>CM032330.1:67206990-67806990 GCA_019022515.1 Quercus aquifolioides
AAAATAAAATAACCACCGCTATATTACAAAACGACAACGTATGCATGTTGGGAAAAATCCGAGAGCAAAGCTGTGCGTTTTGATAGCCGGGTTCGAAAACCAAAACGACCCGAACCCATATAGAGCCCCGAACAACAAAAATCCATGGTCTGCATACCGTAAAAGATTCAAATCGAAACAGAGAGAGAGAGAGAGAGAGAGAGAGAGAGTGTTTTTTACTTTTAAAGCCCGAAACAGAAACACAAAAAACACTTTTGTGTTTTTTTGCGTCTGCAAGTGGATCTACCAAACACACTCTCTCTCCCGCGTGATCTCTCTTCAGGTAAACGCTTCAAAACCCTCTACGGTATTGGATCACCAATCTGATTGGTCTTATTGGATTTGATCATCTCTGAGATTGATTTAAAGTCCAGGAATGTCTGATTGTGTCAATTTGAGTATTGAATTTTGTTTGTCTTGACTGTTAATGAAAATGCTGAGAGAACGAGATTTTTTTTGAATTTTTTTTAATATTAAGTGGCTTTTACTGCTTAATCCAAGTGCAAATTAGTAAATTTTAATGTTTATATAATTTTTCTATTTTGTGTACTTATATATGGTTTAATACTTGGTGGCCACTAACTAGCTGAGTCTCACTAAACTTATCTGCAGTATCATGTTATACTTTTTCATAAATTGCTCGTGTTGCTGTATTGTAACAAACCCATGTCTGTATCCGTATCCGTGTCTGTGTCCGTGCATCCTAGACTAAGACATTTGGAATTGGATTCAATTTTTGATTTGATGGTGCTTTTTTTTTTCCGAGGCATAGCTTTAAAAGCGGGTGTCACGTCTATGTGTGATTATTATTATTGGAGAAAAGTTAATGAATGCCCTAAGAGCATTGGTTTAGGAAGTCTTTTTAGAAACTTGGTATCAAAGCTTTCCTAAAATGGTTTATTGACAAATGCCCTAAGGGCTGTTAACTGGACCCTTATTGTTATTATTAGAATAGGGATCCTCTCTATTTGAAGTGAAATGGAGAGAGTTTATTTTAGGGTTAAGGTTTTATTTCTTGAATTTAACAGTGTATATGGTGCCGTGTTGTTAATTTTAAATAACGTGGCAGTAGATACACTTTTAGACTTGTAAAATTTAATCTGAACCATGAAATGGAGAAGATCCTATTCCTTATAAGTTCAAAAGATGTGGTACTATGTACGCCTTCAGGTTGTAATATTTAATTTGAACTATGAAATGGTCCTATTTGAAAAGGAGAGGGAAGAGTGCTTTGTAAGCTGACAGTGTAGTTTTTAGCATCTGATAGTTTAAAACATTTGGTATTGGATTCAAATTTTGATTTGATGGTGCTTTTTTGAGGCATAGCTTTAAAAGCGGGTGTCACGTCTATGTATGTTTATTATTATTAGGGAAAAGTTAATAGATGCCCTAAGGGCATTGGTTTAGGAAGTCCCTTTAGAAACTTGGTATCAAAACTTTCCAAAAATGGTCAATTAACAAATGCCCTAAGGGCACTTGTTAACTGGACCCTTATTATTATTATTATTATTTTGATAAGTATGTATGTTTTTTAGGTTTAGGGTACTATTTCCTTTACCTCATTCACATTAGAATAGGGATCCTCTCTATTTCAAGTGAAATGGAGAGTTTGTTTTATTGTTAAGATTTTATTTCTTGTATCTAATAGTGTATATGGTGCCGTGTTGTTAATCTTGAATGATGTGGCATCAGGTACACTTTAAGATTTGTAAGATTTAATCTGAACCATGAAATGGAGAGGAACCTATTCCTTATAAGTTCAAATGATGCGGTACCGTGTACACCTTCAGGTTGTAATATTTAATTCAAACTATGAAATGGTCCTATTTGAAATGGAGAGGGAAGAGTGCTTTTTAAGCAGACAGTGTAGTTTTAGCATCTGATAAACAACTTTCCCTTTGTAATTGTTGTTATCCATTTGCCCCTTTGTAATGCTTTTCATTTTAGTGAATAATTCAGAAGTTGCAGTTTTCATTTTAGAAGAAAGTGCCAACCGTTTGTTTGGTTTTTAGATTTAGTGTGAGAATTTGTATATCATTGGACATTTCGTGTGAGGAGTTTCTATGATTCTTGAGGTTGATGATAATGCCCTTCATTTCATTAAACAATGTTTTTTTTTTTGTTTTGTTTTTTAATATGTAACAAAAATTTTATTGAAAAAAAAAACCACCCATTTCATTAAACAGTGTTATGTTGTGTTTACTTTTGTTAGTATCTATGGAAATATACAGATGTTATGACACTGGTTTGCAATTATCAAGCCAGGCATGCTTGTAAACTACTTCTTTTTTTTCTTTTTTTTTCTTTTTTTGTAATTTAATAGTTGATTTAGATATTTGACGTTGTAATTAGAAGATGACATCTTTTATTGTGCAGAGAAATCTTTGGGACAATGAATTTTCTTCTGCGGCCTACTCAAAATGCAGCTGCAGAACAGCCATCTATTCATGAATCTGCTTCAGACATGCTTTATAAGCCAAAACCTGGAACAACTTTGGAGGGTCTTATAGCTGAAGATCCAAATCCAGAGTATTCCCCAGTTGAAGATCATTATGGAGAGACTGTTGGTGTTGAAGGTGAAAATGGCAATGTTGGAGGTCCATATGCTAAGGATGAGTCCCCTGCTCTCATGGAGCACTCTGATGTTTCTGAAGAAGAAGGATGGATTACCATTCCATATAGTATGTCCTTGCAAATATTGTCAACTTGTGTAGTGCATATGGTTGCATCATATGCTTATTTTGTGTGAACTTTGGATTGATGCATGCTGAAATCAAGAAGAGCTTTGAATTGAGTCAATTAAATTTGATGGGGAAGGTAATTATTAAAAGAATGTCAAATAAAATGTTTTTATCAGCAAATATTGTGCTAGTAGTTGATCAAGCTCACTCGGGTAGATGGATGGTGATGGTGGGTTTAGTTAAGATTTTAAAAGCATGGAAAAAGCTGGTATTCTGCAATGGTTCACTGTTGACCATTCCCTCTCTGTCTCAAATTTTGAAAGTTAAAAGATCTCTGCTGTTCCCTTAGTCTTTTAAAGAAATCCCAGCGTATTCTTACTATAACAAGGTTCAAGGGATTGCATACGCTTTGTTAAGACATAGATAAGGATTTCCTGACTTTGGTTCATGGCTCAAATTCTTGATTTACATCACCAATTTTATTTTGTGAATTATATTGATTAATTAGTTTCATTCAAGCTTTGCTTAGTTTGTGCTTTGATGTGCTGTATGAGGTTCTCTTCATTGTTAATTTTCTTTTTTAATTATTAAAAAATTATTAATGTTCTGTTTTGGTATATCTAATGCATGGTTTGTTTTTGTAGAGGAACTCCCTGACAGTTGGAGTGATGCCCCAGATATTCATTCATTACGCTCAATGGACCGCTCCTTTGTTTTTCCAGGTATTTAGTTCTTTTTTGATTCTTAACTTCTTTCACTTCTCAGATGCACCTGTTCTTTTCCCATGAGAGATTTTGCATTTATGACACTGGACCTGAGTTCTATTTCTTATGCAGGTGAACAAGTTCATATCTTGGCATGCTTGTCAGCATATAAGCAGGATACAGAAATTATTACTCCATTTAAAGTTGCTGCTGTAATGAGTAAGAATGGTAAAGGGCAAAGCCCCTATAAACAAAATGGAAACGCAAAAGGTGGAATGAATTCAGTATCGGGAACAGGGGTAAATCCTGATGGTCTGGATATTGATCAGAATGGTGAAAGGCTATCGAAAGAGAAGATTGATCCTGTAAAGGATGTTTCTGTTAGTGAATCTCTTCTACGAATGGAAGACCACAAAAGACAGACAGAGATATTATTGCAAAAATTTGAGAACTCCCATTTTTTTGTTAGGATTGCAGAGTCAGATGAGTCACTATGGTCGCTAAGAAGTTCTTCTGAGAAGTCTTCAGAATCTTTGGACATAAATGGTCTAGATTCTACTGCAAAAAGCATCTCTCATCCTAATGCAGTTATCGATAGAGGGAATTTCGATGCCAATATCGCTGGAGGAGTGGCAAGAAATTGTATTAAGTGTTGCTCCCTTTCTAATGGAGACCTAGTGGTATGTGCCACAAACTTCTAGTTAATGATATAAACTATGTTTAGACATTTTATTTTTGTACTGATTAAACTTGTTCCTGCATTTAGGGTGTATCTTTATTATACCATGCTGTGGGAGCTTTATACTATTGTAACTTATGCTAGATGCGTCTGTCTGATATGCTGGATGTTCTGTACTGGTCCAGGAAACCTTTCTGTCAGTGATAAAAAAATGAAAATTCAACATTGAGCTGTTGATTTTGTAGCTATTGTTATCTCCACATTTTCAAGCTGCAACTTGTACCTCAGAATTTCATCTCACTATTATGATGCATATTTTCCTATTGTTATATTTTGATCTGTGTCAGCCAGCTCAGTATTTTGGTTGCACCTCATGACTGACATGTATTTATATATTTATTGCTGAATGAAATATATCTATTTTTATTACACTGCATAAATATTAACAGAACCAATGTTTTGGAGTCAAGTAACCAGTATTTTCTTAATTTTTCTTCATATAGAAACTCCCTACGTCCTGATCACTTGAGTTATTCTTAATTAAGGTTATCTGAGGACCTATAACTATAAGTTTTTGATTGCTTATTTGACAAAGGCTAAATAGATTAATAGTTTTTAAAAAAAAAATTTATTTAGGCAAGCTAAATAATTAGAGTACTAGGGAAGGGCTAAACTAGAAAGGACTTTTGTGGCATCACAAGACACTAATGACAACCACTAATGAATCTACCTCATATGGTGCCTCCTTTGTTAGTACAAGGTGGAGGGTGAGTTTGTGGGTTCAAGATCCATTAGATGCGTATGTAACTCACCATTAAAAGAAAGAGCATATTGAAAAAAAATAAAAAAAAATAAAAAAGAGACTTCTCTAATTTTTATCATATTACCATTGAAGAACATTCAGCATATAACATTGGCTATTGACATTTCTAATCTGGTGGAAATCTGGAGCACTCAATGATGATTTATACACTACTTGGGTTGGCTTCACATTTTTCCCCCTTTTATGATAAATAAAGGCTATTGATCATATGGAATCTTGTGATAACATCACTAAGCTAGCTAGATTCTGAGTTTTAAGGTGGGGAATTTTTCTATTACAATGAACCTCCATATGCTGGCTAGTTGGTCTTGAAATGTTTTGGTGATCTTTTATCCTCCTCCATGATCATGCTAATGCCCTTTCTACTCCCTATCTCAGTTTGACAACCTGAATCATGGCAAAAAAAATGGCGACTAATGTCTTTATCTCTCCACTACAGATTGTAATCTTCTTCAACTCTGCATAGCTAAAAAGGATTGTTGGTGTCCCACCTGAAAAGAAGGGATTGCTACACAGTTTGACAGAACTTTGTTCTGAATTGTGCTTTATACTTACTCCCAGTCAAAAGTGCATTTTAAGTTACCTAGCTTTGTGCAGAATATTACTGGAGGAAAACCCTGGGAGATCCTAATTCATATTAAACTTCTTCTAAAAATAAAAAATTTTTTTTAAAAAATGTATTAAAATTAAATCGTAAATGGTCCTTGTTAAATTACCGATTCTCTCAAAAATTTGAGTTATTATTAGAATATGGTAAATTTAATCATTTAACCATATACTTCTAATACTCCCTCATGTGTGGGCCGAAACTACCTTTTAAATAGGTGAGGCCAACACGTGGGAATTTAAATGGAAGGTAGAGTGAAGGAGATAAAGATCGAACTTAGGATCTCATGTTTTGATACCATGTTAAATTACCGATTTTCCCAAAAACTTAAGCTATTAATATGGTAAATTTAATCATTTAATCATATACTTCTAACAATGCTTATGAATCTAAACTAATATTGTAGCATAAATATGATGTTTGAATGTTTATATTCCTGATGCATATTGCTGTTTTCCAGTTGTTAGGATTGCTGGTTCTCATCTTATTCTCTTGTTTGGAATGATGCAGGTGTGTTTACAGGTGAATGTTGGTGTTGATTTTTTGAGAGACCCTGTCATTGAAATTCTTCAATTTGAGAAATATCAGAGCAGAAATTTGTCTTTTGAAAGCCAGGACAACTCGTTTTTGCAAATCAGGACCCATGTGGAGAACTGTTAAAATGGTTGCTTCCCTTGGATAACACTCTCCCTCCATCTCCTCCTTTATCTCCTCCTCTAAGTTCTAGTTCAGGAATTAGTAGCTCATCTCAAAGGTCCACTCTTTCTTCCTCATCTGGCTCTGGCTCTCAACTATTTTCTTTTAGCCACTTTAGAAGTTACTCCATGTCATCTCTTCCTCAAATACTGCACCACCCCCTGGACCTGTTAAAGTCACCAGTTCTAAGCCAAGCTTTGATCTTGATGATTGGGATCACTTCTCATCTCAGAAGCCTTTGAAGAGTAAAAAAGTTGGGAGTGAAGAGCTTTTATCTTTCCGAGGTGTGACTTTGGAGCGAGAACGGTTTTCTGTTCGTTGTTGGATTGGAAGGCATCTATATACCAGGTAGAAGGTGGAGAAGAAACTTGAAATTATTCAACCTGTAGAAATTCATTCTTTTGCTGCTGACTGCAATACAGATGACCTTATTTGCGTCCAAGTAAAGGTGTGAACAATTTATACTACTGAGTCTAGTTATTTGATAAATATACTTCTTCCCATAATTGATATAATATTTGACCAGACTATGTAGAAATAACATACTTGATGAGTTATGCATTTATCTTTTGCCCTAATTATGTAGCGTATCCAATTGTTTGCAGAACATTTCTCCTGCGCATACGCCAGATATTGTGGTATACATAGATGCTATAACAATTGTTTTTGAGGAGGCTTCAAAAGATGGATTACCCTCATCATTACCAATTGCGTGTATTGAAGCTGGCAATGAACAAAATTTGCCAAACCTAGCCCTCAGGTTGTTGTTCACTCTAGGCATCTTAATTTACTTTCTGTTGTTAGCTCTGGTACTGTATTCCCTGGATATATCACTGTTGCTATTCTTGGTGGTGGTTGTGTAAATATGTATCATTTTAAAGGAAAATTAATGTTTAGAAGTAGTACATAAATATTTGTAGGCTATGTCAAACATTTTGGGTAATGACAGCTGTGGCTGTGCAAATTTTGTTTACATGGGGACAATGCAACTAATGAAATTTTGATGCTGCAGATCTGGTACTAACTTGATGCAGAAAAAAGGCCTTGGTCTACTGTAATTTGGCATGGCAAAAGGGCACTTGCCTGAGTTTGGTCTGTTATAATCTAAACATGTTTGAGGTCATCCAAAATCTTTTAATTCTATGTTGGGTTTGGCTTGTATTAGTTGGACATCAAGAATTGCACACCCCTTTTTTATGATGTTTCTAGTGTGTGGACATGTTGATGTCAATTGAATCATGATTCTAGTGTAACAGATTGTATCATTCTGGATATTTGTCCTTATTGCTGAAAAGATTATATAGGAGAGTATATATGTGCTAATTGAGGGAAGAATAGAGATATTTCTCGAGTTCTAGGGAGTAGTGTGTAAATGGAAAGAATCTTAATTCAGTATACACAAGTTTATATGTTCTCTTAAATCTTTTCCCTCATGACAGGAGGGGAGAGGAGCATTCTTTTATTCTTAAACCTGCAACTACTATGTGGAAGAAACTCAAAGCTCATGGTGAAAGAGGTTCTCAGTCATCACAATTACGAGCTGGAAATGCTGCATCTAGTTTACGTGTTCTCCCCAAAACTGTTGAAGGAAAGAGGAGTGCTTCAACTGCTGATCAGTATGCAATTATGGTTTCATGTCGATGCAACTACACTGGTATCTATATTGCTCTTAGTTTACCATATTATCTGAAAAATATAAGCAGTTACTTGTTTCTAATTATTACAATGTTTATCCCATGGTTTTTGTTGTGTGTAGAGTCAAGATTATTTTTCAAACAGCCAACAAATTGGCAACGGCGTATGTCAAGGGATCTTATGATCTCTGTTGCATCTGAAATTTCAGAACAGTCTCCTGGTCCCAATGAAGGAGTCTCCCAGCTTCCTGTTCAGGTTTCATATGAATTGATTATTCATTTGTCAGTGTGTAGGTACCATATCTCTACTCATGCTGCTACATAATTTCATCTAACAAGTTCAATTTCTCAGGTCCTAACTCTTCAGGCTTCAAATTGACCTCTGAAGATCTTACTTTGACAGTTCTTGCTCCAGCCTCATTTACTTCACCTCCGACTGTGGTGTCCTTAAATTCTTCACCATCAACGCCAATGAGTCCATTTGTTGGATTTTCTGAGTTTACAGGAAAGGCAAGTGCTGACCGACGTGGTAGTGCTATGCAAAGGACGGGATCAGCACCTCTTTTATCGGATTCACAGAAGCAGAACGGTGATGGTGGAGCGCGGTCAGTTTCCTTTAATGAGCGTGCTTCTCCCACATCTGATGTTGTTCCTAGCACTGGTCTGGGTTGTTCACATCTGTGGCTGCAGAGTAGAGTTCCATTAGGGTATTCCTTCATTCTTCTTCTTCTTCTAATCTCTCTCTCTCTCCCCCTCTCTAAATATATAGTTATGCTCATCATTACAATTTACTGTGGTGCATCAGATGTGTTCCTTCTCAATCTACAGCTTCCATCAAGCTCGAGCTACTTCCACTGACTGATGGCATAATTACACTTGACACCTTACAAATTGATGTCAAGGAGAAAGGTAAAGGAATCGATGTGTTTATTTTTACTGTTTGACTTCTTCATACCTGCTAGCTTGAGCTGTCAGAAGAAATAGTTATTTATGTGTTTCTGTTGAACCCATATTAAGTTCTCATCTAATGGTTGGAGCGTTAAAAGATGCATTAATTCTGAGGGATGCGTTTTTCTTTCTTATAGCATAGCCATGTTGGGTTTCAAATACAACTCTTCATGGATAGAGCTACAACTTATCATTTATCTAAACACACTGACCGACCCCCACCCCACACATGTTCTTTCGTGGATTCTTGGAGGTCTATCATTGATACTTCTATCCAAAGCCACTGTCTCCAGTTTTGATTGTTTAGTATTACTGTAATTCCAAGCAGGTAGCATTCTTTGTTTACTGCTGATTAATGAATATTTTCTAGGCTAATACATGTTGTCATTTGTCAATGAAAGGGCTTATATACTAGAAAGCTCTTGGTTTCATGATCACTGCTTCCTGTGTCCTTTTTCTCATGGTTATCCTATAATCTTAATCCAACAAGCTAATCATTTTCCCTTAAGTTCTTATGGAAGTTTTACTTTCTGGCATAGCAGGTCTTACCTATGTCCCTGATTACTCACTGAAGATCAATGCAACTTCCAGCATTTCCACAGGTATTATATAGGATTGAACTATAACTTCCATTTTTCCCACATCTTATCTTGAGCAGCGGAAATAATTACTCATCCAGTAATCCAGCATATTAGGCTTTGCTGTTTTGCCATCCAAACAACTAGCATCAAGTACATTTTTCCTCTCTCTTGAGTGTAGTTGGTATTGTCATGTTAAATTTGTTTTAGAAATATAGCTTCACATTGTGTATTGTAAACCATGAACTTGAGAAGGGGAGTTGCTACATACCCTTTATAGGAAAAGAATGTATGCTTTGTAGAGTAATTTACTCTCTTGAAATTTCCCGTTCGATACTACTGAATAAAAGCAGAGAAATTATTACAGCGCTTTCCACAGTGATGATCAATCTGTATCTTTGGATTTTCAATGGGATTATTATTACCTTTTTTTTTTTCAGCCTTTGTTCTCCTAATTATTAAAGTATTTATGCTGTTCATTCATATTGCTTTTGCCTTCTTTCCCTTTGTTGTACAATTATCAGCAATAACAAGTGTGGAAATTTAGAGGACAGTATTATGTTTGATTAGATCATAACATACCTGGGAATAATAGTATAATTTTTATTCTGAATTTTTAAAAATATTGTTGCATTATTTTGCACAAACAGCGGTCTTTTAGATATTCTTGTACATTGTATCAATTTCAAATAATATGATCTTACACATTAAGCACAACATGCGGCACTCATATTCTAGTATTCTACAAAAATATTCCGTTACAAACTATGATCGTAGCTTCATTGCAACCATATGCATAAACTCATTTCATATTGAATTAGCGAAGTTCTTATGATCATGACATGTATCGCATCTCAATTCATATGTTGATCAATGCTACAATATCTCACTCTCCATCTAAAATCGAATTCAAGGACACAAATTGAGTTGCTAATTCTATGTCACGGCACAATATGTAGACAATATTAGTATTTTTGAAAATAAACTAGCTTTTAGTTTTTTTTTTTTTTTTTTTGTTACACGTTAACATGAAAGTTGTCAAAAGCTATATATTTTGAAAAAACTATTCAATTGATATCTCACTTAAGCCTAATTTAAGCTTGTTACTTCAAGAACAAAACTTTTTGCGAGCCTTTGGGGCAGCTATTAAATATTGCAAAGAGCAAGACTTAGGTACAGTACCTAAGTGCTGTTCCTTAAGTTCCTCTCTTAAGATTCTATCATATGGCTTTTTTCTCATTAATGGAAATGTATTTTTTAAATTAAGTAGCCACATGGCAAAATCATAAGAGAAGAACCTAAGAAACAACACATAAGGTACTGCACATAAGTTTTGTCCTATTGCAAAAATATAGGTGAGAGAGAGAGAACATGGCAAAATGAACCATATCAAATATTTAGCAAAACTTTATAATGAAAAAACAGGCAATAGAATAATCCAAAGCAAATCTTGGAGTAATCAACCATAAGATTACTAAATTCTCCAAAGGATATCACTCGCCACCATCAAATCAAAATGTCTGCAAATAGGGAAAGGTTCTGAAATTAGCTATTGAGAGGTGGGTGGAATAAAAGTTGACGGAGAGAAGAACAAGGACAGATTGTCTCGAAAATAATCAAAAAAGATAACCTCTAATGCATTACCACATTTTTTTGGCCAAGTTTAGTGTAACTTAGGCTAACTCAAGTTACCATCATGCATTCTTGGCGCGATGGTTACTTTACAAATATAAGTGCTTGTAGGATATGGAAAGTAAGGGACAAGGTTTAAGTCTCCAAAGGAAACTTCAAACACAAACACTTAGATTACATTAGAGTGGAATTTTTATCTTGTATTATAAATTTTATTTTTAAAAAGGCAAACCCAAGTTGGAAGCTGACCAAGGAAACTGAAGGTTAAGTGCGCGTTTAGGAAGCACGTTTTGCGCTTCCCACATCTGCGTCTGCATTTGTTTTTGTTTTTTTTTTTTTTTTTTTTTCAAGCACAGTTCTGTGTGGTTGTGGTGTTTCCAGTGGGTCCTGTGCACTGTTCACGGGACTCACAAACCTCTTTTTTCAACAACTTTTTCATTAAAAATGGGCCTCACAACACTATTCACATATTTAAAAATTATTTTGCTACAATGTTTTTAGTTTTCAGTTTTCAGCGGTATCCAAACGGACTCTAAGTCAACCATTAGAGTTTTTGTGAATTCAAAATTCTTCTAATAACAGTGTTTTTAGGAAGAAAATAGCATACATTGGTTAGTGAAACTGGTGGGTTTTTCCGATGAAGGAGACTCGATATATATATATATATATATATATATATATATATATTTGGTTGCTAAAATGTAAAGTGTCCCCTTCTAAGTTTGACTGGAATTCATTTCAGTATTTTAACTTTACTTTCGATCAATTGAGTCTTCTAAGTTTCAAAATTATTTAATTCAAGCATTTTGTCAAATTTTGTTTTAAAAAAATTGGCCATTATTTTAAGGTCAATTTTTAACAAAATTGGACAGAATATCTAAATTAAATAAATTTGAAATTTAGAAAACTTAATTGAATAAAAGTAAAGTTAGAGATAGATGGTGCAATTTGCATTTTAACTTTTTTTTTTTTTTTTTTTTTAATAATAGGAATCATGCCTCAAAATTAGGCTTAGGCTTTTCAGTTGATGGGTGTGTTCTAGAGCTCACTCTTGGGCCAAATGGACCCAAATCCATCCCTCGACTTGCCAAGTCTAAGCCCTTCTACCTATCATCTTCAATATGTCATATTTTGTATAGTGAAAAATAGATTCAATTTTTCTACCTTGTTGAGGATAGTGAAGCTTTTTTATATGCACTGCACCCTACACACAAATATATAACTATTATATCTAATTATCATTAGGATAAAGTTTAACTACAAAATTAGTTGTAACTTAAGGCTACAAATTCACTCAATAAAATAAATATTACAACATATTTTGAAAATCTAACCGTTGAATTGTATGTTTTTTATATTCTTAATACACATTTTAAATTTTGTGTCAATCAGATATTATTTACTATATGATTTATAAGCTTATATTTTGTGCATAATTTTAAATTACAAAAACTTGCAATTTAAAAAATTTATTAATGATATAGCTATTGATCTTTAATTTTCTTGTAATTTTGCAAGGATGGAGGATATAGGAAGAAGATGTAATCTAATGGTGGATTTGTCAAAATTCACATTTAATAAAAAGATATTAAGTAAATTTGTAACCTAAATCTACAATTAATTTTGTAGTTAAACTTTGTTCTTATCATTAACAAGTTTGTATTTAAAATGAACAACAATGAAATTTTTTTTTTTCATTTATATTATTCACAAATCACGACCCAATTAATATCCTTAGATTTGGGGGATCTTTTGCAAGTTGATAGAAAATATAATTTTTGTCTCTTCTTGATCCACTCTTATGTACACTTTTTCCAAATCTAGCATAAGAACCTCAAGGAAATATTAATAATAAAAATAAAAATATCCAGCAACATATTTAAATTTGAAGGGATTCGTAGCAGACAACCTAATTTTTCTCCACCACAAAGCATTAGGATAGGAGTAAAGCCCTCGAATGAAAACTGAGTCAAGAATGCTACAATCTAATAAGCGGAAATAGTGAGTTTCAATTAATTCAACTGGTAAAGTTTTTGATAGTTGTATAAGAGATATAGGGTTTGCCTACACCAAAAATTGATTTGTGTCTTAGTCTGATAATAAAGAGTTATCATTAAGAGCGGACGCCATAGATTGAAATTCTCTCTCTCTCTCTCAAAAAAAAAAAAAAAAAAAACAAGTGGAAATACATATAGGTCCAAACAAAATAACGGAAAAATTACACTTTATTACTCTAAACTATACCATTAATTACACTTTGCATCCTAAACTTTTTGAATGTACGTGCACCCTAAATTACGATCCTTGTTGCACTTTGCACCTCGACATTAAGTTTGTTATTAACTTTGATAGAAAAATTTGACACTACATGAAAAGAATTAATTATTATTCTTCTCAATTTTTTAAAAACAAATAATAAATTACACTTTACCACCTAAACTATAATTTTGATTACACTTTACACCATAAATTTTGAATTTTCATCTAAGTTAACAGTAAACTTAACGTTGGAATGCTAAGTGTAATAAAACACATAATTTAGAATGCAAAACACGCATTTGAAAAGTTTAGGTTGCAAAGTGTAATATTGAATATAGCTTAAGGCAGTAAGGTGTAATTTTCCCAAAAATAAATTAAAATGTTCTTGCACCTCATTTTAGCCCAAGGCTACATTACATTACGTGAGGGTTAATTACTAAGCAGCTGAATTGGTTAAAGAAATTAGTTCCCAAGATGCATGTGTGCAACTTAACTTGGACTCTGTATCTTCAGAAAAAAGTTCAAACATACTTGGAATTTTTTTTTCTTTCCCTATTTCAAATACTGATGCTTTGCTCTAATCACAATTTACCACCTTAATAATTGTAAAAAAAAAAAAAAAGAATAGTGAAGATTTTTATATCTGTAGCATTACTCTTTCCCTTTTATTGAAAAGAGTCAAAAGACTTTGACACAGCACATAAAGAAAGACTGAGCTGTTCTGATTCTGCACCATTCTAATTGCAAAACTGACCCATTGATCAATGTCATTGGTGCAGTTACTCCTAAGAAAGAGACCACAAGCACTATCATGTACCCTCATGAAACTATGTATAGGTACTGATTTTGTGATACCCCGATTTATAGATGTGTGAATCTCAATTGAAGTGTGAATTTAGTTTATTTAAATTGTTATATGTGAATCTTTCTCTTTTTCAACGTGGGATTAAATATTTTACTAACTCCTTATCTTCCATATTAACTTTCATATTATTATATTTATATTATAATATTAATCCATTTTAATTACATATTATTAAAATGTTACAACATTATATGCGAGAGTTTTATGATCTAGTAAATATGGTTAAAGCTTTACTAACTTCTGAGTTGTGTCAAATGGGACATATAATCCCATCCAAATTAATATGAGCAACAGATTCTCCAACCTTCTTATCAGTGAAAATTTTCAAAACAAAAGTTGTAAAATTAATTGGTTCTGTACCTACCAATTTATGTCATCTATAAGTCTTCGGAAAAAATTAATGTTTTCTAGTTACAATAACGTTATCATGGCAAATTAAACTCTTTTTTTTTTTTTCACCGACAAATAGAGAAGAGAATATTTGAATCCAAATTCTTTGTTTGGAAATAACCAGATAAGATTATCGAATCATAAAGTTCTTACCAACAGTCCAAATCCTGTAACTAGTGAAATTCTGACATATGGCATTATATAGGTTGACATGGCACCATTCAGATGATGCCACATCATAGATCTGTAAGCTTAGAGATGCCATAAGGATTGGGATGAGAGAGAAAAATTGAAACAAAGATTAGATGCGAATCTGAGAGCAGTTACACACTAATATTATTGCAATTAAAAATTGGTGAAAGTTTGAGAAGTTGAAGTATGCTATATCCTTGTGAATAATTATCAGTGTTAAAATGCATTAAGTATACTGCTAATACATATATAGGTTCTGGCTAGTGATGGAGGCGTACGTGTTCAAACTTCAACGTGGGTCTTTCCTCATGGATCTTCACCGACGAAATATTGAAAACATCGGTGAAACATTCACACAACGTTAATGTTTGTTACACACACTTATACACAGTTTTGAAAATCGTATTTTTTTAGTTATAATTTTGAATTCGTGAAAATAAGATTTCACAATTTAACTGAAATTGTGTTTTAACTGAAATTGTGTTTTAAAGATGTGATATTAACTAACGTAGCACACACTCTATAGTCTATACACGTTACCATTCACGGGTGCATAATAATCAGCATTACGTCTTCACAGAAATAGAACACGTGTGACAAATAGTTAACAATTTTTACGTGACCTTAAGGGAGTCTCTGTTCAGTCTATGACCCTGTATTAGTTTATGTATTTTATACATTGATTTTTCAATAAATAAAGGGGTTTATTATGATCGAGTCCAAGTAAAATAACCACAATTGCTCGCTTTCGCTCATTTTTTTTAGGGAAAAAAAAAATCATGTACCTGCTCGTACCCATTTGCCAGGATTGGGTTTAATAATAGGTATGGCGTATGTGTGAGAAACTCTAATTCTTTTATGATTTAAAAAAAAAAAAAATGTTATCAGATTCGATCCAGCTCCCTTGTCTTATTACCAACTGTGCTTAACTGAAATCATTAGTAGAATCCAATTCTATTTATCCGAAATGATAGAATATCTTTAAAATATTAATTTAATAATAATAATAATAATGACTATGAGATAGACTCATTATTTATGGTGGGTGTTACTGCAAAACTCGATGACTGTAATAATATTGGGATTATATATATTAGTATATTTATATATATTGGGGTTTGGGAGATCTTTTCAAAAAAATAAAAAAATTAAATTGTTTTTTTGTTTCTTTCTTTTTCGGACATGGATCTTTAATGAATTTTACGTCATGTAAACTATAACAATTGAAAGATTCGAAATTGGGTCACTTTTTCTTTCTTTTATTTTTTAAAATAAATAAATAAAACTCCATAATATATAGGATCTCCAAAAGGGTCTGTTAATGGCATTTTAACTGTTACACCTGTTTCTCAAAAAAAAACTGTTACACCTATATACTTACATTTGCCTGATCAAAGTCTAGGTTTGTTTACAAAACTAGACTTTGACTTTTGGTTTGAGCGAGCAAGGTGGCCTCAAGGCTATGTCTTTTAGATTTTATATTCAAAGGTTATTAGAACTTTGGTATTATCTTAATAAAGAGACGTAATAACATAACAATGATTCAATAATTAGTCAACGAGGCTTAGTTCAGTTGGTAAGGCTCAAATGTTTCGTCCAAAAGACCTAGGTTTGAGTCTCACTACCAGCAATCCTTCTTGATGGGTGATCTATAAGTCCAATGTAAGTCCTTTCTGAAACCTATGGCTTGCTCTGGCTCTAGTACGGGGTAGCCTCCTCTCACCTAAACTTCCTTTATCCCAACCAAAAAAAAAAAAAAAAAAATTGATTCAATAATTATGTAACCTTAATAATCTTTCCAAAAAAAAAAAAAAATTGTATCCTTAACAAAGTAGCGGATGTAGTGAAAGGAGAAATGTTAAGTTAATCTATCATGAATTGAGATTTGAGATTCAATACTATAGTTAAAGTTATTTCACCATGCAATAGCACTTTCAATAATTGAGTTTGAATGTTAAAAAACTTGCTCTTAATCTTAACCAATAACCCTTGAATCTTTTTTTTTTTTTTTTTTAACTTTTAACTTATTTAATTTTTTACCCTGCTAATGTTTTCGTCTCACTCACATAAAAGTAGTTATTACATAATGTAATAAATCTGACTATAACGATTGCATTGGATCCAAATCCATCTATCATACACTACTTGTGGGTATTATTGTAATCTTGTTATATTGCTCGAGTATAAATATGTGCTATAAGGTGTGGGCTTGATTGATCACGTACTAAATTATTATTATTATTTAATCGAAAATTCTTTTTCTTTGTCACTCTTTATAGTCCTCGTCCTACTTCACCTCTTAACCCTAATTATTCATATTTTACCATTCATTCGAACTATAATATCTATCCATATGACGTCTAATTCTTCATATTTTACCATTTGAGGTACTATGATATCCACATGACGTGTGAAGATTATATGAATGTCCTAATAGATATTAAATTAACGTGTTTCAAATTTTGTGAAATCAACAACATGCACTATAACATGTCATGTATGCAATAAAACAAAAACCCACATAATAATAAATAAATAAATGCCTTTCATTTCGAAAATCTATAAGCTAGATTGAAGATGGCATAGATAGATTTTAAAAAATAAAAAAATAAAAAAAGAAATAATTTATACCCACAGTTAAAAAAAATAAATGAAATTTGACTTGTTCATAGTACTTTAATACTAGGTTTAGTATAGAGTATAAATGTATAATAAAAGTATAATAGAGGTGAAAGGTACAAAGGTCATAATTTTATTGAGTAAGAAAAAAACGAACTTATCAAAAAAAAAAAAAAAAAAAAAACGAAAAATTTGCATGTCATGGATGAGATCAATCTGACGCGCGCGTTTGTAATTGTGATATGTGTCCGCCCACTGAAGGCAGCCACGTCGCCATCAAGTGGGTCCCACTAATCTCTTCTCTCTCACCTGCCCGAATTGCCCCGATTTTTCCCACTTCTCTCTGCCCGCCGTTGTCTTTCTCTCTACGCACGCCCACCCTCGAGCCGTGCTTCCTACCAATAAGTTTTCAATTTTCATATTTTTTCATCCTTTTCTTTTATTTTTTATTTTTTATTTTTTTAAAGAGATAAATGTTAATTCTAAAACATTTTCATAACATTTTTATTTTTTACACAAATTCTAAGTGGCAAATTGTTAAAAAAGTAATTCTAATTACAGATTCAAATTAAAACGAATAACAATTTTTTTTTTTTTAGAGATAATTACAATATGCTGCTAGTCCCACAGCTCAAATCATTTCTCCCCTAAACCCCAAAAACATTTTATATATGGAGAAGTCCACAACATTTTTACAATATTTTTACAACAAATCATAGATGAATAGTTGTTATTGGTTCAAATTTGAACCTATCATTGTGATTACTTATTTACCCCAACAATAACAACCAATAATAACTTGTCTTTTATGACTTGTTGTGAAAATATTATAAAAATTTAGTAGACATAACATTTCTCTTATATATGGGGAGGTGTCAATTCAGCTATAAGGCTAACTTAATATCTAAAATTTGTTGTGAAAATATTGTGGACGTAACACTTTTTTTATTTAGACAAAATAATATTATGTTTCGGATGTATACACTCAACTTTCTCACAACATGTGTGACCCATACATATCTACGCCTAAAACATGATATACCCTCTTTACTTATAAAATACAATCACATCAAATTATGTTAACATTTACTGAAAATACTATCTTCGTAACATTTCTCGTGAATTAAAAATAGTAAACCTCACATCTTTCACAATTGTTAAGGATTTTTTTTTTCTTCTACTTCTAATGTGGGCATTTTGAGACATGGCGTAAATGAATTAATTCATTTGTAACTAATTCAAACTTGATTCGATAAGTAGTTCATCCATAAACAATCCAAACTGAGCCTCAATTTTAGGCTTGTTTAATAAACAAGTCAAGCTCAAGTAAAAATATTGTTCATAAACAGACTTGTGAATAATAGAGCTCAATAAAATTAAAAAAAAAAAAACTAAGCTTTGGCTTGTTTATGAGCTTAGTAATATGCTTAACAAATGAACCCATATCTAATAAAGACTTTAATTAACTAAGAGTAAGGACCACTAGTCCAAACCAAACGGGCTTAATAATAATATACTTGTGTTGGATCTCAAACTCAAAAGCTTTATATTAAGCTTAAACTCGGCTTGATTAATAAATCAAATTGAGCCAAGCTGAGCTCAAACTCAAACATTATTTGTAGGCTTGGTTTGAACTTGAGTCAAGCTTGAACATTTTACTTTTGTTGTTAAGTTGAGTTTGAAGATTCATTACCTCTAAAAACTTGGCTCTTTTACAACCTTAGTTTAGAGTTCTTTAAATACCTAACTATTCCCTAGACATGAGTAGTTTCTCATCCTATAAATACCCAATATTTATAAAAAGAAATCTGTAATCTCTTAATAGTAGCCTTAAGATGTTGGCTAAAAGTTTAGAACTCAAGACCTCATGAGGTCATGGAATTCACTAAACTAATCCTTTAAGTTTCACAACTATTAAGTTAATAATGTATGATTGGTGTATAACAAATTAATAATACCAATATGGAGGTGGTAGATTGTAATTTGAATATAATAAAAATAAAGTAAGTGGTGACTAGTGATCTGCATGACAAGTGAAGTTAACTAAATTGTAAAAAAATATGTGAAATAAAAATAGATTAATTGTACTTTTTTGTAAAAAAACTATTGAGTACACTTCAATCTCCGCACTAAACTTTTAAACCGAGCAATATTCCAGTGATGGATAAATTGATTATTATCTAATCCTCTTTCAATAGATATAGCCTAAAACAATACATATGCGTCTAGATTGTTTTTAACTCATATAAGGAATTATTATCTATATATATATATATATATGTAGGGTTGGCAGGCCCAGAAGGGTATATTGGACTATGGGCCTTGTCCGAGAACATTCAATAGTCCGAGGATGGGTAGACGCCAAGAAAGAGTGCAAGCTAGTGAATGGGTGAAGGGGTCTGGATTTAAGGTTCCAATGAGTATGTCCGAGGACAGATTTCACCTTGGCTTAACAGGACAGAGGTTAAAGAGGTTGGCCTGACATGAGGGACAACATCTTGGGCGATTCTGTTGGTAGGGATAAGTATCAGGAAGGGATAAGATAAAGAAAATGAGAAATATCTGAGAGAAAGCTGCTGCCACCGCATTAAATGCTCGACAGCTAACTCTCTGACCACATTAATGAGGAAGTGATACCTAAACAGTGATAATCAGCCTTACAGCTATCTCCAAAAACTTCAAGAAGGTGCTAATGGGACAAGAAAGAGGACTAATCATCTGATCAACACGTGGATGGCTGAGATGGAACAAGGAGGGCAATATAAGGAAGGAACGTCCCATTGTAGTGGGGGATCGAGACTAAGAGAAAAACACCGTAGCAACAAGAACAATACTTGTAATCAAATCCAAAAGAAATATATACAAGAACTGATCTCCTTGAATTGTGCCGATGATGATTTTCTTTGGATAAAGCCAGTTTATCTTTGTTTTCTTATCATCTGGACCCACTATAATTGTTGTCCAACTCATTAGAGCATAGTTTTATAACTTATTATCTACAAATTCATTGTATTGGACTCTTTGGGCCTAAATCCTTTTGCCTTTTGGGCTTAGGAACCAAAGTGCGCCCTTACAATATATATATATATATATATATATATATATAAAACCGAAACCTCTGAAACTCTCATAAATTTTCACGTTAGCACAATATTTAAATAAAATTGTCATTTTATTTAAATAAAATTATTTTTGTTTAGTCCAAACTTAACAAGGAGTGAAACTCTATCTCTCTAAACCGAAATCTCTGAAACTCCCACAATTTTTCACATCAGCACAATATTTAAATAAAATTATCATTTTATTTAAATAAAATTATTTTTGTTTAGTCTAAACTTAACAATGAGTGAAATTCTATCTCTCTAACAAGTCCAACTTAAACTCAAACTCATCATTTTTTTTTAAACAAAATTATTTTTATTTAGTCCAAACTTAACAAGGAGTGAAACTCTATCTCTCTAACAAGTCCAACTTAAACTCAAACTCATCATTTTTTTTAAACAAATTTTTTTTTTGTTTAATCCAAACTTAACAATGAATGAAATTCTATCTCTCTAATAAGTCCAACTTAAACTCAAACTCAAACCTTGATAATTTTTCTTTAATATATTTTGGTCTTTCAGAAGTTTTAATGTCTGAATTTTTGTGTTATTTTTTTGCAGTATCTGAAATTGTCTGAGAATTTTTTTGTAAACCATTGCACGTTCAAGCAATGGCTTCTTCATCAATTTGTAACATAAATTGAAGTTATACAAGAGCAAATCATGCAATGATGTAGTTTCTTAATCAATTTAAGATTTTGTAAAATTATTTTAGTCTACCTCACAAATAGGTAGGTTCCCGTGCATAGCACGAGTTATCAACTAATTATTATTATTATTATTATTATTTTGTTGTTGAGAAAACTCGTATAAGAAATTCATGCTTCAAGATGTTGACTACTTATATGCTTCAAGCCATTTTTTCTCACCCAAATAAAACCTAGTCAAGAGCTTCGGAATTTTAACAAACAAATCTTTTTAAAAAAATCCAAAAAAAAGTTTGTGAGCTCTGATCGAGTCTCTATAAATTATCAACATATAATATACTACAATAATAGCAAATCTTGATTTGGAATTTTTAAGGATTATTTTAACTTTCCCCCTAAACTATAGTGCACACTTCAATTTTCCCACTAAACTCTAAAATTGAACAATATTTCCTATAATATATTAAAAATTAGCAAATTACCTTGTGTCGATAATAATTCTAGTATTCATAATTTAAGAAAAAATTGGCAATTTACCTCGTGTCGATGCTAATTTGGGTATTCATAGTTTAAGCTTAATGCCCTGTCCACTCCACTGTCCAGTCACTCCCAGTGAGCCACACAACGGGCAGTTTGGGCAGCCTAAACCACACTACCCGTTAATCTCCGGGCAGCTAGCTTTGCCTTTTCCTAGTCTTCGATTCGATTTTAATAAAAAAAAGAGAGAGAGAGAGAGAGAATCGATAATTCATTGTATTATTATGTAAGTGATATTTATTTTTTTTCCAAATTTTCTTCTCTTTCTAGCTTTAAACTGGTCAGCTTGTATAAGAGTCCTTGTCTGAGATTTCTGTATCTTTGAGCAGACATTTCTGGGTTCCACTGAGATTTGTTGCTTCTCTCTGGTTTAAGTAAGTTAAGTACTTTTTTCTTCTTCTTCTTCTTCTTCTATATAATTTTCCACAAGTTGATCAATTTTGGACTTTCAAAATTTTAGTCAAAAATTGGATCTTTACCTTGTGATCTAGTTGTTTCCCATCTAGGTTTTCTAATTTTGTCTGTCTAAGTGGGAAAAAACCAAAAAGGTCAAATTTTTAGTGCTATATGGTGATTTTCTCGGTGGGTTTTATTGGTTAAGAAAAATTGACTACTGGTTGGGTGGAAGGGGAGATGAGAGGGGGTTGTGATGGTATGTTGGGTTTGAGTGTTTAGGGGTTATTGAGAGAGAGAGAGAGAGAGAGAGAGAGAGAGAGAGAGAGATTGGGTGGTGAGAAGGGCAAAGTGGAGACTTGGGAAGTGGGAAAATCAAAGGGTGTAAAGAAGAAGAAGAAGAAGGAAGTCGTGGAAGCTAGAGGTGGTGTGGAAGTCTGGAAGAAATTGGGTTTTGGGTTAGGCTAAGGTTCCTTAGGAGCTGTATTTCTTCAAGATCCAGAGTGGGTAGCTCAATTAGTGGAACCACTACTCATTATGGTAACTTCTGCTTATCTTTTTGGGAGAACTTTGTTTTTTACTAGGTTATGATGTTCTCCCTTGTTTTTTAGTAATTATATGTTTCTGGTTTCACAGTTCTAGTTATGTTTGATTTGATTTCACTTGGATGTCTTATTTTTGTTTCTATTTTAACATGTCTTGTGGTTCAAGTCCATTTTTAACTAACTACTGCATGTTTTGCTCATGTAATTATTATCGTGATTGAGACTGATTTGCTCAGAATATTGTGCAAGTAATTAGTGGAGAATATGTAGAAACACTGTGAAACGTGAGGACTGGGTTTAGGGTGCTAATAAATTAGCTGCATCAGGGTCAAGGTCAATATATAAAACCTCGCTAGTTATGACTTATGAGTTAATATGGAAACTTCTTCTTCTTCTTCTTCTTTTTTCATCTTCTTCCTTTCTTTCTTTCTTTCTTTCATAAGCACACCTGGTATGGCCTTGGTTGTTTCTGGTCTTGGGCAAATCTCTATTCTGCTTTGTATCTGGTTATCAACATGATCAAGGAAAAGTAGAGGGGTTAATTTCTGAGTAGAAGGTAATAAGAGCTGCACTTGATATCCCAGAAGCAGAAAGCAAACCCAAAAGTGAAGCTCCTCTAATCCTTAAAGGAACTGTAATCTGCCTAAGATTGTCACAAGAGTGTGAGTGCTTGCTTTCAGGCCTATGCATAATTCCATGGAGGGAAGGCAATGTATTCAAATCCAGGCGGGGCTCATACTTCAAGCAAATATTTCCTAATCAAGTCGAATAAATGTTTAGATTCTTTTTATTATCCAGTGCTCTCTCTTTCTCCCTTGCCACTCCTCTCATGTCAGATACATCTAATTATGTTACACCATATTTAATATATTTGTCTTATGTTTATTATTGTTTTCTGTTGGAAACTTCATACTACTCTCAAACTCTCTTCCAGAATCGTTACTAATATTATCTAATTTGCTCATTGTTACAAAGTGTTGTAATGGGTGATGTCTACCTGCCTGGCTTATTCATTTATGTTAGTTTGTATTCTTATATGTTGGTTCTTTGCTCTGTTCAGGTGAAAGTAAATCAACCAATGATACAAGCAGAGACCAACCTGCCGCTCCAATTGTCCCATCCTCAACCACTAGTAATGCAGAAAGTAATTCATCCACTTCCAAGCTTGAAGAAGAGCTTAAAGTTGCTTCTCGTCTGCGAAAATTCTCATTTAATGATCTTAAGTTGGCAACAAGAAATTTTAGACCTGAAAGTCTTCTGGGTGAAGGAGGATTTGGTTGTGTATTCAAGGGGTGGATTGAAGAAAATGGAACTGCTCCGGTGAAACCTGGCACAGGGCTTACTGTCGCTGTAAAAACTCTCAACCATGATGGGCTTCAGGGTCATAAAGAATGGCTGGTTTGTAACTTTCCTAATTACTTTTCCTTTATGAGATTTCAACAACAATTTTCTCCTCTCTTTCTTTGCCCGAATTTATTAATGTTTTTCTTATTATATTTCATCTATTTTCCTCATCTTGTGTAATAGGCTGAAGTGAATTTTCTTGGTGATCTGGTTCATCCTAATCTGGTCAAGCTTATTGGTTACTGCATTGAAGATGATCAAAGGCTGCTAGTATATGAGTTCATGCCTCGAGGGAGCTTGGAAAACCATCTATTTAGAAGTATGTAACTGCACTTTTGACAGTTTAATTGGCTTTTTTCCTCCACTCTTTCAGTTTTGGATTATGAATGTTAGATTCTTTAGGACCCATATGTTTGTAGGTTGATTTTAATGCTACTCAATTCTCATAATCATTTTGTTACCTAATTCTGGTTACTCATGATTTTGACATGTTTCCTTCCATAGAAAGGGTGATTGCTTACAAAGACATGAGAATATTATTTTTAAAATTTTTGATATCAAACAGGCAAGAAATGTATTTTCTTTCTCATATATATTGTTTCTGGTGGAAACCTTGCATGTGATGGGTTCAATTGGATGGAAGTCATAAGTAGAAAACAAAACAAAATGGAAGAAAGGTACCTCTGAGTTTTGGTAGTATCAATTAGGAGATAGAGTTATCGCTACATAAATAGCAGTAACTTCTAGTGTTAGCACTAACTTCTAGTGGAGTAGCACCACATTGCAGTTGAATTTATTGTTTGCAAGAAAATTTGAGAATTTGTTTACCTTTTCTGGAGATCCTTCCATGGACATATTGCATTAGAGTTAGTTATTCGAAATTATGAATTAGGGAATTTGGACCGAATCTGTGAGCAGATTAGGAAGGTCCTTCTCAAATACTCTGCAGATATTAATATGGAGATAAAAGTTCTCCAATCTGGTAGTAATTTTTATGGTAAAGATAGCTTCACCATTGTGGAATGATCTTATTACTTTAAGAGAGAGAGGAGCTTAGGATGAGCAATTTTAAGAATCTTGAATGCAGATTTAATACATCTCTGCATAATATATATGCCAATGGGTTTTCCAAAAGCTAGTTCTTAATGTGCTGTAGTATATCCACATCATGCTTCCTATTTAAGAGAATTGTGGAATCTCATCTCTGCTCCGTGGAACATGTTACAATTATGACTGTTATTTGGCTGAGTGTAGACTTATTAGCAGTTGCTGCTTTGTGATATTATTCTTCTTTCTAGATTGCAACCTTATTTGATGTCCTTTTGTATCAATTATTTTTGTACACAGGGTCCCTGCCTCTTCCATGGTCCATTAGGATGAAAATTGCACTAGGTGCTGCAAAGGGTCTTTCTTTTCTTCATGAGGAAGCTGAAAGACCAGTTATATATCGTGATTTTAAAACCTCCAACATCCTGTTAGATGCAGTATGTGACTTAAACGAAAGCAACATTACAATTGTTTACCCTTAATATCATTTATCAATTTAATAACACAAGTTATTTCAGGACTACAATGCGAAACTTTCTGATTTTGGACTTGCCAAAGATGGTCCTGAGGGTGACAAGACCCATGTTTCTACCCGTGTGATGGGAACCTACGGTTATGCAGCCCCAGAATACGTCATGACAGGTAAGTGTTGTGAAATTCATCTAACAGCCCCCATCCTTTCCCTCTCTCCCCTTTTTCTGAGTTTAATGTATGCATTATACACATTCTGGTTGAATGAGTAAGATGGATTGTGATTTGTCCTCTGTATGACTATGTATTTTATATTTGTCATGCAGCTGTTCTAATATATATATATATATATATATATATTTTTTTTTTTTATGTGAGTCTGACTATGAATTGCCTCAAATTTTTACATAAAAGATAAAATTAAGACATAGAAGGTGCAAAGACCAATTTTTATTGCATGTTAATTCTTTTACAGATATTTATCTAACCTGGCATTGTATATGTTAAAGGGCCATCCTTCAGCAATTGCCATTGAATGCCTATGCAAAAAATGCTTGTGTTTGTTGCATATGAATTTCCCTAATTACTAGGAAGCTTAAAGCACTTGGATTCCTTTTATTTACTGAAAAAAAAGTATAGTAACTTGTTGCATTAGGCCCTATTGCATTTTTTCTAGTATTATAGGTTGGCTAGAAGCTGATATACCCTTTAGGGCCTGGTTTAGTCAAATCTAGGGTTCATCACCTCAATGGTTGAGCATGGATCTATGGTATCTCCACTATTTGCCTTTAGCTAATAAATGTATTTCACTGGGCCCTATGGTCAGTCATTTGGTGTCCCAAGCATGTAGTAATTAGACTTTCACTATTCGTGTGTGATACTCTTTAATACATGCCAAAATTCTGAGATGCAATAAATGCTTACCCTTGTTTTTGTTATAGGACATCTTACTTCAAGGAGTGATGTCTACAGTTTTGGTGTGGTTCTACTTGAAATGCTGACTGGCAGAAGATCTATGGACAAAAACCGACCTAATGGTGAACATAACCTAGTGGAATGGGCTCGGCCACATCTAGGAGAGAGAAGAAGATTCTACCGGTTGATAGACCCTCGGCTTGAAGGTCACTTTTCAATTAAAGGAGCACAAAAAGCCGCGCAACTGGCTGCTCACTGCCTTAGTCGGGATCCAAAAGCCAGACCCCTGATGAGTGAAGTTGTTGAAGCCTTAAAACCACTGCCAAACCTTAAGGACATGGCAAGCTCATCATATTATTTCCAGACCATGCAAGCTGACCGCGTGGGGTCCAGCCCAAATGCTAGAAATGGCATCCGAACACAAGGAGGATCCTTTTCAAGGAATGGGCAGCAGCAGAGAAGCCTTTCCATAAATAGTTCCCATGCTTCTCCATATCACCATCATTACACTTTTCAATCCCCAAAACCCAATGGTAAACCATAGCATTCGCTTTGGTAATATCTGTTTCTTTTCTCCACCCCATTGGCTTCTTTTTTCCCTCTTCTTCAGTATAGATGTATCTTCTGCTAAAGCATTTGTTCTTAGACAACTGAAAAAAAGCAACACAGAAACATGTTTGCTTTGATGATGTGTTTAGAGTGGTGAACTCCCTGCGGGGGGAGAATGTAAGGGCAAGTGAAAGCTTGTTGAGCAAAATGTCTTATCTCAACCAATGTATCTTCAGTTTGTTTTTTAATGTTAAAAGTGTATTACACTCCCCCATCCCCCACCGCCCCCCTCTCTTTTTTTCCCCTTTTTTTGGTCTTCTTTTCATTTCATTCTTGATTAATACAAGTCTGCTGTGTTTTATGGTCAGGAATGGTGTGTATCTGATAATATAAACCCTGTAAGCCTGTAGCATGTAGACAGACTGCAAACAAATACAGCATTGTTATTTTACACAGCTTTATATGGATTACTGATACAAATTGTTGTGAATATAACTGAGGGCCCCTTAAGTTGAGATTGAGAATGTGTAAATATGATGGCACCTTGCCCCCTTACCACGGCAATCGAGTCCTTGGGGAACTATCAGCTCCTTCCCTGTTGGCTTATTTGTTTTTGTACAGTTCTTTAAAGCTTTATTTTCTTTAAGGTATAATTGTATTTTTGTCATTTTGAGCAAATATAAACAAATAAATTTTAGGGGATAAAAGAAAAAGGTCATCCAAAAGCCACACGAATTGAATTGGGATGGTGGGACTTATGTCCAGTCAGGGTAGCCCCGATACCAGGCATAACACCTTGTTTTCCTGCTGTAGCCTTGATACCAGGCACACAATGCTAACACCTTCTTGTCTTGCTGCGTGGGTCTAGCTACCATCACTCTGTCTCCTCAGATCCGCCCCATGATGTCTTCTTGTTTACTATGACCTGTATTGAAAAATTTTAGGTGCACAACTAGTTTCATACTCATTTTCACAATTACGATAGTGGTGGGAAAAAAAAATGATGAGTTCATGTGAAAGCAGCAAACAATAAGTCATAGTCTGCCACATAAGATAGTTATAAAAATAAGTATGCAATTAGATGTAATTCTAGAATAACTTGAATAACTTGACCGTATTCGATAAGATTTGTAACTGAGGAAAAAATTTACTTTCACTTACACATAGTCTAGCTACTAGTATTTTAGTAAAAAGCAATCAAATCATCACTTCACATATGTTAAAGTTTGACACGGCGCGGGTCAGAGAGAATCCTTAAATACAAATGTGTTGGATTTTCCTAATATCATCCTTGAAGAAGGTGATGATGCATAAAATGTGTTACATACATCCCATCAAAGACCCTTCAATCTTCCTGACTTGGACAATTGTAGCTATTGTGTCTCATTTAAAGCAGATTTTGCTAAGTTTTTACTTTTTTCTGCCCATTGTTTTAGCCTACTAGTGGGTTTTCGACTGTAATAGGATGTGGTTGATTCCCATCTGACTTGATGGCAGATGTTGGAGATAGATAAGGGCCATGTTCTGCTTGGTCATGGTTTTTGGCTAGTCAAATCTTTATTTGGATTTTTTTTATATAAAAAAAAAAAAAAAAATCTAAGACATAACATTTTTACCAATTTTTTAACTGTCACCATTTTTTGTGATGATGCATAATTAAAAGTATCAGCAAAAGACCCAAGTAAAAGTGATATTATTCTAATCCGAACTGATTATATCAATAATTTTGATTAAAAAAATTATGTTTCTAACATTATTTTAAAAAAATAAAGCATTTTTTCCCCTCTCCATCCCCACCGAAAACTTCTGTTAAATTTTAATAATCATAAAGTACAGATAAGCCTCAAATTGCTCACTGACCTGTATGATTAGATGGATTTATACTCTGCTCAGACTTTGCTAGCACAAAGGGACGTATATGAGAGGGTGATACTGATGTTTTCCTTATCTTTGTCAACAAAGTTCATTCATTTTACCCTCTGGGGCCAAAAAGAAAAGAGCAACCACACACCATCGTAATCACCATTGCACAGTGTCCAAGTTTATGGAAATTTTATAATTGATGCGTGTTACCCAAAGTTTCTGGCACATCAACTCACCTCAGAAGATGGACTTTGGGAAGTAGCTGCATCATCCACAGCAGCAACTGTTCTTACTTCTTTCTCCTAGTCATTAAGAAGAAAAAAAAAGTAATAGATAAATGAAAAATAAGGTCAAAAAATTGTCACAAGTTTTGTGATTTAGTGACATTACCTTTTTTTTTTTTTTTTTGGAGGAGAACTCGGGTTCTCTCTCTAACTTGCAACCAAAAAAAATTCAAAACTCATATAGTGACTAATTTCTTGCACTTAATTCTTTGTTTTAAGGAGGTAATTTTCTAACTAGCAAGCATTTGGGAGAAAATATCGTTAGTTAATACGCGTTTGAAACAATTATGTAAAATAGCATCTCGAGTCTTTTAGACCCGAGTTTACTGTAGCAACTCGAGCATAAAAGACTCGATTCAATGTGCTGGCACAACTGAGGTGTTGGCTGAAATCCACATGGAACTCGAGATTTAGACACTTGAGTTCCATTTTCGCTATTTTTCCCTCTCCATTTTCCCCTTTGCTGATTTCTCTAACTGTCCAAAACCCCAAACCCACTTCCGAAGACAACAAACCCAGAAGAAAAAAAAACAAAAAAACAAAAACAAAACCAAGCAACAATACCAGTCAGAACATCAAACCCAAGCGCGCTTTGGTGCTAAGATCAACAAATGCAAGCCGCTCCGATGCCGAGATCAACAAACCCATAGCAAACCCAAGCCGCTCCGGTGCCGAGATCGACAAACCCAAGCTTAGGGAGCTGCTCCGGTGCCAAGATATTATGAATCTCTGGGTTTGGGTTGTTGCTCTGGTGCCGAGATTTGATGAATCTATGGGTGAGGTATAAGGAGAAAAGGAAGAACGAAAGAGAAAATGAAGAAAGGAAAATCGAGTGTCTAAAACTCGAGTTCTACATGGTTCCACGTGGAAAATTGTCCACGCAAGTGTATGAAAAAATCTTGAAATCAAGGATTAAAAGGTCGAGTTTTGCATTGATCTCGAGTTTTAAACACTCGAGATGTTAGTTTCCATATAGTTTTGAAATCTGACAACTAACAAAATTTTTTGATATTTAAGGTTAATTGGAAAAAAAAATTCTTGTTTTAAGGGTATGACTTTAGATATAATGAAATAATGGAGAAAAAAAAAATACATATGACTGAGTCTTTGTTCAAGATCCAATGATCCATAACTATCTTCACAATTTAAGAATTAACCATGATTGTTTGTTGTCATCATTTTTGTTATTCTTTATTTTATGGGGGGGGGGGTGGGTAACTCTAAACATATAGACAGGGAAAGGCAAGAGTTTTTGTACCATAATAATGGTAAAACACCAAGGTCTCTAGTTTACACAAGAAATTATTCACTCTTACAGGAGAAGTCTTCCCTCCTCTCACAAGGGGAGTGGGCCCTACCATGAGTCCCACACAGAGGCCCTATTCCCTGTGAGAGGAGAGAGGACTCCTCCTATAGTAGTGAATAAATTCTCCAACCATACCGGGTGTAATACACCTTCTCACATAAATGTAGATTTCACATGCGAGAAGAATCTACATAGAATCTACATTTATGTGAGAGGAATGTGTAAAACGCTGGGTGTAAAAAATAATTTCTACAATGGTTCAAAGTAGAAACTATTATTTTGCAATGTAGTAACCGTTAAATTTGAATTGAACTTCCTTCCTTTTATTATAAAATAAGAAATCTACACACCAAACTCCTTGAACTTAATGTTGAAATATACATCTATATATATCGAAAAGCTAAAACGTAGCATTTATTGTTGCTACACTAGCCACATCAGTGCCACATCATCGCTTATTTTCTTTTTTTAATTTTTAATTTTTTGATTTACCAATTGACATTTATTGAGCATCTCTTTAAATTTAGGTGTTACTCTATTTCCAACTCTATTATGTGTTTGTAGGGTCACAATTTGTAGCCCAAGTCCAAAAGATATGGGAAGTAGGCCCAATGAGCCTAGTACAATAAATTTGTAGAGAGTGGGTGAAAGAACTTGGCCTTTAGTGAATTTAACAACGGTTAATAGAGATTTGAAAGATGAACAAGTAAGAAAGACACGTAAAAACTGAATGAACTAGCTGTCTGAGGAGATGGATTATAAAATAAATCAATAGAACTAAATGCTCATACAGATTTGAATACTACAGTCGTTCTTTTCTCATTTTTTTCGATCCTCCTCTCATGGGAGGTCTTTTACATTATATAGTTCTTTTCAGACCATCCTGATCGTACACTTGTTAACCATCTAAGCCTTCACTTGAGTGCATGTCCCATCAGACATCTTTTTTGGCTCTCTGTGAATGGTGGTAGCTGAGACTGCATTGTTCAGGGGTCTTCTCCACATAAATGCGGCCAGAAAAGTTGCTACAGTGCATTTAATGCGGTGGTAGCAGCTTTTCTTTTAGATATTTCTGAGCTCCTATCACCTTTGTACGTGCCTGAGGTTCATCCTTATTGTTGGAACTTCCTGGAAGATCCCCCAAATTGCCCAAATACAGGTTTGACTGATATTCATCGTATCCGAGAAAGAGATACTCCTCGGACTATATTCCTCCATTCTTTCCTTATGTGATTCTCAACTTTGGGGTCTCTCCCAATCATTTACTCCTCCTCGGACATGTCCATGTCCTCGGATAAGGCCCAAGGCCCAATATACAAATTTGGGCCTTTATCCCCACAATGTCTCTCCATTAGCCTAGACTCTTCAGATGCCGTTATTATATGGAATTCTGATAGTCACCAGTAGATTGCAACCTCCTCACCTCCTCACCTTTTTTTTTTTTTTTTTCTTTATAAATTTTCAATTGTTTTCTCTCCAGAAATTGATCGTTATGGCCTACAATGGGATAGTTTCTTGAGTATTTTTCCCATTCTTTTGGTCATGGCTCAAGTCCATCTGCCAAAACCCAATCAAATGAGTGCAAGAGACAAAGAGTGACTCTAGAGTTTGCGAACGAAACTGAAGCACATGAGACTATAAGAGGCGAACATTAGTAACTCATGTCCAAAGGGTATGAACTCAAACTAAGTTTTGTTATTTGTATTATTCTTATTTTCATTTGTTTATTTCCATCTCGATCATAACTAGAAAAAAAATATATATAATTCAATTTTGTGATTTTATGATGAACGTGTTTGAGTTTTCATGGTCTCAAAACTATTCAAATATATTTTTTGCTTTTTCACAATTAATTTCTATTGGGCATTTGATCATGTTTGTTATAAATTGTTTTATAGTTGCCCTTCTCAAGACTGCAGGAATGTTACTCTCAATATGGTTGCTATTATGTTTTTCTAATTGATAATTAACTTCAATGTGATGTTTTTGTTTTGGTTTTTCTTTTTCTCTAAGAATTGAGTTAGAGAATCAAGTATTTTTTTTTTTTATCAATGATCCGAGGATCTCAACTTTGATTCAAATGAACTTTGCTAGGTCTGCAGTAAATAAATGACTATCTACTACCTCCACCAATCTGCGAAATGGGTTTTGTTTTGGGCAAGATCTGCAAAATGGGTACATGGACTAGAAATGGTTTTCAATTTTGGGGTTCTCTTGCTATATATTTCTATGTAGGTGTAGTGATTTTGGTGTTTGATTTTGGGTCCTATTTTGTTATGGGTTTTGTGCTTGGAAATATTCGTAGAGCAATCTACCTGTTTAGAATAATTTGGTTGGTTGATGAGTATTGTGGTTTCTATTAAGGCCTCATGGAGATTCTCAATGATTCAATTTGGTGCACATATATTGCTTGTACTTAGATATTTACTTGCTAACAAGTTGAAGGATGCTTTTAGGGATAAAATAATGGGTTGGTGATCTCATTTTACATATGTCTTAACTGTTAAGTTTATATGTATTTTCCTAAAACTCCCCAAGTAACTGCATATTCTGGGTTTGGGAAGAACATTGTGAGAAAGTAAAATGAAATTTTGTTTGATTAAAGAAAATGTAAGAAAATAAAAAGGAAAAATAAAGAAAGGAAAAAAAAATTGGTACATAAAAAAAAAATATTTTTAAAAGCTGATGTGGCATTTTCTGCCATCTAAGTGTTGATAGGGCATATCAGCTGATACAATCTGGTAATTTCCCATAGCCATTTAAAGTTCATGACCTAGAATGCTAATAGCCATCTTCTCCAAGGCAAAAAAAAATTAGCCGAGTTCAACAAGTTTGCCACCAACTTTGACCACAATGTCATGGCAATACAACTGGCTCACTTAGTTATAATTTGTATACTCACTATTTTGATTTTCTATGGAAATTTAGAACATTGATAAAATGATGACAAGTGGGTGATTTGTATATGGACACATTAATGAATGTGTGTAGTGGACATGGGTGGTGGACATGGGTGGAATCAATGGCACATTACTGTTTGACAATTTGGTCTTTGATGGAAATTGGTATTAACGAGGGTCTATTAAATTTGATCATTTTGCTAAAGTAAGGTTTGTTCAAAACATATTATTTATTTACCTTATCGTAAATAATTTTTTGTAAATAATGATTCTAACCTAATAAACCTTACTTTTTTTTTCTTTTTTGGTCTTATCATTTTCTGTTGGCAACTAACTAGACATCACTTTTAAAAATTAAGGATGCATATAGCTGGTACAAAGGGTGCACCTAAAAATTCAAAAGAATTAAAATATGATACAATCTCATCATGTGAAGAAAAAGCGAAAATCTAACATTGTATAGGCATGCCCTCCATTATTGGGTTACAAATATCGAATCTTAAAAAAAACAAAAAAAACAAAAAAAAACAAAATAAAATGATATATTTGTAAAAATAGAGATTTGGAAAAGAAAAAAAAACTTTTAAAAATAGTTCAATTTTTAAGAGAACAAATTATCTTCAATAAATTTTAGGGAGAATAAATTATGGATTATATCATATTAAAACATAATTATATATTCCCACGCATTGTGTGGGCTTGCGACTAGTTTATATTAACATATGAGACTTGAAGACCACTTTTTTGGATCCTCCACTTAGATGAACCAAACCCTTATTTCCCCCGAGAGTGAATTAACTGCATCATGCTAAAAGACTTCATTTTGTATCTCATGCAGCCCTCCTGGTCAGCTGTTCCTTGGATGTGCTCTCAAAGATCTTGTCAGCATTTCCAACCTCAAATCCATCTCGCCTATGGAACTCTTTAACCTATCCAAGTAGATAATATAAGCAGTTGGTACTTGTGCAACAAAGAGAAGATTAGACCCCGATGCAAGAGTGACGAAGCAAATTCTTGATGATCACTCAGCGGATTAACCATTATAAGAGGGGTTTGTGTAGTCAAACCATTGGACTCAATAATCAAGGGCTAAGTTCGTAATTGATCTTGAATTATTTATTTTTCTGTCATCAATCTCAGAACATAAAATCTAAACCAAGATGTCAAATTGAAAAAAAAAAAAAAAAAAAAAAAAGGTTAGTTACCTCAATCTCAGGTATATTTTTATATTGAGGCAGCACCAGGCGTTCAGCAAACTCAATGTATGAACAGGGAACTGATTCAGTGATACCATCAGCAAATTGGAAAGAAACTGAATCTGCTACAGTTGAGCTTTGCAGCAGAAGGCCATCAGGGCTCACTAGTAACCAAAAAAAAAAAAAAATACAGTCATATAATCATTATCTCCAGCCCTAAACTTTAATATGGTTATATGGCAACAACACAGGAATACCTCAATTAGATTTATGGTGATGTTCTCTTAATATATTTTAATATATTTTTTAAATGCTTAGTTTCAATATGCACCAATTATTTATAAAGAGAACAAGACGTAGATCATATAACAGATTCATGTGCATAAATAAACAGCATTCAATTATTTATTCTACTAACAGCGACTAGCACATCACTGTGTATATTAGTTTTAATTAGATTGATAGTGATTCTCTTAATAAATTTTAAATATCTGCCTACTTTCATTGTTCATCAATTCAGTTGACGAGACAGGACCCCGAATTCCAGTCACGTATTTTACAAGCAAATCAACATTTACCTGCATATTCATATACGTTTCTTTTCCTATATTTTTTTCTCATCAAACAACATTCACTTATTTATTTTAACAACAGTGACTAGCACATCACTGCATAAACTTTGCTTTGAAGCAAAATAAGGAAATTGGAAAAAGAAAATGAAAATACAGTTAGAGATTAGGTAGCAAACCTTTCAGAACTCCCCCTTCAGAATTCAACTTGAACCCATTTTCTTCAATGAACTGATTGAGACTTTTGATATCTCTTAAGTGAGATTTTAGTTGATGAGTGGAAATAGTGACATGGTTCAGTGCATACCCATTGACAAGGGTCCATGCCGCATATTCACTTTCCCTACGTATCCAAAAACGAAACAGAAGCCTTTCAAGATGGAAGGTAAGGTCCCAAATATATAAATCAAGATGTACTATTTCCAGATAATGAAGTCCAAACCAAAATATAATGCCTAAAGTAATGGGAAAAGTGTGCTTAAGGCACAAAGTGCCAAGCCTTAAATGATTTTTGCACCTAAAGCAAAGTGCCTTTGGAAAATTTGCACATTATGTGTACTTTTTTTAGCGCTTTCAATAAGCGCAAAGTGCAAAAAAAGCGTTTTTTCCCTTTTATTTTAAAAACTTACTGAATTTAACTGTTAAACCTTTATGCTATTGATATGGACCTTGAATTTGTTATACAAAGACCAAATTTATGGTGTGATACAATGCAAATAATTTTTTGTGTATATTAAACCCACCCCTCAATTCCTCATAAAAAATTCGAGAATAAGACATCTAAAATATCTGTCAGGCATAAAAGTCACTACTTACCATTCTAGTGCCGTTTGGTTTTTGCCGTTTAGGTATATTTTGATTCAACGATGTACATCATTTTGATCATGACTATCAAATATCTTTGTTGTGTAAATTTTGTAAATCACAAGAGAATTATATAAAACAATAGTTTTAATTTTATGTAATTAGCTGATCACATGATTGTCATATTGTCTATTAATATTTGTTTTCAATTTTACTGTGCTATGTTTTTTTAAATTGTGCTATAACTTCAATTAGGTGAGTATTTTCTCTTTGCGCCTAGGCTATAGGATGCCATTGTGCTTAAGTGTGCATAAATTTAAGTAATGATCCTATCCAAAAAGGTCAAATATTTGTTCATATAAACAGTGCTGCATACACAGACAAACAAGTACCTTGCCAATTGTTGGAATTCTGAATATAAGGGTTTTCCCCATGTTAGAGATCCCAGGGAACTTGCAAGAGCTGCATGATTTTTTCCACTGCCAGCTATTTCAGTGTATTTCCTAATTATATCCTGAATGCAGAAAGAAAAAGTTATAACAACAATGCAACTGATATATTTACTGTTGAAGCAATTCGCATGTGAAGGTATATAATTTTTATTTTTTATTTTATTTTAAAGAGCACTTGATGGATGGTAGCAACAAAAGTAAAAAGAACTCACAAATTTTGGAATTTTAAATCAGTAGAATAATTAGATGTTGGATTTTGACATTGAGATAAAGCATTTTCATTCTATTAAAGTAGCAGGATTTTGACAGTCAGTGAAAACCATGTATAACAAATCTTAAAGCATCAACATAAACTTCCAGAAGTAGTTTCACCAACCTTCTTCCCAAAAAACACAGAACACTACAATAATTAATAAGGCAGCATAGGGATATCAAGTATCCATAAAACAGTAAAAGAGTATGCCAAATCAGAGAAAGACATGACATAACAAGGGATTTGAGACACAATAGAAAATACGAACATAACATACTATTTATTTTCACTAAGCTTTGAGAAGGAAATTTTAGCAAAAAAAAGTAAGAAAAAAGAGAGAGACCTGGTCCACAAGAATAGTCACAACATCACTAGGAGCCTAAGTGCAAAATGCAGATTATTTCTTCATTAAGAATAGTCCCTAGGACATACCTGAGTCTGAGTACTCATCTGATCTACAAGAAGCTCTGATATAAATACTCTTGGTAAAGGCCCATTGACTCGACTACCACCACCAGGAAGGGGAATACTGGGAGGGGAAAACCACAGTGCTTTCAGTTTCTTTGCAGGAAACCTCAACTCCTCCCGTTGTGTATAGCCAAAATCGAGGAAAAACTTAGCTATGGAGTCAATCCCATAGCCGTTCACCTAATATGTTCCAAAATAAAGACAAATTGTGCATTATAACACAGAATGCAAACAATTTTATCCCAATGCAACTACACAACAACATAATAACAAATCTTTACTCTCAAAACTTTGGTATTGGCTACGGATCCTCATTAGATTAATTGAGAGAGACCAAATGTATTATTTTCTATCACTATGTTCTATCCAAAATCATACTTTGTTACCTCCATAATTAACATGTCTTTTTCAGTAAATACGTATGTGCACATATGTTTGAGCATTAGATGAATTTCCATCTCACAACAACTTATTTAAGTATTTGTATTTGTATAAATATTAAGACAAAAATGTCGTTCATATTGAAAATATATCGTCTACAAGCCTAATACTAATAGGAAGCAATGAAATGTAGAAATATCAGTGATAGATAAGCCTTGTAACCGGTGAGTAACAGAGAAAATTTAATCCAAGTACAAAATTAAAGATAGGTAAGAATACCCCAAATGTCCTAAATGCAAGATGATCATAGAAAATATGGTCACTGTCCACAGACTGAACAAGCTCCAAGATTGCTTTTGCTGTGGGGTTCCTATTTAAGTACACTGTTTCCATACTTGCCAGCACACTCCTTAAAAATGATTCACCTCCCTGCAACATAGACATATCAATCTGGAAGAATAAGATAAACATAAACAAATGATGAACTAAAAATCCTATTTAAGCCAACCTGGCAAAAAAGCATCATAAAAAGTTTTTTTTTTTTTGATAAGTAACAATGCAAATAAAAGCAACATAAAAAGTTGTAAGCTCAGGTTTGTTCCTAATTTGACAATGTCTATATTACTCTGCATTTGGGTATAATAATAGTTTACCAGATCACCTGGACCCAACTTTCTAAGCCATTTGGGCTTTAATCAAGTGTACATCACATAGAATCAAATTATCTAAAGTAGTCACAACCACTAATATTGGTTTTTTTTTAGGTTCCTGCACAATTCTGTTGCAAAAACAACAATTCTTTATTCTTTTTATGAATGTTGTGCAAACTAACATTATGACCCAAAAAATAAAATGCACTAAGCTGCACATGAAACCTAGTGGGTCCCAAATAAATTTGAACTAGGAAAAATGGGTTATTAATTATAAGTCCAAACATCAACGTGTTTCCTTTTTTTCTTAAGGTGTAATCCTAATTCCTTGTTGATGACCAGTTGAGCTAACTAAAACCGCTTAATTCTTTTCCTTTATATCTTCAGCCATACAGTAGGGAATCAATAAATTCAAACAAAAAGCAATATATATAATCAAATTGGGCTTTTGTTTTTCAATTTGAAAAGAAAAACAAACTCAACCGCACAGAACTATATATTCAAGTGTGATCTCACCTGAAAGCTAGGCTGGTTGAATCCATCGTCAGATGATTTAGAGCCCATGACGCAGAGCTGTCGTTGTTTGGTGGAGATTGATTTCCCAGGAAATGAAGATTCCTTGAAGGAAACAAAGTTCCGGGATTTGGTTTGGAGAGGAAAAGAATTGGTGGTAGATGATGAGAAGAAAGCTGAGGAGTGAGGGAAGGTCTTGATTGCTGATGAGTATTGATTTTGTAAGGAAAACATGGTGGAAAGTCTCATGGATTTTTTGTTTTATCGTCTGACTGATTTAACAAAATGGAACTCTGTGTGTGTCTGTCTCTGTTTTTATACTTATGATTGGTTTGCGTTTGCGTTTGCGTTTGCTTCATTCATGTCAGCTCGTGTCTTGCCCACGTGTCTTTGTCGTATATTGTAATAACCTTGTATTGGAAAGCGAGTTTTTTCTATCTATGTTCGAGAGATAGAGTTAAAAGCGGGGATTGAGATGCAACTGCAATTACAACAGCAATTCATCCCAATCCACTCATAACATTTTTTTACTTTTATTTACTTTTACTCATTTTTTATACTTAATAGTTAAGCTTTAAAGTTTCTTTTTGCAATTTTAAATTTTAATCTATCATACTAATTGTATTAGATATCACACTTGATCTCAATCTTTAAAGCGTGAAACGATAGTACTTTAAAAACCTTAAAGCCTAGTATACTTAATCTCAATCCTTAAAAGAATAATATTTCAAAATCTTAAAATAGTAGGACACATAGTTTTTTCTATTTATATATTGGGTTGTGTTAATGGTTCAACTTTTTAGGCAACTTTTTGTCAAATTTTTTTTTTTTTTTTTAAATCCCTTTTGATAATTTTTTGACTATTTTTTTTCTTTTTTTAAATGAGACACAAAAAAAAGAAATGTTAACAATCACCGCACACTACTTGTTAACATTTCCCTTATATATGTGAGAGTTAGAGTTAAAACTTAAAATGATGGTACTTCAAAATCCTAAAATAGGACACGTCGGCTACTACAAGGGCATCTGTATTTGTAAGTTGAACGAGATAAGGACAAAGGATAGAGATCCATCCAATTCTTTATATATATATATATATATATATATATATATATATATATGTGGGGCCCGTAGGCCTGAAAGTCTCGGCCCACCTCTAGGCTGGCCCAAGGCCCATGCCGAGGATCGATGACTTTCCCAGGCAGTTGTCTAGGGGCTTTTAGCCCTCTGGGACACGCCGAGGACGACCCTCTCCTCGGCATACCTATCCTAATCCCAGGTGGGGGACAAGCCCAGTATAGGCGGTCACATCCACACTTAATGCCTCTACCTAACTCCCCTGGCGGTCTTAATGCTGAGAGGACTCCTGAACGGCGGAACCTTGGGTGCTGCGACCCACAGTAAGGTGGGGAACGTGGCTGATGGGACAGGTCCTTAAGCAGTGGTCCAGATGATTGACAGTTGGAAGGCTAGGATTGACCAAAGAAGGTATATAATGCAAACTGCCCTTCAGAATGAGGGGCTCCTCGGCCGTCCGAGGAGCAACCCCCAAGCCAAAAAGAACAGGGCTAAGTCCTCAGGAAGGAAGAACGCTTCCGGCGAGCCGGTGGCAAGCCTGTTAGCGCCAAACCCTACGTCCCACTCTCTAAATAAATGTATTGTTGGGGGATCTACGACGAAACGAGCCCCTACAATTGGCGCCGTCTGTGGGGAGGGTTAGTGCGCCGACCGACGCAACCGGTGATCGTTCTAAACAGTCACTTCGCAAAAGAAAAACAAATAAGTGCAGTCGCAGCAAAATGGAAGATTCAACAAAAAAAAAAAAGAGAGAAAAGAGAAAAGAGTGATATTATTTCATGAAAAGGAAAGTTACAAAATACAATCAGAGGCTCAGGCAGGCTTGTTTTACAAGCTTTATTACAAGCTAATCCTACAATCGGAGGCTCAGGCAGTCCGATTCTACAACTAGCTAAAGGGAGGGAGAAGTGTCAACCCGTGCTTTTATTGGCATCAGCAGAACGGGAGAGCTTGACAATAAAAGCGGGGAAGGGGGCTGGGGCTGGCTCGCTTCAAGGCGGAAGCTTGAACAAAGTGAGGAGCAGATGCAGGGGCACCGGAATGTCCTCCCCCGTGATGTTCCCTTGATGCTCTCCAATCCTCCCGAGCGCCGGCCGTTGGAGACGGCAACACTCAGGCGCCAGCCATGACATGAGTTCGCGTGTCTTCTCCACCGAAGGTGCGCTCCGGGGAGAGACGTTAGGTACTTCAACAACGTCCCACCTGGCCACCGCGTACGACACTGCCGGTGTTACGCCTAGGCTCTGCCGCACCAGAAACCCAGTGGGGGCTACGGCCACGGCAGCCCTTACCCCCATATCTCCCAACTCCGGTCACAATTCCGACGGGGTTATTAAAGGGGCATGGGGAGTGGAAAAATGGTGTTCTTTCTGTTCGAGTTGGGAGGCTCATGGAGTATGAAGAAACCATCCCCCCAGAAAACCTTATATAGAGGAGGAGGGTTGGTGAGAATTAATTCACGCAGAATTCGAAAAGTGAGTTACCGAGGCGGAGGACAATAATGAAGCCACCAAATTCCAAGGGGGCCGCAGACCGTTGTACTTCTGTTGATTTACGAGACCATTAATGAAGGCGCGTCTCGCGCACCGAAGCGTCAGGCGCAGAACACGAACGGCCAAGAAACGCTTCCCAGATAGAAGATGGGGACTCGAGCTGGAGGCGAGATCAACGCCACGTGAAAAATCACTGTCCGACCGAAGGAGGAATCGTCCCCAGAAGAACGGTCCGAGGACAAACCCCTACTTACAGAAAAATGAAAGTGTTAGACAGAACCAAGGCTCTGCATGGTCCTCGGACTCAGGCCTATGGGGAAACTAATTACTTCAGAAGACCAAGTGTTAGACAGAACCAAGGTCTTGCATGGTCCTCCGGACCCAAGCCTACGGAGAGCTAGCCACTACTCTTGAAGGCAGCACCTGTGCCTAGGTCTTGCATGGTCCTCGGACCCAAGCCTACGGAGAGCTAGCCACTACTCTTGAAGGCAGCACCTGTGCCTAGGTCTTGCATGGTCCTCAGGACCCAAGCCTACGGAGAGCTAGCCACTACTCTTGAAGGCAGCACCTGTGCCTAGGTCTTGCATGGTCCTCGGACCCAAACCTACGGAGAGCTTGCCACTACTCTTGAAGGCAGCACCTGTGCCTAGGTCTTGCATGGTCCTCAGGACCCAAGCCTACGGAGAGCTAGCCACTACTCTTGAAGGCAGCACCTGTGCCTAGGTCTTGCATGGTCCTCGGACCCAAGCCTACGGAGAGCTAGCCACTACTCTTGAAGGCAGCACCTGTGCCTAGGTCTTGCATGGTCCTCGGACCCAAGCCTACGGAGAGCTAGCCACTACTCTTGAAGGCAGCACCTGTGCCTAGGTCTTGCATGGTCCTCGGACCCAAGCCTACAGAGAGCTAGCCACTACTCTTGAAGGCAGCACCTGTGCCTAGGTCTTGCATGGTCCTCAGGACCCAAGCTTACGAAGAGCTAGCCACTACCCTTGAAGGCAGCGCCTGTGCCTAGGTCTTGCATGGTCCTCGAACCCAAACCTACGGAGAGCTTGCCACTTTCTTGAAGGCAACAACAGAATCTTCCATAGGAGACTAACTACTTACCGAGGAATTGAAGCGCCGAGCTGACTATTTGGGGAAGAACCAACCAGCGGAAGGCCTTCTGGGGTATGAGGGCCGTGGATATCAAAACCCTCCTCCCCGTTCAAGAGAACGTGCAGCAGGATTTTTGAGGGGCTATTGTGGGGCCCGTGGGCCTGAAAGTCTCGGCCCACCTCTAGGCTGGCCCAAGGCCCATGCCGAGGATCGATGACTTTCCCAGGCAGTTGTCTAGGGGCTTTTAGCCCTCTGGGCCACGCCGAGGACGACCCTATCCTCGGCGTACCTATCCTAATCCCAGGTGGGGGACAAGCCCAGTATAGGCGGTCACATCCACACTTAATGCATCTACCTAACTCTCCTGGAAATCTTAATGCTGAGAGGACTCCTGAACGGCGGAACCTTGGGTGCTGCGACCCACAGTAAGGTGGGGAACGTGGCTGATGGGACAAGTCCTTAAGCAGTGGTCTAGATGATTGACAGTTGGAAGGCTAGGATTGACCAAAGAAGGTATATAATGCAAGGTGCCCTTCAGAATGAGGGGCTCCTCGGCCGTCCGAGGAGCAACCCCCAAGCCAAAAAGAACAAGGCAAAGCCCTCATGAAGGGAGAACGCTTCCGGCGAGCCGGTGGCAAGCCTGTTAGCGCCAAACCCTACGTCCCACTCTCTAAATAAATGTATTGCTGGGGGATCTACGACGAAACGAGCCCCTACAATATATATATATATATATATATATATATATTGGATGAGAATTTACATGTTCTTAATATGTATGTCAAATTTCATTTAAATTGAATGTTATTTATTATTTAATCAATTAATTGATTTTTTATGCATAATTTTAGACAAAAAAAACTTGAACTTTAAATATTTGATTGATGACGTAGTTATTGATCTTTGATTTTCTTGAAATTTTGTAAGCATGAAGAATATAATAAGAAAATGCAATCTAGATGTTAGATTTTCAAAATTCACATCTAATAAAATATATATGTATATAAGAAGTTTGAAGGGTTTCTTTCCAAAAACTAGTTTGGAAAAAAAAAATTGTATAGTGTGCTAAAAAAAAAAGAGTTGTATAAGATTACATGAACCTGTTTGTTAGAAACCGATTAATTAATGTATGGCACATTTACTGGAAAGTAGGGATGGTCAAAATTCTCCATTTCACCTCTCTACAATGTTATCAGAGGTTTTCCCCACCCAAAATAGTTGATGGTGTTGGGATGAATTTTGCTTGTCCAAACTAAATATACACAATATAATCTTTCTTAAGCCACTTTTCTCTTTTTAGCAAAAGAAAATAATTACCTTTTTTTTTTCTCTTTCATCTTTACCCCATTGATGACAAAACCATCTCATGAAAAATTACAAGATACTTCTAACACGTCTCGCTGCCTAATTTGGCCCACTCTCACCTCACACCGATTTTTCTACCCCAAAATAGGGATAGGACACACCCTAATCTAACCACGACCCACTCTATTACCATCTTTACTTCAAAGTTATAAATGTTATTTCTTATTGGTCGATATGTCTGATATCTATATTTTGTTTGGTTGGGAGGATAAAAATGTTGGGAGAAAATATTTGTATTTTCCATTATGCGTGTGTTAGTAAAAAGAATGAAAAAGTGGAAAGATAAAGAATAAATTACAATGACCTATTTATTAAAATTAATTCCCCATAATAATAAAAAAAAAAAAAATTGCCTAACAATAATGCCTAACATTATTGTTTTATAATGGGAGGGGGCCTCTTTATAAAGGGTAGAATTATTCAAAAATGGATCCTTATTCTTTGAGGCGCCACTAATACTATGCTTGAATGTGTTATAAAAAAATTATGTATATAAAGCCTTCTAGAGTATATATAAAAACTCCATTTTTTTTTTAGTACAAGATAGAATTTCTACTCTAGCCTAATCTAAGTGTATATGTGGGTGAAGCTCTCTCTTAAAGACTTGAACCCCAGCCCTTACCCCCCACACTCCACAAGTACTTATACTTGTAGAGTGGCTATCGCACCAATGGTATGCGGTGATAAAACTCCAGTTAACTCAACATACAAAGAGTTTACAATATAATTAAGCCTTTTGCTCCATTATATAAAGTGTAAACACATAGGGAAAGCCGTATCTTTCCCCAAATAAACATAAATGGACTTAATGGTTTTGGAACCAACCTAGTAGTAGTACCATTAAATTTTAAATAATATTCTTCAACGGATAGTTTTTATGCCCCATACGCAATGCTCTTTCTTCTTCTTCTTCTTCTTCTTCTTCCTTTTATTTATTTATTTATTTATTACTCTTATATTTCAAAACAAAAAAATAACATATGTAATATTTTTTTTTTAAAAGTCCAAGACATGTGAGATTATATCCTGTTTGAAAACATTGTTATTTAGAAGCACAATCAAACTTTTTTTTAATTGGTGTGAAACCCACATACAATAACAATATGTCAATATCATTCACTGATTGTGAATAAACAATTCCAAGTATTATGCTCTATTATTATTTGCAGTATGATAGGTGTATCATGTATGCTTTTTCTTTTTTTCTTTTAAATTTTGGATACAGGGGAATAAAAAGATTGTGTCAATTTGAGTTGAATGGAATAAAAATGGAGTATCCACATTATGACATTAAGACAGGATTTTTTATTGCATAACTTGTTCCTGTTGCTTTAAGAGTAAAGATTACATTTTATTTTTATATTTACAATCAAAACCAATTCAATATAGTAGTTAAGAATATTGTGATTCATTAACATTATTCACATTTTAATTTATAGGAGAAATTTCAATCTCTTTTCCTCACTTGTTTTAAGGAATAAATAAATAAACAAACAAGTACAACAAGAAACAAATTTGGATTTCTCATGCTTATTATTTTTTTCCCAAGTTGATTTTATTCTCATTGTATTATTATAATGGATAATTTTTTTTTTTTTTGAGGAAAAATAATGGATGAAAATTTGATGAGAAGTATGAGATTAAATTTGATGAAATTTTTTTTTTACACTATATTTCAATTTGGTCTCTAACCTTTTAATTGTGTCAATTTGGTCTCTAACCTTTCAGCACCCTATCAATTTAGTTACTGTCATTATCCCTTTGATAGAAATTACTAACGTGGCAAAAGACCAAAATAAAAAATTAGTTTCCGTTGATGTAGCAATGAACTAATTTTTGGAAGTAATTTTTCATTTTAACCATTTGCCACGTTAGCAATTTCCATCTAAGAGATAATAACAATGACTAAATTGACACAATTGAAAGATTATGGACCAAATTGAAATATGATATAAAAGATGAGGACTAAATATATAGTTTACCCTATAATATTTCTTTGCATAATTTGTAAAAATATAATGGCATACATATTACACAAGCTTCTGTCAAAGAGTTGAACAGGAATCTAACAACACAGATGAAAATACTAAACAGTAATGCATTTATAATAATACAATGAAGCTAAAAGAATGATATTAGCTTTATAATTACTGTTATGTGGGGAAAATGTTATTTCTTAATGAAACAGACTTATTTTCTTCTCTGAAGTGTTTAAATTTCAATAAATAATCAATTTGTTTACTCTCGGTCAACTAACCAAGGCTTTGAACAATCATATTCATATGCTACCCTAGTTCTCCTTAATTACTTTAGTCATCCATGGAAAATGGATTGTGTAGAATAAAGGAAGTTGGTAGGAAAGCATTAAGCATCAATTGAATAGTATTGTAACTGAGGCAGAAATTTTCTTGGCTTTGCACAAGAAAGGCAGTGAAACTCGGGTGAAAAAAATCCAAAGGGTCAGAAATGTTTGGAAACCACCTGATGAAGATTGCTACAAAACAAATTTTGATGGTGCCCTATTTGAGGAAGGGGAAGTTGGTATTGGAGTTGTGGTTCACAATCATAGAGGTAAAGTTATGGCCTCTCTCACTCTCTGAAAAAATACAAATTCCTCCTTGGTGGTTACTTTGGAAATGTTGGCAGCAAGAAGAGCAATCCTCTATGCTCAAGAACTTGGTATTGGTAAGTCTATTTTTGAAGACGGCTCGAAGATTGTCATTACTCATTAATGCCCTATAGAGAGGCAATATGTTTAACTATGCTTTTGGTCACTTGATAAAAGATGCTATGTCCTTTGTCAACTCTTTTCAAAGTTGGTTTTTCGCTCATACTTATAGGTAAGGCAATAGGGTAACTCATGCCTTAGCAAGGAAAGCGAAATTTTCTTTTCCCTTTTTAGTCTGAATGGAGTCTGTGGAATTATAAAATACAAAACAGAAATGCAAGAACTTGCTTTGAGAGAAAAGAACTCCTCTGTATTTGCTTATCAATTTGTTATAAGCAGTTAATGGATAATTAGCTACAAGCTCTGTATATATACACGAAAGCATGGGCTAAACATGGTGCCCAAAGATACTAACTAACTACTTAAAGAATCAACCAATCAGCTAATGACATGTGGCAAAACTATAACTAACTACTCCAACTAATGCTTAAGTGAAACGGTGTGTTTCTCTTTTCCTTTCTTCCTTGCCGTTTTATATTTACAATCTTTATTCCCACTGTCGTTTTGCTTATCTCTGTTGCTTTTGTTGCTGCTGTCGTTTAAGTCATCTTCAACACTCCCCCTCAAGTCCAGTGTCTCAAACTTTGTGACTTGAACTGAGCTGTTTTCCTTTAGAGACTTTGGCTAGAATATATCTTTTAAACCAAGTTTACTTGAGAGTCTTGTAAAAGCTGCCATTCCCAGAGCCTTAGTGAAAATGTCAGCTACTTGGGAATTGGTTGTCACATGAAATGTTTTGATCTTACCCTCCAAGATCTTGTCCCTAACCAGATGACAATCAACTTCTATATGTTTGGTTCGTTCATGGAAAACCGGATTAGCAACTATATACAAAGCTGCCTGGTTATCACAGAATAACATAGCAGGTTTGTGATGATCAATTCTCAAGTCCTTAAGTAGCTGCATTACCCAAGTAATCTCACAGGCTACACTAGCCATTGCCCTGTACTCAGCTTCTGCAAAAGATCTGGACACCACTCCTTGTTTCTTAGATCTCCAGGATATTAAAGAATCCCCCAAATATATTGCATATCCTGTGAGAGACCTACGGGTATCAGGGCATCCAGCCCAATCAGCATCACAGAAGGCTTTAATATGCAACTCTGTGTTGCTAGGGAAGAAAATTCCTTTTCCTGGTGAAGCCTCGATGAACTGAAGTACTCTGTGTGTTGCTAACAGGTGTGGCTCTCTAGGCTGTGATACAAATTGACTGAGTATGTGTACAACATATGTTATGTTTGGCCTTGTAAAAGTTAAGTACAATAACCTTCCCATAAGTCTTCTGTACATCCCTAGTTCAGCAAGTAATGCTCCCTCATACTTAGACAACTTAAGGTTTTGTTCCATAAGAAACTAAATTGGCTTACACCCTATGAAACCTGTGTCTTGCAATATTTCTAAGGCATATTTTCTCTGTGTTAAACTAATGCCTGCATCAGTTCTAGCTACTTCCAAGCCCAAGAAATACCTTAGTGAACCAAGGTCCTTCAAACCAAATTGATCATCAAGAAACTTCTTTAAGGCAGTAACACAAGCAGGATCATTTCCAGTCAACAAGATGTCATCAACATAAACCAAAAGAACAGTAAAAGAAGCTCCTTGTGAATGTAAGAACATGGAGTAATCTGATTTTAACTGCACAAACCCCATCAGCAATATGGTATTTGAAAACTTTGCAAACCATTGTCTTGAAGCTTGTTTGAGACCATAGAGACTTTTGTTCAACTTGCATACTAAACCCTCCCCCTTGCTGTGAAAACCAGGTGGGAGAGACATGTAAACATCCTCCACTAAATCACCATGTAAGAATGCATTGTTTACATCCATTTGGTGTAAAAGCCAACCTTTCACAACAGCCAAGGAAAGCATAATCCTAACAGAAACAGACTTAGCAACTGGGGAAAATGTTTCAAAGTAGTCTAGGCCAAGTTTCTGGGTGAAGCCCTTAGCAACCAACCAAGCTTTATACCTTTCAATAGAACCATCAGGTAAGTATTTGATCCTATAAACCCACTTGCAGCCTATGGCAGTCTTGCTAAGAGGTAAAGGGGCTAAAGACCAAGTATTGTTCACTTCCAAAGCCTCAATCTCTTTACCCATAGCAGCCCTTCACTCAGGAAATTGAACAGCCTAATGAAATGAGACAGGCTCTGAGGGAGTAGCACTGACTGCTAGGACAAAAGATTTAAAGCTTGAACCCAAGTGAGAATAGCTCAAGAAATCAGAAAGAGCATAAGGCAGACCAGATTGAGGTTTGGCACTAACAACAGTTTTACAAGAATAATCTGATAGGTAAGAAGGAGGCACATGAGGTCTAGTAGACCTTCTTAAAGAAGGTTGGACAGGTTGAGGAATGGATGTAATAGCTAAATCAAGATTGGAATCATGGACAGGATTAGGAATGAAGGCAGGGGTGGTAGGTTCTAAAGAATTAGAATCAGGAAGAGAAGTGTGAGAAGTAGGTTCTAAAGTGACAAAATCAGATTGTGAAACAACTAGATCAGATTTTGGAATGGAATGGGCAGGAGTAGTGGAAGAAGGACAATCAGAAGTATAATAAGAATTAGAATTGACATGAGGAAAAACAAAATCATTCAAATAAGAAGTGGAAGGAGATGAAGTAGAGACATAAGGAAAAACAGACTCATAAAAAACAACGTCTCTAGAAATGTAGATAGAATTGGTAGCAAGATCTAACACTTTGTAGCCTTTTATGCCATGAGGATAGCCCAAAAACACACATTTTCTAGACCTAGGTGGAAATTTGTGTCTGTGAGAGGATGAGGTAGAGATAAAACACAGACAGCCAAAACATCTAAGATGTGTATAAGAAGGTGGAGAATGGAAAAGCATTTCATAAGGTGTTTTATTACCTAAAGACTTGGAAGGGTCCCTATTAATCAAATGAACAGCAGTGAGGATGCAATCACCCCAAAAACATAAGGGTACTTGAGATTGAAATTTTAAAGCTCTAGCAACATTAAGGATGTGTTGATGCTTCCTTTCAACAATTGCATTTTGTTGAGGAGTATCAACACAAGACAGTTGATGCAAAATTCCATTAGAGTGAAAAAATTCTTTAAGATAAAATTCAGTCTCATTATCACTTCTAATAGTCTTAATGGATTTGTTGAATTGAGTTTTGACCATATTAGCAAAGTTTGGGATAACAAACTGAGTGTCAAACTTAAACTTGAGCAAATATACCCAAGTACACCTAGAAAAGTCATCCACAATTGTTAAAAAATACTTGTAACCTTCAACAGTACAAGTGGCAAAAGGACCCCAAAGATCACAGTGAATCAAATCAAAAGGAGCAGAGGAAATATGAGTACTAATAGGAAAAGGAAGTCTCTTTTGTTTTGAAAAATGACAAACATCACAACATGTAGTTTTATTGAAAGCATCAATGTTTACAACACCCTTTAACAACTGAAGTTTTGAAAATGAAGGATGTCCTAATCTATTGTGCCATAATTCTGTGCTTGAAAAAGGAAAGGGACTGGTACAAGTAGTAGCAGTGAGAGTAGTAGACCTTTGTTGAAGTGAATCCAACAGATACAAGCCATTGCTTTCTCTACCCTAACCAATCATGCTCCATTGTGCAAGGTCCTGAATGAAGCAACAATTAGCAAAGAAAATGAGACAACAAAACAAGGTTTTGGTAAGTTTGCTAATCGAAATTAGATTAAAACCAAAAGATGGAACACATAACACATCTTTTAAAACAAGAGTAGATGAAATATGCACAGCGCCCACATGTGTGACTAAGGCTTGATCCCCATTTGGCAAATAGACATAAGTGTTAACAATGGAAGTGATAGAAGTGAATTGAGACACTGGATGGACCATGTGATCAGTTGCACTAGTGTCTATGATCCAAGAATCAGATTTAAAAACAGTCCTATCAACAACTTGAGCAGAAAACACAGAATGAGAAAAATTAAGAGGGATCCAAAAGGGATTACCTAAGAAATTAGAAGAACTAGAAGCTGATTTGAAGAAAGAAGGTAAAGATGATGATGTCTGTGGTAAAGCTGAAATGGAATTGGGTGTCATGACAGAAGCAACATGACTGGTTTGAGTGCCAAAACCTAAACCTGAAGCTGAACCTGCATACCCTTTGAGAAAAGAGAGCAATTGCTCACATTGAGCTGGAGAAATGGAACATTGAGGCTAATAGGAGGAAGGACCACCAATAGGATTTTGCTGCAGAAAAAGACTACCAACAAGATTGCCAGATGCACCATGTGCAATGCCAAAGGGTGTATTCCCAACACCATTCTGGAAACCAGTTTGAACATCAAATGGAGCATTGACCAAATTCTGAATCATACCATCAGATTGGACTCCTTGAGTGGGCAAAACATTGGATTGAGCATTAGGAAAGCCAATGTTACTAGCATCAAACCCAAAAGGACCTGAAACTTGATTAACCATTGGCCTATTACCTCCTTTAGGCTTATAACCAGGAGGATATCCGTGGAGCTTATAGCACTTATCTGCTATGTGTCCAGTAAAACCACAATAGGTGCAAACTGGCCTATCTTTCTTTCCTTTCCCACCACCTTTATTCTGACCTTGAGCACCTTGAAATGGCCTATTGTTATTCACATACATTGCCACAGCATCCAGTTGCTGAACCACATTAACAGTATTTCCTATATTCCTCCTTTTCTCTTCTTGCAAAACTAAAGAACACACTTTGCTAAGAGGAGGAAATGGTTCAACAAGCAAATTTTGTCCAATCAGATTGCCATAGCTATCATTCAACCCCGTTAGAAAACGAAAAATGTGTTCTTTGTGTTGTGCATCTAATTGAGATGACTTGGAACCACAAACAGAAGCACAGGTGCAAATAGTAAAAGGTTAATTATTCACACACTCATCCCACAAGGTCTTGAATTTAGTAAAGTAGGAACTCACCAAGAGTGATCCTTGAACCAAATGAGAAATTTCCTTCTGTAACTCAAACAATCTCGGCGTATTATCTTGAGAAAACCTATTCTTGAGATCAATCCACAAATCTTTTGCTGAATTGATTTACATAACACTCGCCTTGAGGTCAGGACTGAGAGAGTTGGTCAGCCATGAAAGGATCGTAGTGTTGCACCTGTTCCAAGAATTGAATAGATGTGAAGTTGGATTTGGTTCTGAAATTGAACCATTAACAAATCTAAACTTATTTCTGGAACTTAAAGCCAGAAACACAGATCTCGCCCAGGTCATGTAGTTCTCAGGACCAGTAAGAGGCTGAGATGTGAGAATCAAACCAGGATTTTCATTCGCTGGTAAAAAATACGGATTGTTAGCTGATTCATCTATTATGGCAGCACTGCCAGTTGGTGTAGATGAAGAAGAAGGTGCACTTGAAGAATTTGAAGCCATTAGAGACTAAGAGATCAAATTTAGAAAAAAAAAAATTTGTTTGGTTGGTGAGAAAATGAAAGAAATTGCTCTGATACCATGTGAAATTATAAAATACAAAACAGAAATGCAAGAACTTGCTTTGAGAGAAAAGAACTCCTCTGTATTTGCTAATCAATTTGTTATAAGCAGTTAATGGATAATTAGCTACAAGCTCTGTATATATACATGAAAGCAGGGGCTAAACATGGTGCCCAAAGATACTAACTAACTACTTAAAGAATCAACCAATCAGCTAATGACATGTGGCAAAACTATAACTAACTACTCCAACTAATGCTTAAGTGAAACGGTGTGTTTCTCTTTTCCTTTCTTCCTTGCCGTTTTATATTTACAATCTTTATTCCCACTGTTGTTTTGCTTATCTCTGTTGCTTTTGTTGCTGCTGTCATTTAAGTCATCTTCAACAGAGTCTGTTCCTCCGGATATCAATAAGCTTGTAATAGCTGATTTTCCATCTTAATTTCAATAAGATGATCGGCATGTTTCTACCAAAAAAAAAAGAAGAAAAAAAATCAAATACAAGAATGTATACTCGGTGGGTGTTTGGGAACAAATTATAGGCTACTTTTTTTTTTTTTGTTGCTTTTATGTACAGTTTTTTAAAATTTTAATTTTTCTTACTATTTTTTTAAAATACAAGTATATTTTAGCATATTTTTAATAAAAAGTAAAATAAGATGTTTCCAAAAAATCCAGCACGTTCATTTCTCAACACAATTACGTAATCGTATAATAAAAGATAAAGGCATAGGTTTATTGAATTAATCTATTAGAGAAAAAAAAAAAGGAATAATATTTAGGGACGAGCACCAACTTCCACGGTTCCACCAACTTCAATAGAATGGAGTAAGACAAAGCACCAATGCATATCCATATTGAGTAGTAGTATTGACCCAATAAATTAGACCTCATCTACTTATCCTTTGCTCTTATCCAATGCCATGTTGAACTTGAAACGTCATTGTTGTAGTTATCCAAAGTTCCAATCCCAAAGTCTTTTCCCATTAAAAAAAAAAAAAAATCCAAGTCCACTACAAAATAAAAAACAATATTATGGTCCACAAACTCAATTATATCATATCAATATTACCATAATGTTCCCATCAAAAAAAAAAATTACCATAATGTTCTATCAAAAAATATATATTATTAATCATAATTTTTTAGTGGAGTTATATTGTATCTTTGTATTAGAACTCATTTCCCTCTCACTTGTGTATGTTTGTTTCACAAAAAACAATATATATATATATATATATATATATTACCACAATGGAAAGCATTATTTTATACATATATTACTCTTTTGGAGAAGTTATGCTTCATGCGGGCAGTTTGGAAAATTAAAATGTAAAAATGTTAAAAGACAACCATAAGAATGTAGAAGTAGAACAAAAAATTAGCATCAACTTTTAGTTTAATATTTTATTACTAGTATTTAATTTTTCTGTGATACTTTTATGTTTTCCCTCAAAAAACACTTGATAAAATATTTTCTTTAAAAATATTGTTTCTTAATTACATTAAATGATAAGATTATAGGATTTAAATATGTTGTGTGGTTCTATAATAATAAGTTTTTAATATGAAATAAATATATGCATTAAATCTATCGCATGTTTTTCTATAATATCAATAAAAAATTTAAATTGCACAATACATTTTTTTTTTTCTTGAGTAGGTAAGTCAACTTTGTTTAGTTTGTGTATATATTAAAAAAAATTGTTTAGCCTAAATCATGATGTAACAAAGGAACAAGATCCTGCGCAACAATGTTTGCTAGGCGTTTTACATCAAAAAACTTTTGTCATATACCCTCTATTTATTTCGATATTAACATTTTATAAAAAATTAATTATTTTAGAGAAACCGAAGAAAATAATATAAACAACTGTATCTCATGTTAAACTAAACTGACTTATAACCCATGCGTATGCATGAATACACTTAAAGATATACAATAAGATGCATAATATAATATATATATATATAATTTAAATACTATTGATAGTCATTTTTATATTTTGTTAACTTTTTTAAAAAAAATTGTAAGGATATTATTAAGTATAAAATGTAAACTGTCCATTTTTTAAAAAAAATTATTGTGAAACACTTACTTTTTAGTTTTTGTACTTAATAACTAGCTTGGTGGAATATTTATGATGTAAAATAAGTCTAATAAAATTATAGCACTAAAATGAATTTCACATACAATTTGTATTTTAACCAAAAATAAACGGCTGTAAAAATATTATTGAAAAAAAATTATTATCAAAAAAAATTGAAAAAGCAATATCCAAGATCCAACTCCAGAAATTAGGCAAGAAACTGCTCATAAAGGTGAGTTCAAATCTTCTATCTCACTTTTCCTATTTTATTCTGTTCTCCACCGATAAATACTCAGCATGTGTTCATCTAATTAATTAAATACTATCATTATTGACTTATTAATACTACAATAATTAATTAATAGTAGTAATTAATTAATTAGGTAAATACATGTCGAATATTTATTAGTGAAATATAGAGTGGAAAAAAGAAAAAAAAAAGAAAAAGAAAAAAAGATTTGAACTGCATAAAGGTCACACCTCTTTCAGGAACCCGCATAACAAAATTCGTTGCAACAACAAACTGACTCTGCTCTGCTCTGTCACTAAAAATCAATACTCTCTCTGCTCTCTCTTCCAATTTCAGTTACAAACCAAAAAACCAATCCATATATAAAAAAAAATACCAAACGCGCATCACATTCTTGTTTTTCCTGTTTTTGAAATCTGCTTAGCTGTTTCTTCCTCCCATTACGTCGTCGTTTCCACGCTCCCACCAGTGGGACCCACTATAAATATTTCCACTCTTTCTCTCTTCAATTTCGTCTCATTTTTTTTTTCTGATCCAATTCGATTCCCATTCTCTCTCTCAGCACCAAAAGCCTCAGAGTTTTCGGTTACGGGTGAGCTTTTAATCTATCTGCTATTTCTTAATTTCCTTGCTTATTTGAACTTTGAAATTTTTTTTTTTTTGAATTATTATTATTCGCAACATGACCCAATTTTAATTGAATATCTGAAAATTAGGTCTTTGTTATTGTTTTTTTTTTAAATTTCAGATTCATAATTTTGATTTTTAAAAACACAGCATTGAAAATTTTTTCTAATTTTGTTTGTATTTAATGGATTTTGAAAAGTATTTATGAATAATATAATTTTTCTACAGCTAAGATATTGCTTAGAGTTGAAAACTGAAAATTATTGTCAAAAACACCGTAGCAAAATAAAAACTCTTCATGCGTTTTTAGTGCTTGGCACAGTTCCAAACGCAAACGCAAACGCAAACGCAGAACCATCACAAAACAAGCGCACACTAATGTAATTGTCATGGACCACTTCAGCGTTGAATTTTCTCAATATTTATTTATTTATTAATTAATTTAATTATTTGCTGGCACAATCAGAATCATGCTTTTCACGTTTGAATACTATTTTGTATTTGCATCTTTGATTTAAATCTTTTAGAACCATTCATATTCTTTCAAAACCTTACGCTACAGCTTGGCTTTCAATTGTTTTCAGGTGAATATGTAAATTTAGATAGTTTTTTTGGGCTAATTTTTAGGCCAGAGATTAGAATACATACATAAACTGTTGAATTTTCATTCTAAGTAGAATCAGTCTTTATCAGAAGTGTGTTTTTGCTATGTGGGTCTGGCTTATTGCATTGCTTTCTATTTAAGTAAATATGTCTTCTTGTTGTTGTTGCGGTGTGAATTGGTTCTTTTCTTTTTTAATATTCTTGGTTTGTTAAGAATTTCACTCCCAGATAGATACTACCCGGGTGATTTTTTTACATGATGTCATTGATGACAATAATAACATGTTTGTTCTAACTATATATGTAGCAGTTTGATTGATTGTGAGTTCGATATCAGTTCCAACTATTTTTGTTCACAGTAAGCTCGCTCGCTCGATTGCATAAAAGTGTTTGTGTTCTTTATGTTGTTTTCTGATTCATATTGTTATCGAACTCGAACGCTGGTGTTTCAATTGGTTTTCTCATCCTGACCCAAGTTTTTCAATTGGCTTTTTAGAGATCACAAACATTTAGGTGACATTTGAAAGTTGAACCTTATGCCCTGTCTCTATAATTCTTTTCTGGGTTTTGTTTTTTAAGAATATATATGTCATTTTCTCACTGTCTGGAAGCAAATTATGTCATTATTTCTTTTTAATGGGGGTATTCTATGCAGTTGCAGTGAGAAACTATTGTTCATTTACAATTAAATATATTTAGCACACAAAGATTTGTGTATTTCATTTATCATTCAAGGTTGTTGTTGTGTGATTTAATTTTGTTTTGTCTATTTATTTAGTATACCTTGTTAAGTCTACCAATTGTGTTTGTGAGCCTTTGATGGTTACTGTGCTATGCAGAGTGAAAAATGGGTCAAGCTTTATGTTGTGTTCAAGTGGACCAGTCAACTGTAGCCATCAAAGAAACTTTTGGGAAGTTTGATGATGTGCTTGATCCCGGATGTCACTGCTTGCCTTGGGTTTTGGGACAGCAGTTAGCTGGCCACCTCTCTTTGCGTGTGCAGCAGCTGGATGTTCGATGTGAAACGAAGACAAAGGTTTGTTGCGTATTTATTTTTGCCTTATTTACTTTTCTTTTTATTCTTGGGAATTTACCTGGAACATGCTTGTAAACTGTTGTATTCTATGAGAGCCACATGGTATCATTGGTCCTAGAGGGGTTTAATAGTGTGAAAAAAAGAATCATATACTTTGGAAATTATATGGGAAGTCAAAGTTGACATTTTAAATTTGCATTCACAATAATTTATCTGTTTTATAGCATTCAGGAGGAGTAAAACATTCACTTTGTCTGAGTATAAAGGTGTTTATTTCTTTTCTGGGTTTGAAGTGAAGAATCCGAAACTGATTTGAAAGTATTAGTATCATACAGATTTGCAAGAAATGTTTGATTTCTAATGTGTTTTGCTTAATACTGCAGAATTGATTGGGAACTTATCTTTTTTTGAGTTTAAAGCAAGAATATTTTAGGCTACAGCACTATCATCTTGTTCTAAACTATTTTATATGCTGAAAGCATGATCCTTCTGCGGCTTCTGATCTATAATTCATTTTCAGGATAATGTGTTTGTTACCGTTGTTGCTTCCATTCAATACCGGGCCTTGGCAGACAAAGCTTCCGATGCTTTCTACAAACTCAGCAACACCAGAGCACAAATCCAATCCTATGTCTTTGATGGTATGGATGTGTAACTTGACCTTGAAAGTCACCATGTTTGTCATAATAATGAAATTAAAAGAATCATGTTCTTTACTGATATGTCCCATGGGTCCATATTTGTTAGGAAAAAAATAAATTCTGAAAATTCTGGGTTTTTTAATTTGATATTGGCTTTTTTAAGTTTTTGCTGAGAAATTGTGGACTTCTTTTCTAGCTTGACATTGATATTTTGAAGTTTATGCTAAAAGAATTGAAATGTATATTCTTAGTGAAACAGCTATATTGGATAATTGTTTAATGTTGTAATGTTCTTTATGATTTGCTTAAAGCATCATGATTAACTATGTACATGATATGCTTTCTTGGACTTGGAAAAGTGCTTATTTTAAAAATAATGTTCATGTGGAGAGGACCATTGAGGTAATGTTGATATGAATATTATGATGACAAATGGCTCAGAGTGAAGTAGTGACAGAAAAAGAGAGAAGTTCTTATAGCATTGTTATGAAATTTAGCTTAAAATAATGTCTTTGAGGTTGGGGAAATTTTCAGTCACTATCCAATCCATGCATATACTTGTTATGTCATAATTTCCATTGGAGACAATTTTACCTATTTGTACATCGTTTGGAGAAACTAAAAGGCTTATGTCTCCATTCTTCTAGTTATTAGAGCAAGTGTTCCGAAGTTGGAGCTGGATTCTGTTTTTGAACAAAAGAATGAGATCGCGAAAGCTGTGGAAGAGGAACTTGAAAAGGTATTTCTGTGTCTGCTAATCTGGTTTAGTATTAGTCAAGTTACAAGCTAAATCTGTTTCTTTTTAATATCTTTGAATTTTACATGCATAGGCCATGTCAGCTTATGGATTTGAGATTGTTCAAACTCTCATTGTGGACATTGAACCTGATGAACATGTGAAGAGAGCTATGAACGAGATAAATGCTGGTAAGTGTTCATTTTGAATTGAATATTGTTTCTCCTTCTCTCTCTCTCTCTCTCTCTGGATAAGTTTGGCTTCTTTTCCCTAAATACTAATTAACCTGTCATTGACCTTTTACATGTGATGAACAGCTGCAAGAATGAGGGTGGCGGCTAACGAGAAGGCTGAAGCAGAAAAAATCCTGCAAATCAAACGTGCCGAGGGAGATGCTGAATCTAAATATCTGGCTGGGCTTGGTATAGCCCGCCAGCGTCAAGCCATTGTAGATGGGCTGAGGGACAGCGTGCTTGCTTTTTCTGTGAATGTACCTGGGACTACATCAAAGGATGTCATGGACATGGTTCTGGTTACTCAATATTTCGACACAATGAAAGAAATCGGTGCATCGTCAAAGTCCAACTCTGTTTTCATCCCACACGGACCAGGAGCTGTGAGAGACATTGCTTCTCAGATTAGGGATGGCCTCCTTCAAGGAAATACCGTTCAGAATTAGTGTCTAAGTCCAACTCTGTTTTCATACCAGATGGACCAGGAGCAGTGAGAGTCATGCTTCACAGATTAGGGATGGCCTCCTTCAAGGAAATACCTTTCAGAATTAATGACTTTTATTGTAGCATATATGTTTCATGAGTGGCTTTTCAATGGAATATTTGTGTCTTTTATTCTTCTTCTTTTCTACTTTCGTAAGTATTACATGAGTGAAGCTAGGAGTTAGGGAGTGTCTTGCAAGTTGCAACCAAGTGGTGTGACGTGTATACATGAGTCAATATTCTTTATGGTGTGGTGTGTATACATAGTGTGATCAATATTCTTTATAGTAAAAACGGTATTGGTTTGTGTAATTTTGTGGTATCCTCTGGTTTTATGCTGTTTTGTAAATGTTGTCTGCATCTTGTGAATGGTTCCCTTTGATGGGTTTGCTTTGAGAACAGACCAAAATTTGCAGTAATAATGGTTATTGTGTCATGATTTAAGTTTGTCTTGCTTGATTTGAAGGGGAAAAAAAACCAGCTGTTGTTGGGGTTTTATGGTCATGAATGAGCATAAAGCTCAGAATGTAGATGATCATTGAAAAATTGAGGTCTTATCCATTGAAAGAGAGACGACAGAGAACAGTTTGGGCTGTCTATACTTTTAATTGTTCCCTAAATAGAAAAAAGGGAACTTAAAAATATTGTTGAACACTATTCCTAATTTCAATTAAGAAATCACTCTTAAACGTCCAAAGACTGAACTAATGTAGAGCACAGAGAGAAGAAAAACTAAATATGAGAAAAAGTGGGATATTTTTTAAGACTCGTTGTCCATAGGGCAGAGATGGAATCAAACCAAAACGAAAATCTTCATAAGCAATTTGAATTCGTTTCGGTTTAAAATGACACAAAATAAGGCATATTTTGTTTTTTTTTTTAATGTTTTTTTGTGTTTTTTTTTTGTAGAATTAGGCATATTTTGTTATGCTTCTACAAAATGGAAAGATCGTGGATTCATAAACAGGTGAAGAACATTAAAATAATATGGTTAAATTATTAAATTTATAATTATTTGTGCCTCTTCATTTCCAATTTTTGGACCAAAAAATCACTATAGGGTTTTGTCAACTGGAAATTTTGCGTTTAATAGAATTTCAATATCATATGTTTTGGGCTCATGAAATGTGTTCTTCACATTTTCTCATTGCCTCTCAAAGTTACAGTTGCACAACGCCACCTCTTCAAAAAGTACAAAATGTGCAACTCCGCTTTTTCAAAAAGTACAAAACATAAAAGTTGAACAAATTTGGCTCTTAATAATTTAAGTAAATTGATTATCATGAGATAATCAATTATCTCGAGATAATCAATTATCTCATGCTAGTAAAGTAGGCTTAATATATTATATGGCTCAGTGATGGTAATAGGAAGTAATTCTTAGGTATTTTCGGAGCACGGAGAATAACACTCCCTCCTTTCATATTCATGGTAGAGTCCACTCATTAAATTCATGATGGGGTCCATTATGAGTGTGAGAGAAGAAAATATCATTAAGAAACAAAATGAAAAAGGTCATAAGCTCACAAACAAGTGAAGAGCGTTAAAATAATATGGTTAAATTATTAAATTTATAATTATTTGTGCATTTTCATTTCCCATTTTTGGTCCAAAAAATCACTAAAAAGCGTTTTGTCAACGAAAAATTTTGCGTTTAATAGAATTTCAGTATCATATGTTTTGGGCTTTTTTTTTTCTTTTTTTTTTTGCTGAAATATGTTTTGGGCTTATGAATTGTGTTCTTTCACATTTTCTCATTACCTCTCAAAGTTATAATTGCACAATGCCACTTTTTCAAAAAGTACAAAACATGCGACTCCACTTTTTCAAAAAGTACAAAACATAAAAGTTGAATCAATTTGGCTCTTAATAATTTAAGTAAATTGATTATCATGAGATAACCAATTATCATGAGATAATTGATTATGATAGTAAAGTATGCTTAATAGATTATATACTTCAAAATGGTAATAGGAAGTAATTCTTAAGTATTTTTAGAGTACAGAGAATGGTGCTTTCATTCTCTCACATTCATGGTAAGGTCCACTCATTAAATTCATAATAAAATCTACTATAAATGTAAAAAGAAAAAACATCAATTCTTCATACTCTTAAGAGTATCTAAAGAATTTTTTTATAATAGGAGCCTAGCTTTATTATGCTCCTTTTTTTTTTTTTTTGGTGGCTCTTTATAATATGAGACTGGGAATTTTAAGACAAATTTGGCATCCTGTTTTTCCATAGGTGAAATCGGTTCATGCTTTATAGTTTATAGGCTACTAATAGTTTTGGCAAGCAGGTTAACTCATTCTTGTCACTCATTTTTTAAAATGTACATAGCACACTCGTGCTTCATTTCATCTGAGGGCCCAGGACCTCATTCTCATACGCCATCAAGCTCATAGTAGCACCAGCCAAATTATAATGTCGTATTATAATGTTGCTTGCCAATGCCAGGTTCAAGTGGATTCCCATTTCTGATGATTCAACCTGAACAGGAGAGGAAAAAGTTTGCAAATACATCATTCAAAATAACAGAATGAGATTGGGGGACACCATCATGCACAACCAAATATTCTCCAGAGATCACCTCTAATAAGCTCTGGCTTCATCTCTTATGTCTTTAATATATACCGAAGTCTAAACAGCTTTTTTTCCCTATTGTGTAACAGTTTCAAGTTCCGTAAATGCTATTATATTTAGCCAACAATTTTTTAAGCTTCTTCGGTACTAAGAAAGGAGCTCATTATGATAAGGAACCAATTCCATACGCACAAGAGCCTGTTACATTTGAAGGAGACAGAATACTGTGGCAGCAGGAGTATGCATCACATAGCAAAATACTACAATTTCTCTGCGTAATGAGATTGGAAGAATAATGAAAAACAGAAATTTGGAGTGCAAGAAACAGCATTCATCTAGTGACAAAAACTCCATATAACTGTTTCCTCAAAGAATACCATCCATAAACTTTTGGATGGATAAGAATTCGAAATGAAACTTGACATTGGTTCGTGCCACCAGCTAAAATTATTTTTTACAACCCTTGACCACCAAAATATGCAGAAACCAATAGCACAGCATCAAAAGACCGAAATCCATTGGATCAAAAAGAGACATTCATCTACCTTATTACCCTCCACCACAACGAAACAAATCCATCTTTCCACTCACACCAAGGTAAGTTAATGCTCAAGGCTTAAGTGCCAAGGCCAGCCCGATCTTTGCACTCTTTTCAATTGCCCTGGTATCCACCTCTCCTGAGATGGTGAACAAGGATTTTGGGCGCCACTCATGCTGGATGAGAGCACTGGCCCTACCATAGTTGTTCACTCTGGCCTTCACTGAGGTTAAGGGGTCAAGTGCATGCTGTGTGCCAATTGTGAGAGTGTTTTCATTGCTTGAAAAGCTATGTGACAGCTCCGCACCGACAGCTGTGCTGGTCAATGGGCTTACTATGTGGTAGTATGAAGCATTAAGGGTGTCACCTTTATCATTCCTATATTCATCATCATCAACTCATTAGTCAGGGGACACATCAACCAATTCATGCAAGAAGTAGATAACACTCAATTATAACTCAAAAAGGCAATATTGTTGCGTAAAGAGTAAATGAAACCCTTTAAAGATATACTCACACTGTCAGAGAAGCAATGAGGTCGGATTGGGTGTAACTCAACCCAGCATTCAATTTGTTGAAGTTCCCGGAGGCAGTGTCAAATGCAAGATCAGTCCCAAGGGAAACAACATTGTTTCCAATGACACCAGAAAAGTTCACAATTGGATTGGCAGTCAATCCAATGCTGGTGCTAATTCCAGCATATTCATGCTGGTATTGGAGTTCTACCTGTCATCAATATCACCAATAACTAGGATCAAAATGCACCAATATAATTCTATCTCTAGCACAAGTTGTGCTCATCAATGAAGCAAAGTTCACACAAGTGAATCTAGAAATTAACTTATTAGGCAGGCCAAATACAAATGCTTTTCTTACCTTACCAGACCTTTGATCAGGAACAATAAAGCTAAAGATAGTCTTGAGTCCAGGTGCAGGTTCATCAACAGTAACTGTTGTGAGAAGCTACAAATTCACATAAAATTGTCAGAAACAATTATTTTGCATTGAAGCAAAGGTCATTGTCAGTCAATCAATTAAAAATCAATAGGACTGAATAGATCGGTTATCAAGTAAACTTCTTAACATCAAACCAAAACATGTATAATAAATAATAAACCTGTTCATATTTTGGTCCTTGAGTAGTATCTAAGAATTAAAAATCATAAACAGAATGAAGCATAGTATGCTGCTGAGAACTATACAACAGTAATTTCACATATTTCACATTTATATTTAGATATAGCATCAACACATAAGGATGATCAATATAATTGTAGTTTCAATTATCAACATCTTGAAAACCACTTGATTCTTTATCCAGGAGCAATGCAAAACCAAATGTTTGGATATGCCGCTTCAGGTCTAACATTCAATACATGCAAGATCAGATAGAATTGTTTAAAAGGATAAACTTCTTGAAAATTAGAGAGCAAATAATGAAGAAATTCCAAAGCAGCTCTAATTCTTACATTAGAGTTGGTATCGACTTTAATGTCAGTCGTGATGTTCTTGTTCTTCAGCTGAGTGCTCACATCGGCCAAAAACAGCTCACCTTTCTTAATTCCAGTTGAAGAGATTGCCTGAGAAACGTGACAAATAGAATGGTCAGAACATTAAAAAGTAGAACATAAGCAAAATATATGGAAGAATATAAGCAAATCAACAAAAACAATTTCTTAGCGTGAATCTGAATTGTGATTCCATACCAATACAAATTTTCAGAAACATACAAGATAAAAAAAACATGTGACTGATCCTAATTAATCTGTCGAGGATCCATAGCCAACCCCACAAATTTGGGACTATGATAAAAACGTTACATCAAAAATCCCAGATCAATTATTCATATTTTGACAAGAAAACATGGCACGTGCTGACCAACCACAATTTATTGAAAACTGAAAATAATAGTAATAAGACCCTAAAGTAGCCTATTTAAATGCGGCTTTTACAACAAAGTTTTGATCATCCCCAACAACAAAACTGACACAGATGCACATACAATTATCAAATTCAAGAGCACTAGGCTAATCAAAATGAACCAGATTTAAATAATACACCGTATCATTTGGTAAGTGGTTCAAAAATTAGGCTGGCTGCTGTACTAATGTACTGGCAACTAGTACTTCAAGCTTAACTATGATGTTCTTGACATATACATGTGTGTGTATATTTTTATTTATTTATTTATGGCGTGGAACCTCTGACTGACCTACAGCTCTGTTTGGTTAACAGGAAAAAGAAGGAAAATATATAAACCACGATTCTAGATCTTAAAAATATTCGGAAATCAAGCAACAACTTTCTCACTAAGCTAAGCCACCGAAAACTACTCGGTTTTTTAGTCAAACGAGATTTCCATAACTTAAGAGAACAAGTAAATAAATAAATATATATATATATATATATATATATATGATACTCGATTTTTTTTGTTCCTATCATTACCTCCAATTTTCTCGGCAACCAAACAGAATTTTTAAAAAATTTCAATTTTTATATAAAAAAAAAAAAAAAAAAAAAGCAAAAACAAAAGGCATACATAACATGATAGAAAGCGCAACTTAATAAAGCTTCATAAAGTCAATATTTAATAACCAAATAAGTAAAAACAAAAATCAAAAACAAAAACAAAGAAAAAACTCACAACTCCAGTGGAAGTGTAGGTAGTGACGGTGAATTTGTGGTCGCTCTGATAATCCTTGTAGAGAAGATCTGAAAATTCCAAAAAAAAAAAAAAAAAAAGTCAGTCACAGAGTAAATAATAAATAGAAAAAAAACACAAAAAATAAAAAAAAATTCAGCTTGAATCGATTTGACCTCTGGCTTTCTTGCCGATATCGGAGTAAAGACCTGGGCCTTTCACCATGATTTTCCCGAGAAAATTTGAGAAAGAAAATGAGAGAGAAAACGAGAGAGAGAGGGTTTGGTAGAGACTGTTTGGTTATTCAGAGAGAGAGTGTGTGTAGGTGTAAGAGAAGAAAAAAATAAAAAAGGAAATGAAGTGTGGACTGGTATGGTAATATTGATTAATAACAAGGTCTTTTTGGTCTTTTAGGATTGAGTGGTTGTATCTGGACCGTCGGATTATGTGTTGGGTGGATATTCGCTTCGCTGGCCGTTGATTTAAAAAATAAATAAAAAGGAAAGTGTGTGTGAGAGTGAGAGAGCTAAGCTAACCGGTGCGATCCTCTAGTTCTGTACTGGCCTTGAGAATCGGGACAGAGGGTGTCTTTGGCATATTCGCTTGCTTGGTTCTGTTTTTCAAAAATGACGTGGTGCACTGCCGATTACATGTACTTGTTTTTGAGAAATACCAAAAAGTCTTGGCATTTATTGCAATTATTTTTTTTTCTTTTTTTTTTTCCTTTAACTTGGGTATTTATCAAAGTTCATGACTTATAATTACAAATTAGAAAATCAATTTGATTTTGATCCAAAGTTTAGGGAATATTTTTGCATTCTATCCATATATAAAAGAAAGGCTAGCTTTAAGCCAAAGGCCCCAAAAGGGAATAATTTACTTTTAACTAAAGTGTATATATATATATATATATTTTTTTTTTTTTTGAGGAACAACTAAAGTATATTTTTTGTTCTTATAATTTGAATTGTGTTTATTTGGTTATTTCCGTTTCAAATTTTTTTTTGACCCTTTATGTTTAATTATACTTTTATATTGGTCATTTTTGTTAGTAATTTGTTGATTTTTAAGTACCTCTCATATTTAACTATTATATGAAATACTAACTTTAATGATGTGAAATGCAGGAATTTCGTGATTGAAGACTAAAAAACATATTATGGATAGTTAGGTTACTAGCAAAAATGGACTATAAAGTCAATATAAAAACGAAATCAAACATGAAGAGTCAAAATGAAAATTTTAAAATGTAAATGACCAAAATGGAAATAACTCCAAATTCTAAGGGTAAAAATGTACTTTAATCTTAATTTTTACAAAACAAAACAAAAATAAAAAAGAAGAAAAATAAAACATTTTAAGTGACTTGTACTCTCTATCCCTCACTACAAGAAAACCTTAAAAATTGTGAGCATCCGTTTCTATTTAAGCCACAACTATTTCACCCAAAAAAACGAATGTTGTATGTTAAATCATTATTGATAACCAATTTTTTTCAACGGCTTGGAACCTTCAATTTTTGTAAACTAGTTTCCCACACAATAAAATTGATGCACCTAATCTCTCACGGGACCACACATCAATCTCTCTCTCTCTCTCTCTCTCCAAGATTATCAAAATTGAAAATTAGATTTAAGATCTTTTACCATGCATTGCATATTTGCATCGCCCAAGATAAAGTAAAAGTGTAAAACTCATTTTAAAATAATAATAAAAAAAAAATTTCACCTCCTTTTGTTAAAACTTTATGCCTAAGCCATGATATTTCATTCTCTCCATGAAATTAGTCTTAGTTCAGTTAGTAACAATTCATCAAGTTATATGTTTATTTTATTTTATTTTTTTGCCATGTCGAGATTATTGATGATTGTTTTGTTAAGTGAAGTTACAATAGTGCCATTTTGATTTTATTGTTCTACTTTTTAAAATTTTTGTTATTCTTGTCATATTATTAATTTATATTGTAGATAGTGTTTATTTATAAATGTTGATTAGAAAAATTTTTATTAAAAAAAGTGAAAAGAGAGAAGAACGGAAAAATAAAAAATTTGAATCTTAAATAGTGTGGGGGGTAGAATATGAGCCCGGGCCGAGAGCCAAAGGCTCAATAGATCATTTCTTGAAAGATGGACCTGGCCCAAAGGCATGGGTGTGAATGAAGTGGTCTGGGGAATAAAAGACAACTCTCTGAGATAGATCCCATGGACATCTCGGCTGACTTCCACTATCAAGGTCCATCGTTAAGGTAATTGATGGGGATGAGACAAGTATAACTCGTCCTTGAGTTGTTGTCCAGAGAACATAAGAAACCATAAAGGTTGGGCCTGCTCTAGTTTGTCCATAGTGTCATTCATGTCTAGTAAGTTTGTCCTAATATAAAATGTTGTCCAGCATAAGAAGACCATACAAATTAAAAAGGTCGTCCAAACATGGAAACACACGGGCGACCCTTCAACACTTGGAATATCTTCAGAATAAATTTATACACAAAAACTTAGAGGCTGTTTGGATTGACAATTTTCATGACTCAATTCTCAGTTTTCATAACTCAATTCTCAAAAATGGTGGGACCCATAACAAAATACTCGTTTGCCTGCACCAATACTCTATTTTCATAACTCTATTCCAATACTCAATTCTCTACTTTTTGAGTTATGAGTTGTGGAAACTGAAAACAACTTTTGGCTGTTTTCAGTTTTCAATTCTCAATTTTCAATGGCAAACTTGTAAATACTATTACAAATCCGGTCCCACAGTCAGATTTTTGCTCCCTCTTTATCTTCTTTTTTTTTCTTTTCTTTTTGTCTTTCACGGGTCTGGGACTGCCTGCTCCTCCTCTTCTTCTTCTTCTTTTTTTTCTTCTTTTCTTTTCTTTTCTTCACTTTCTGGGTCTGGTTTTTTTTTTTTTTTTTTCTTCTTTTCTTTTCTATTCTTCTTTTCTTCTTTTCTGGGTCTGTTCTTTTTTTTTTTTTTCTTCTCCTGGTTGGCTGTTCAGTTCCTTCTTTTTTTTTTTTTTTTTTTTTCTTTCTTTCTTTCTTATTCTTCTTTCACTGGTTCAGTTTGTTCTTTTTTTTTTTGGTTCGGTCTGTTCTGGGTTTTTTTTTTTTTCACTGGCTTCAGTGAGTATGGGTACTGAAAAAAAAAAAAAAAAAAGAAAAAGTTGCTCCGGGTGACAGGTCATGGGACCCACAAATAGTGTGAAAAATATTGAGTGATGGTGCCAAACGGATGTGAAAAATTAAGTAATGAGTTATGAGTTATGAGTGACGAGTGATGAAAATTGAGTGATGAAAAAAAATCATCCAAACAGCCTCTTATATTTTGAAAAACGTTCTACTATTTTGAAGTATAAGCAAAATCCTTGCTCATTGCTTTAACTTCTCACTAAACTCCTAACTTCTAATGGCAGTTATAGAAGATAAAATTAAATCTTATAACTTCTATAGCAGTTGTAGAAGTTAGGTCTGAACCTTGTAACTTCCATACGGTTTGAGGAAGTTACCAATCAAGTAACCACTCCAAGACTCACTATATAAGGACTTATCCACATCAAACGAAAGTAAGTTTCCGTCGCTCCTCAAAATTTGGAATTCTTGAGTTCTAAGAAAAAACTAACTTAAGCATGGGAAGGTTCTTGGCCGGTCCACCCCGGTCACCTTTGATCGTGTGTTCCTTTCTTTTCAAGTCTTTCAAACAACCTCTAATTCATTGAAACCCGGAGCATTCAGCCTACTGATTTTCTGTACATTATCAGTAATGACCATAACCTTTCTTGTAGCAAAGACTAAAAGAACCATGGATGACTAGTTCCCTTTCGGACCAAGGTTACATCCTCTATCAAACTCACCCTGGGAAACATTAGGAAGAGATAAGGACCACTAGAGCAATCACCTCTGCATTAATGAGGTGTTTCCACCTAATCTTTGCCACATTAAATGCTGATTGACTGGCTTGAATAATGGAAACACCCCTAAAAGTCCTATTTCATTATGAAAGAATGGCATAACAGAGGGGTGTTTGGACAAGTATCCCCCATATCCAACAGAGAACAGGCCAGCGGTGGAGACAAGGAAGGGGAAAATGCTTATAAAAGGAGGAGAGGTGAAACAGGAGGGGAGATTCAAAAAAATTAAGGAAGAAAGCTTAGAGAAGAATAAGAGAGAGAAAGTTGTAATAGAACAATATGTCTAAGAGTTTTTGGTCTTTAATCTTGTCCCTTGTACCTCAGAAATCCTTTTTCTGTATCTATAAAAGCCTTTTTAGTCCTTCTTATATTTCAATTTGCTATCTAGATCTCCCATTGTGGAATAATTGCCCTTCTTTTTATAAATAAATTGTGTAAGTCATTTTGGTTATCGTTATTCTCTTAGTGGTTGGTTTTGACCCCCTGCAGATAGTATCTCAATTAGTAAGACCTAAATATAAAAAATTTAATTAATAATTTTGTATCTTATAAAACAATAAAATTGAATTTGAAATAAAAAATTATAATATAGAAACTAAAATAAATATTACAGTATTTAATTTATATTTAAATATGGAAATATTTCACTTAAACCCATTGCTTTAGATTTCAAATTATATTAAGTCGGCTAAAAATATGAACTCCTTAAAGTTCAAACTGAATTATCAAAATAATCTTAGTGATTCCAAATGAATCAAACTTTTACATAAAGATAATTTTAACTTAAAAAGAGTATAAAGTTCATAATATTAGCTAAGCAAAAAATAGATATTACGTGGGATTAGCTCAACTGATAAAGTTTTTGATGGTTGAATAAGAGATCTGAGGTTCAATTTCCTCTTACACCAAAAACCGATTGATATTTTGATCTAATGATAAAGAGCTATTATCAAGAACGAATGCCAAAGGTTGAAACTATCTCAAAAAAATAGATACTACTAAAAAAAAGCACTCAATATATTGTCTAATTGTAAACTCTATATAAGTTTTTTCATTAAAAAAAATACTCAAATGATAAATTTGCCAGAAAAATCTTAGTTTAATTCCAACTAAAACTCTAAAAGCTCAACATTCCTCCCCCCCCCCCCCCTAAATTTCAAAACTGTTACTTCAATATTTATACATTAGTCTCTTCATTTTTTTTTTTTTCATATTATTTTTCTCTCTCTATAAATTTCGATTTTTTTCCTCTCCCACGCCCTTCTCCAATTTTAGCATTTCTCTTATCAGTTAAAGACAAATCAACCCTTTCACATCTCACGAATTAACAAATGTTCACAAAAAACCAAAGACACATGAAAAGTGTGTGACAAATTCACTTTATGAAAATTTCTAAAGCTCACCAATTTTCCCAATGAGACACAACTAGCTTTCAAAGTTTCACCAATGTTCCCAAAAAAAAGCACAAAACTATCCTTGTATTCTTCGAGAGTGTTCATTGTCATCTTCAAAGAGGAAACAACCACCGTTACTTTTGTCTTCGACTTGATTCTAATGATCTTGTTGTGGGGTCAAATAGATGTTCATCGACTTGAAAGGCCAAATTGTAGCTTTAGTTCCAACACGAACTTTCCTGATATTGAGTTGTCATGTTTCAATATATATATATATATATATATATATATTGAGTTACTGTTCATAAATTACTTTTTGTCCAAAAGCTATTGAGTCTAATCTAAGAGTTTATAAATTAAGTTTAGCTATATGTTTACTAAAAAGGAATGTTAAGTTGATGTAAGTGCTCTAATTAGGCATTTACGCTATTGAATCTTATATAAGAGTCTTAATTTTTATTTTTTATTTTTTATTTTTTGAGTTTGATGCAAGTGCTCTAATTGCACTATGTCATTATTCATCAAAAAAAATTGCACTATGTCATTGAAGTGAAATGGACAATCATTCACTTTTTAGGCCTTGGGAATCGATCAGTGGTAGGCGGAGAGATCCCTCTTAAATTCTTTCTAAGGATCATTAGTTAACAAGTGATATTGGCTTAGTTTTTTTTTTTTGTTAAAGTTATTTTGTTTATGTACATTTTATAAAGTTTTTTCAAGGTACGATTTTACTTTTGCTAACTTTTTGTTAAATATATAAATAATTTGTTTAGCAAAAAAAATCAAAATGCACACAAAGTTTTAAGGATATGGATCGAAAGGTTGTTTGGTGAGATATCATATCATATCATATTATATATAATAAAAGTTGGGCTTAAAAGCCGTGGTTGCGCCAAGTGGCTTCACCAAATTGTAGAAATTTTTTTAAAATTTAAAAAAAAATAGATATAAATTTTTTTTGTTCTTATCTTCTACTCCTATAATTTCTAAGTTGATAAAAAATATTAATTTGATTACAATCCAAATTCTTCATCTAATCATTTTTTTAGTATAATTTTTAAGTAAATAAAAAATATCAATTTGATTACAATTCAAAATCTTCAGCTAATCCTTTTTTTTTTTTTAATTATATTACTACACATAGATGCAATTTGAAGGAGAAAAACGTGGATTGTTTTTAAAAAATTTATAAAAGACTTTTAATTTGAATACAATTTAAATGATAAAGTTTTTACATAATTATACTATTTTTAAATTTTATCCCTTAATTGGAATAAAATTTAAATGATAAAATTTTACATAAATTATATTATTGTTAAATTTTAGATTTTCCACAAATTCACTATTTCTTTTATGGATAGCCATAAATTTACTTCACTTACACATATACTCAACATTCATGGGTGAAGAGAACTATGGTTTTTTTTACTCTGTTGGTACTTGGTTGATATATATTATCCATTGACCGACTTTTTTTTTTTTTGAGAAAACATTAACCGACTTGATATGTTTTCGTTTTTCTTTTTCTTATTATTATTATTATTATTATTATTATTATTATGTGCTCAATAACTATTTAGATAAGCATTATACAATCTGAACATATCTACAATTTTGAGGCTAACGTGAAAATGAGTTAGGTTTAGAAAAAATTGTTGCTATTTGGTAAAGCCATTTTACATAAGTAACTAATTTTAGTGTTTAAATAAAACACTTAAATTTTTTGGACTTCCTCTTAACACAATGTGACTTTTTTTTTTCTTTGGATTTTAACATTAGACTTTTTGTTCATATCAACTTCTTCAATGTGAAGTGTATATATATCAAATAATTCATAATGAATACTTATCATATGGTTTTTTTTCTCTATTCTTCTACCTACAACCTTGCAGGTATGTATTTTATTTAACCTAATTTTTTAAGTTTTATCCAATCTATATGATTATGGTTTGAAAATCAATCATTAAATATGCTTAGACATGATTTTTTAAATTATTTTGTGTTTTATAACATGGGTTCCAATGGTAATATGTTGCTTTCATCATCTCAATTTTGATTTAGAGAACAATATTCTTTTTAGCTTATTACTAAGCATGTCTTGATAATTTGATGATAAATTGTTCATAACAATTTGATTTTTATCGATCATTAAATTTTCTAATAAAGAACAATGATAAACAAGAGCAAGAATACATATAGTGTACAAAGAGATACTCAACAATCTCATAAAGATACAAAATTCTCATTAGAGCACAATTGGTATGTTACAAAATTAATAATAATTTTTTTATTTAGATGTTATCATTTTATATTTGATAGTTATTATACCAATACAATTTATTTATTTTGTTATTATAATAATTATTTATTTCGTTATTGTTTATCTTATAAAATATATATTTTATAAGTTTATTAGATTTTTTTTTTATAGATTTTTAGATTTAAAAATAAATATAATATAATTTTTCTTCTCCTATAATCTCTAAGTGATAAAATTCTAATTTGATTATAATCCAAATTCTTTATATAATCCATCTAATCCTTATTTAATCCTAATTTGATTACAATCCAAATTCTTCATCTAATCCTTATTTTTTACGTGTAGTGTATTATAAAAAAAAAAAAAAAAAAGCAACAACTTTCCTTCTTCTTCGTCTTTTTTTTTTTTTTTTTAATTACTACACTACAAGCTCTAATGCATCTTTAATTGCAGAAATGTTTTTTAGATTTTATAAAAAAAAATATATATATATATAATTTTTCTTCTCCTATAATTTCTAAGTTGATAAAATTTTTAATTTGATTACAATCCAAATTCTTCATCTAATCCATTTAATAAACAAGTTTAAGTTTAAGTAAGACTCTTATTCTATATGTTCTTATCGACTTATTTGGATAAAGTCACAATAAGTATTGTATAAATTTTTTTATAAAGTAACAATTTTATTATTAGCCTAATTTAAATGTTAATTGTTTTTTTTTTTGGTGGATAAAGCATACAAATTTTGTTTCATGATATTGACAAAAAATAATAAATAAAAAAGAATAAATCATCTTATGCATTTTGAAAACAAACATTTTATTGCACTATTTTAATAAGTTACTACTTATATATATATATATATATATATGCATTTCATAATACCTTAGTTTCACACAATATGAATTTATTATATAACTTAAAAGTAAAATATTTAATTATTTTTATTATTTATTCTATTATCTAATTTTAAGTAAATTAATAAATAAAAACTATTTACATATAAATTTTGATTAAGCCGTGCATTACACGGGCATAATTATAAAGTACTTTCTTTTATTATATTATATTATATCATATACTATATAATAAAAGTTAAGCTTAAAAGCTGTGACTGTGCCATGTGACTTTACCAAATTGCAGAAATTTTGTTAGATTTTTAAATATATATATATATATATTGTTCTTATCTTCTTCTCCTATAATTTCTAAGTTGATAAAAATTTCAATTTAAATACAATCCAAATTCTTCATCTAATCCTTTTTATTATTAATTTATCTATAATTTCTAAGTGATTTATTTAATTAGCAATAGGGGATTAGAATTTTGGTTTCACACTAATTGTTCATATCAACATTAATTTAAAAAAAAAAAAAAAAAACAATCATAGTACACTTATACAACTACTAATATCAACCTTTAATTTTATTTTTTATTTTTTTAAAACACCTCATGGATAGACACAAAATTATAATTGTTCTTATTGTTTTTTTTTTTTACATAAATTATATTACTACACGTCCAAAAACAGCAACATTATTAGTATTTTATTGATATTAAAAAAAAAACATAAATTATATCGTATATATACGTTAAAATCAACTTAACATTATATATGTTAAAATCAACTTAAAATTTTTAGCATTATTAGTTCATATTTTTTTAGATTTAAAAAAAAATAGATATAATATTTTGTTCTTATCTTCTCTTCCTATAATTCATTCTTCCACAAATTAGAGTGGCATTAGAATTTTTGTTTATATCAACTTCTTCAATGTAGAGTGTATATATATCAAATAATTCATAATAAATACATACTATATGATTTTTTTTTTCTTCTATTCTTCTCTTCTTCTAAGTATGTATTTTTTCATCAAATTGAATAGGTTTTGTGTATTTTTTGTCTTTTGTTTAATCTAAATTTATTAAGTTTTATCTGATTCATATGGTTATGGTTTGAGAATCAATTATTAATAAATTTGATGATAAATTGTTCTATCTATTTTATTATTTAATTTTACTTAAATTCGAAAATGTTTTCCTATTTTATTTAGTTTATATATGATTTTTTGATTAAGCCGTGCATCGCACGGGCATAATACTAGTTGGATAGTATAATGTATTAGATTTTATTTCAGATCAAATAGAAGAAATATTTTTCAACCCACTATGTAGCAGTTCAATGACCATTTATGATTATTTTGTTTAGAACAAAACTTAGATATAGTACTTAGGTACTGTTCCTTAGATTCATTTTTTAAGATTATACTATGTGGATTTTTTCTCATGGGTTGAAAGTGTATTTTTTAGTTAAATAGCTACATGGAGGAATCGAAAGTTTTAACCCACTATGTTTTAAGGATATGGATCGAAAGGTTGTTTGGTGAGATATTGGATTGTATAATGTATTAGATTTTATTTCAGATCAGATTGAAGAAATAGTTTTCAACCCACTATGTAGCAGTCCAATGACCATTTATGATTATTTTGTTTAGAACAAAATTTAGGTATAGTACTTAGGTACTGTTCCTTGATTCATTTCTTAAGATTCTGTCATGTGGATTTTTTCTCATGGGTTGGAAGTGTATTTTTTAGTTAAATAGCTACATGAATGAATCTGAAGAGAGGAACTTAAATAACAATACCTAAAGTATAGGAATGGCAACGGGTCGGGTTCGGGCCGAGTTTTTCCATACCCGGACCCGACCCGCGTGGCAAGATCCGTGGCCTAGACCCGGCCCGTTTAGGGTACCGGGTTTTTTTCCGGGGCCCAGACCCGCCCCAGCCGGGCCCCTTTTAGGAATTGGGCCCAATTCGTGGCCCAACCAAAAAAAAAAAATTAAGCCCAAATTTTAATTCAAGCCCAGATTTTGCCTACATTAAGCCTGCATATTCTAATTCAAGCCTAGATAATTAACGTGGCCCAAATGCCAAATCAGTCCAAATCATAGGCTACTAATCATAAATCAATAAATCATTTGTTAATTATAAATCTATAAATCAATAAACCATAACTAATATCATAATCATAATTCAATAAATCATAACTGAGATTTTAAATCAATAAATTACCTAGCTAAGATAACCATTTAATCATTAATTAACAAAATCATAACTAAAATCACCAAACTCACCAGCTAAACATAAAAATAAAATAAATCCAACAAGTCCAAGAAATAAGTATCAAAAGTTCAACGAGTCCAAGAAATTAAAAAGTTACAAAATAAATCCCACAAGTTTAGAATAATTACAAACCAAAAAAGTAATCCAACAAGTCTAAGAAAATAAAAAAGCTACTAAATTAATACAAAATGTTTAATCTTCATCAATTGTGATACAACTCCCATCAATTGTGGCACAACTCCCTTGACTCCCTTCTTGTTCCTCTACCTCTAAGTCCACCGTCGGGGATTTCAGACTCCTAATTGGTTCAGAAGTTTGGGAGTTAGAATCAAAACAAATTATCACAAATTTATTATTACACATACTCATTAATTAATAGGCACGAATTCATAATTACACAAATTCACAAATTAAACATGATTAACAACAAATTCAAACACTTACTCGTTGTTTAATGGGCATAAAGGTGATGGTGATCCTGAGGGTGAGCTACCAGGCGACAATGGCGAGGGTGATCGTGAAAATGGCGAGTTACACCAATAGTACACAATGATAGAACGGAGTTACAATTAACTCAACCAATAAACATAAAATCAAACCCTATTTAACCATTTATATAATTAATAAAAATTCATCATAAAATGTATGTCATATTTTGATGGGATTATTATAAGTAGAAATTTAGACTTTATAAGGACATAATCTATCATGTCAGCACTGTTCAGCATGCATATTGAGCTACACCACAAATGTTTGGGAGGATTAATGCACATAGTTTCATAGAAGCTAAAGAATTTGAGCGGGCCAACCAAGGTTGAAAAGGAGAACAATATAATGCTACTGTTTATCTTTTCTTCTTTTTGGTCTAGTGATTAAATTTTGAAATTAAGCAAACCATAAACATTACAGCAACAAAAAAACTCAATAAAGAAAAAGAAAAAAGAAAAATATAACATAGGTAATATAAAAAGAAAAACTCAATAAAGTCAATATATCTTTTCTTCTTCAGAAACTTGTATAAGACAAAATCCAAATCACAAAAAAATAAATAAAAAATAAAGAAGAAGATATAGATTCACACCTCTGAAACCGAAAGTCCAAGATCCTCAGTGATTAAGTTAAATTAGCTCATAGGTAATATATTTCCAAAATTAATATAAAACTCAATAATCAATTTCCACTCACACACACACACAAATATACACGGTTAACAGAAAAGAATAGTTACCTGGTTAATAGAAAGAAAGAAAGAAAAAAAAAAAAAAAAAAACGGAAACAAGAAATAGGCTTTGGATACCCAGACTGCGGTTTGAGATTAGTACCTGAAGGCTGAAGCTGATCAAGGATTGAGGGAGGCGTGACTGAGGGAGTGTGGGAGGGTCGGACTAAACAGCTTGAGCTGAGGGAGAGGGAGGCTCGGACTGATCAGCTTGAGCTGAGGGAGAGGGAGGCTCGGACTGAGGGAGGGTCAGATTGAGGCGTGAGGGAGGGAGGAGTGTGGGAGTGAGTTGAAATGAGGGAGAGGGACTGTGGTACACGGACTGAGTGAACTGAAATGAGTGGGCTGCTGTGCTGAAGAGTGAAGAAGAAATGAGGGATTAGTTAGGGTTAGATTATAGATATATATATATATATATATATATATATATTAGGGTATTTTGGTAATTTAGGGGTACCAGGTTTTTATCGAGCCGGGTTTCGGGTTGGGTCTCGGGTTTTTTTAATAAAACCCGGACTCGACCTGGACCCGCTTCGGGTTTTTTTTTTTTAAAACCCATACCCGACCCTATTTCTAATCGGACCGGGTAAAACCCGGCCCATTAGGGTCGGGTCAGGCAGGGTACCTGTGGGTCGGGCAAAAATTGTCATCCCTACTAAAGTACTGTACCTAAATTTTGTCCTTTTGTTTAAACTCATTAAGTCATCTAAACAAGTCATATGATTATTAAACAAGTTGTGTGACTAAAAGTATGCATGGACGCTTATTTAAGTAATTACACTATAAGTTGTAGAACTTTTCTTTCAACTAATCTGGAGGGAAGTTATTTTCATAATAGATCATTATAGGATACTTATAAGTTGCATGGAAAGAAATTGAATACTTAATAGATAGGATAGGATTTGAATATATGATGTTCGTTTCATGATGCTAATTATTCTTTACCATTAGGTAAAAGCATCAATTGGTTTTATGTTTAGGTTAGATATTAATCTAAGGTTGTGTTTGGTAGAGTGAATTTTAGGAAGGATGGAGGAAAAAAAAAGGAGAGAAAACTTTTTGGAGGTTGTTTGGTTGGGAGGGAGAGAGCAAAAAAAAAAGAGTGGGGTTCGGAGTTTTTTCCTTGCGCTCACCAAAAAGTTGTCTCCCCAAAATGGAGAGAAAACTACTGGGGGGGAGTTTGATTTATTTATGGACCAAAATGCCTACGTGCACTTGCACATGGGCTTTTGTCTAGTACTTTTTTCTTTCTTTCTTTTTTCTCTAGACGTTGCCTTTTCTTTTTTGATTTCCTGGGGCTTGGCATAACAGTCCTCTGTATTGTTTTTCTTTTTTATTTATTTATTTTTTAACTAGAAGTGATTTTTTTTTCTAGATGATTTTTATTTTTTTAATAAATTTGGATGATTGCTTTTTTTTTTTTGGATCACTTTTTTGTTTTAATTGGATATCATTTTTTAATAAGGGTATATGAGTAAATTTATAAAAACTTGCTTTTTCTATCATTTCATTTTTCCACTCCCAACCAAACAAAAATGAGGAAAATTAAAATCTTTTATATCCTCTCACTTTTTTATCATTCCACTATTATCTATCCTCTTACTTTTCCACCCCTCCAATCAAACAGTTTGATAAGAATAAATTTACTAGTTCAGTGTCCGTTTGGAACAACTTATTTAGCTGAAACTGAAATTTTTTTACTAAAAGTACTGTAAATAAAGATAAAAATTAGCTGAAATAGTACTGTAGGACTTATAAATAATACTAAAAAGTGCAATAAAACTCATAAATAATACCAAAAATAAGTTAACTTTATAATCTATTCCCGAACGCAACCTAAAAAGATACCGAAACAAATTAATCTTATGAGTTGAAAGTAATGAAATAATACGTCATTATCTGTATATGCAATCAATAGGAGGGAGTGAATAGAATATATAATTGGTATATTTATGTGGGTATGGGATCCATGACCGAAGATATATAAAAGTAATTAAAAACAGTTTGCACGAAAAGCAAAAGAAAGTCAAGCCATTGTCAATTCAACAAACTTTTTACAACCACACACTATTGGTGTAATGGTCACTTCACAAGTATAAGTATTTATGGAGTGTGGGGATAAATGTTGGGTTCAAGTCTTCAAGAGTAAGCTTCACACATATATATATATATATATATATATATATATATATACACTTAGATTAAATTAGAGTAGAATTCTATCTTGTATAAAAAATTAAAAAAAACAAAAACTTTTGGAAATGATTATAACGCCGTCACGATTTAAAGGCCAAAAAGGTAAATTAAAGACCGATTTGATAGGTCTGTAGAATTTGGTGAATTGTTTTTTTTTTTTTGATAATCGAATTTGGTGAATTGTTAATAGTTGAAATACTATGATCTTTTGCTTTTATGTAAGAAGAATTTGGCAGAATAAAAAATTCTCAATCTTCTTCGTTCATGTTCTCTCCATTGTTTGGAAGAAATGGCAGAATAGAGTCATATCTTCTTCCTTTACGAGTGTGATCTCTATACAAGCTGTATAGTTTTTTCAAATTAATGACTCTCTCCGTTTGAGATACACTTATGAGCTTGTTAATTATTTTTTGGAGAAATTACAATTTACCCACCTGTGGTTTGGCCCATTTTAACAGTGCCCACCCGTGGTTTGAAATTTGTTACTTAACCCACCTGAGGTGGCCTCCGTTAGACTCCCGTTACCCACCTCTCTCTTTTCATCGTTAAAAATAGGGGTATATGTGTCTTTTTCATTATATTTTATGTCTCTCTCCTCTTTTCTCCCCTTCTTATTCTTATTCACATAAAACATAAAAGAAAACCAATACACCTACAGTCACAAACAAAGCCACAAATCCACGTGAACATACACCTACAGATTCACTAGCCTTCCACTGCAAAAATCCAAAAATTGACTACATAATTCTTCATAGAATAATCACAAAATAAAACTCTAACCCTCTTTCTTTTGTTGGGTTCTCTAAAAAAAACCCAGATTTGCAAGTAAAAAAAAAAAAGATTTGCAAAAAAAAAAATCCTAGCAATCTGTCTCTTTCAATTACATCAAATTTTTTTTCTTTTCCTTTTCTTCAGTTTCTTAGCAAACAAACAGAGAATGAAGAAATAGAATTTCAATAATCTCTTCGAAATCAACTGAAGCAAGTAAACTAATCACATTTAAATTTCATTGACACAGTAACCTTTTATTCCTTTTCCTTCATTTTCTCAGGAAACAAACATTTACCACAGGGACTTTGCAAGTAAAAAAAAAATCTGCAAAAAAAAAACCCAGCAATCTGTTCAAATTTTTTGGGTTTAATGGATTTCTCATTTCTCATTAACCACAGGGACTTTCTCGACCAATTCCTTGGCCTCCTTCAACCCCAAATTCATGAACGTCCTCACCTCCTTTATGATTTTGATCTTCACCGCCGCGTCGTACTTCTCCAGCTTCAAATCGAACGCGCTCTTCTCGACAGCTTTGGCCTCCACGCCCGACCTAGCTCCAGATTTGAAAGTCGCGGATGGGCCGAGCCCGGAGACTGCTGAGCCGTACTTGTTGAGCTCGTAGTGTTCGAGCTTGGTGAGGTTTCGTCGGCGATTCGCTCAAGCTTCTGGGTGCGAGTCTCGGTGGCCGTGCACAGAATGCGAGCGAGTGGTTTGCCATTGAGAGTGAAGAGACTGGTTAGGGACTTGGTGGGGATTCAATACACCCTCCTTGCTTGCAATTGTTCAGATTTCACTTTGGCAATCTAAGAGAAGAGAGAAAGGGATTATGGGTTTGGGGATTTTTAGGGATTCTAGGGTAGAGAGAGGGAGAGAGCTCGTTCTTTCTTTTAGGGTTCTATTTGAGTTTTAATTTTGGCTTATATAGTAAATGAGATTTTCTAACGGAAATGGTAAAGGTAGGTAATGGGAGTCTAACGGAGGCCACCTCAGGTGGGTTAAGTGACAAATTTCAAACCACGGGTGGGCACTGTTAAAACGGGTCAAATCACAGGTGGGTAAATTGCAATTTCCCCTTATTTTTTTTATACTACTTGCAGGTTTCACGAGAATCACATACTTATTTTATTTACAATATTTTCAGTAAAAAAATTAGAAAAACAGTTCTCAAAACGACATACTAGAATGACCTAATTTTTTTTAATGAAAAAACCAAAAAACTACCATGAAATGAAGAGGAAATCTTGAACTAAGAAACCATCATGGATGGATATTTTTCCCCTTCCTAGCATATAAAGCCTAGATGAGCTCTAGATGTATATTGTTGCTCATTCATAGATGGTAATTTTTTTTAATAAAATAAATTCAATGAATAAAATTATTGTAGATTTTATTTATTGCACATGATCTTATTATTTGCTGATTTTTATCATTATTAACAGTGGTATTATTATCAGTATTTTTTAATGGTAAGCAGTTACGTTGTTTCCTCAAAGCAGATTGATGGATTTAAAGTACTTAAAACATAATCTGTCTTAAAAAAAAAAAAAAAAAAGATAAAAATTCTGTTTTTACTGTTATTTTTTTCAGTTAATCAAAAAGGGCCGGAGACTTTTTTTTTTTTGAGGTAAGCAACATCATACTTGTTTTATTATTTTGCAGCGTGAAAATCAGCCCATACAAAAGCATCAATATCAGATGAAACAGACTCCATTCAAACAAAAAAAGAAAAAAATAATCTTGCTCTTTGGGCTAAAACATATATGAGCAAAAGAAAAACTCCACGTGGAGCTAACATGAAATAAATGGTCTCTAAACAAGTGACCAAGAGATGAGAAGTGCATGCCAACCCCTTGGTAACCATTTCCGAGTCTCCTTCGAAGTGGGACTGTTGTAATCCGATTTCCTTTGCGAAAAGCACAACACACCTTGCTTCCAACAACTCTAAACACTACACTGAATGGGGTTTTTTGATTTGTTCTGCCATCGTAGCCACCACCATACCTCCTGAATCTCGAATCACAATTCCCACGCCTGCTTCCTCGCATTCGTTAAACATAGTGCCATCAAAATTTGTTTTATATTCACCTGGATTTGGAGGTTGCCATTTGCGCCGTCTCATCACCTAGGTGCTGCCAGAATGTTCACAGCAAGAGTTGAACCGTTGCAGAAAATTACAAACCGCCTCTCTAATGCCGCTAAGCGAAACCGATTGTTCTTGCAATCTAGACTTGTTTCTGTGAGACCATATGAACCAAGCCGTTGTTGCAAAAACTTCACGAACTCTCGATTTCGACATAATTCTAGCCACCAAGTCTTGGAATGAACCCCGTGATGCTTCGAATTGGTTTACCCAGTTGAAGTCTATATCCCATACCTGTTGTAACGCTTCACAGCCCCACAATGCATGGTACATGTTTTTATCAGCTCGGCCACATAGGTGACAGACCGAGTCAATCAACACTCTCCTCTTCACCAAATTTGTTTTCGTTGTCAAACTGTTTGAACATGCTCTCCAAAGAAAATGTTTCACCTTCCCCAGCACGTTTAACTTCCATATGCTCGACCAAAACCCAGCTAGTAGACCTGAGTTTGAACCCGATGCTTCCCCACTCCTTGCTTCTTCGAACAAGGCTCGATACCCGGATTTTACCGAATATATCCCATTCCTTTCTAGTGCCCAGTATAAAAAATCAGGTTGTGGAATATCACAAAGAGGAATCGCCTGAATCCTTTGGGCATCAAACGGCACCAAGCATTCATCAATTTTTTGTTCTTTCCAGCAGCCCAGACTAGTATCAATCAAGTCAGCCACCTTCATGTTGGCGTCCACTGCCAATGCAGAAGATGTTACTCTCCCACCCGATGCACCTGGTATTCAGTTGTCCTTAAATACACTTACTGACAATCCATCCCCGACTCTCCATTTTGCACCCATGGAGATTACTTTTCTCACCTTCAAAATGCTTTTCCAAGCAAACGACCTTGAAGACTGTTTTGCATAAAAAATAGTGCAATTTGGGAAGTATTTTGACTTAAATGCGGGATAAAATAGGGAGTTTTTATCATGGATAAGTCTTCATACTTGTTTTGTCAACATAGCATTATTAAACTTGGCCAACTCCTTAAAACCCAACCCACCTTCTTTCTTGGGTTTACAAAGTGTTTCCCATTTTTTTTAATGAATCTTCCTTCGTTCTCCTCTTTGTTCCCACTAAAATTTCTGTATTAGCATCTCAATATCCCTACATAGGCCCACAGGGAGTTTGAAACACCCCATTGCAAATGTGGGTAGAGCTTGAACCACCGCTTTTAATAACATTTCTTTTCCAACTTGAGATAAGAGTTTTTCCTTCCACCCTTGCAATTTACTCCAAACCCGATCTTTTATATAATTCAAGCTTGCTCTCCTATTTCTGCCAACTACTGTTGGAAGCCCTAAATATTTTTCATACTGTTTTATCTCCGGCACCCCAAGGAGCTCTTTAATGGAATTTTTTGCCATGTCAGTCCAAGGAGCTCTTATTAGAGCATTCATATAGTATAATAGAAAAATGTATAAAATTTACATAGTTTTGAGACTTTTGTCTAAAAATAACTAACATCAGTCCGTGTATAATTTTGTAAATTTATAAGTTTGCTATAATAACCGTATAAATTTGATACTAACACTATTCATTTTGCATTTAATTGTTTATTCTTTCTTTATGTGTCTCAATAACGAAATAAGAGAGTGAATGATGGTTGTTGTGTGTGAAGAAAGAGAAACAATAAAAAAAAAAATTTACATTTTAATGAAATGTAATGTAAAATAAATAATATGATATAAAGTGCTTCAAACAATAAGTATGTAAAAAAAAAAAAAAGTAATTTATTATATTAAAATAGACAAATTTTTTTGTAGAATAGACGTGAATGGCCCTAGGTTTGCTTCTTGCTATTTTTATAATCCGATGATACTTTTTGATTTGTCGGGATGATAAATGTTGACCCTTTAGATCCACGTAAAGTTAAGAATGTAGATTTGTGATCTGTCAGTCGAAAGGGAAAGTACATATAAAAATTTGTAGTTTCTTTTTGGAAAAGGCAGGAGAGTTCCTTTTGTTGTTTCTTATATATAATAATTAATAATTAATAATACACACACCATGCATATTCATTAAAAAAAAAATACACATACCATGTAGAAAAATTTTAATTTGTAAAAGTTTCCGATGATGACATTGATGCATAATTTGGAGAAGACATCAAATGGTCCATAGTCATAGTATTTTATGAAGATATTTGACAAAGAAGACATTCGATTTGAAGAGCATCATTCCCTTTCACGTATTGCCAAAGTCCCATGAATTATTTAACCAAAAAAAAAAATCCCATGAATTACATATGAGGTTCCTCCTCTTTTGTTTGAGATGAAAGTCGAAACAAATTTAGATTTTTTTTTTTTTAAAAAGAAAGAGATATTTTAATATAAATTCAATAACTATCTCTGGCACACTTTTTTTTTTGGCGAAAAATTCAATTTCATCCTTACATTTTCACGCGATTCCCACTTTGATCTCTATCTTTTATTTTCACCGCTTTTAGTTTTTGTTTTGAAAAACACGTTCCGTTTTAGTCCTTATCGTTACTCATTTAACAGAAAAGTCCTACGTGGCAAATAGTTCAACAGTAAATGCAGACGTGTCTATTAAAATAATACTACAAAAATTATTTACATTTTTAAAAATGCCACCTCAACAATTTAATTTTAAAAAAAGCCACATCAGATAAAAATAATATAAAAATTTCTAACCTAATTATTTTTTAAAAAAGGAAAAGAAATTAGTTAAGTTAATTTTTTTCTTTTTTTTGGAAGAACATGAAAAACTCAGATCTATGTGTTCTTCATTTTCTTGGTTCATATTGTAAAAATTCTCCTTCAATCAAAATAAACCCAAACCACCAACCACTAGGTTCTCTCTCATCCTCAAGTTCTCTCTTCCCACAAACCACCAAAGCCACCGAGCCACTCATCACTCTCAGGTTTGTCGGCGTGATTTGTCTCCAGCGCCGCTGCTACTCCTCGACGACTTGACCTCCATCGTCGTCGACTCATCCACCGATTCTCGGTCAGGATTTTTTTAACAGCTACGTTGGTTTTTTGGCTGGTTTGTGGGTTGTGGTAGCTAGGGTTTTGGGTTGCAATGGGTGGCTAGTGGCTGGGTTTGTGGGTTGCGGTGGGTAGCTGGGTTTTTGGGTGGCTATGGTTGGGTTTGTGGGTTGTGATGGGTGGCTGAGATTTGGGGTGGGTTATTCATGGCTTTTCACTGTGGGTTCTTCATGAATTTTCTGGTAAATTGTTGTGGGTGATTCATGCTTTTCACTTTGGGTTCTCTTCTTCTAAAAAAAATTCTGGTAAGGTAATTCCCAGTTTGAGTTTTGGGAATGATAATTTATGGTTTGATTCAGGGGTTGGGTTTTGTTTGTCATTTGAGTTTGTTCGTTGAGAATTTTTGAGTTTGGGTTTATTTTGATTGAAGGAAAATTTTATACATTTTCTTTTTTTTTGGGTTTTGGAAGAACACATAGATCTGAGTTCATCATGTTCTTCCAAAAAAAAAAAAAAAAAATTAATTTAACTAATTTCTTTTCTTTTTTAAAAAATTAAATTGCTGAGGTGGTATTTTTAAAAATGTAAATAATTTTTTTAATATTATTTTAATAGACACGTCAGCATCTACTGTTGGACCGTTTGTCATGTAGGACATTTCTGTTAAATGAGTAACAGTAAGGACTAAAACGGAACGCGTTTTTCAAAACAATGACTAAGGGTCCGTTTGGATACAACTTATTTTTACTGAAATTGAAAACTGAAAACACTGTTGCAAAATCATTTTTAAATGTGTGAATAGTGCTGTGGGGCCTATTTTTAATATTTTTAAATGCATGAATAGTGCATGCATAGAACGTGAATAGTGCATGCACTTTTCATGAACAGTGAATTTTGTCTCTAAAAGTCAATAACTGTGGCTTTTATAAAATAAAAAAAAATGAAAGTAAGAGAAAACGCGCGTTTGAAAACACAACCATGGGATCCAAACACATACTAAAAGCGGTGAAAATAAAAGATTGGGACCAAAGTGGGAATCGCGTGAAAATGTAGAGACGAAAATGAGTTTTTCGTTTTTTTTTTTTTTTTTTTTTTTTTTTTTTTTTTTTTTTTTGGTTATCTCTGGCACACTTAAATCCAAACAACCAATATAAGACCAAAACTTAGAGCACTCATGCTTGTTGTACTATTATTCAAAAACAAATTGCCATTACTCACGAAAATATCCCAATAGCATAAAACGAATCAATATTCAAAACTTGTACATATGGTTGAATTCAAGAAATTCAAGCGATAACTTTAAGGTATTTTATGTTTGTGGTTCAAATTTTACTTCTCGCCTACTAATCTATAGCTTTTTAACTTATCATCCAATAACTTTTGTCATTTTTTTATGCAAATATATTTTGTGGGGGTCATAAAAAAGAGAGGTTATCATCCGTTTGCATGAGATTATTTCCATTTAGCTTGATTTGTAAATTGTGTAAAAATCAAGTTATATCTATTAAAAAAACCATAATAATTCAACAATAAAATAAGAAAAATATTGACAAGGAAACATATAAAATTAAGGAGAAATAACGTGATTAGTCCCTATAATTTGGATCATGTTGTTGTTGTTGTTGATGGGAAGAATAGTTAGAAATATTACATATTATTTTGTTGTCCCAACAATTCCAACCCACACCTCCCTCACCAACTCACCCAATTGAGCGGGGGAGGGGGATTTGTTATTTATTTATTTATTTATTTTTATAGTCAACTTGTAATATATTTCATTGATTAGGACAAAGGTCCAAAGATCTTACATCATTTAAGAATGGGTTTCGTTAATGTGTGCCTTTTTAAATATATAATCTTGTTTGTGATAATTTTTTATAAGTGATGGGTTTAAGAATAAGGACTAAATATATAATCTTGTTTGTGATAAGTTTTATAAGGGATGGGTTTAAGACTTTAAGTTACACCTAGACCACCTGGTGCAGGGGCGGAGACAGGGGGGGTCGAGGGGGGGCAGTTGCCCCCCCTGGCTCGGCAAAAAAATAGTGGGGTGGCTTTTAAATTTTAGTAAGAAGAAAGTTTGTATTTGGTTTGACAATATATCCTTCTCAAAGTTGCGTCTCTTTCTTTCTTTTTGGTAATAAAAGGTGCATCTCTTAAGCCTCAGAGAGCAAATAATTGCCACGTAGCTTTGGCTTGGGGCTGCCTGGCATGCATATAATAGCCAACTAGCTTTGGCTAGGGCCTAGTGTCAATTCTCCACTTCTCCATGTGGATCCTTACTAAAAAAAAAAAATTCTTTATGTAATAATTATCCTACTTCATGAAATTTTGTATAATAAACCAAAATTTTGAGATAATTATATAATAACACAAAATTACGTTAGTTGTATTTGGTGTTTATACTTAATTACTAAAAGTATTTTCATTTATAAGTGGAATTTTGACAATATATAAAAAATAAATAAAAAAAAATCCTTTACAACTACCCAACATGTATGTAATATGTGTGTTTTAATATACAGGCATATTGTATATAAATTTTGCCTCCCCTGGAGTCAAATCTTGACTCCGCCACTGATCCTGGTGTAACTTTTTTTCTTATTATTATTATTTTTTTAGAAACAATGTTAGATTATATTATTTTCATATATTCTCTATGCTTGCAAAATTTCAAGATAATCAAATATCAATAACAATAAGCATAACATTTAAAAAAAAAAAACCATAACATCAACTAATTGTTTAAATTCAAAATTTTCATAATTTAAAATAATACATAAAAGATAAGTTTAGAGATTCATAAAAAAACATCTGATTCACATGTATATGCTAAAGTTTTTAAAATATATTTTTTGGGTTAAAAAAGTTTTAAAATATAAATTCAATAACAAATTATAGAATGCTATATAAAAAAACAAAATCTAGTATGTGGATACAACTTATTTTACTGAAAACTGAAAATACTGTAATAAAATAATTTTTAAATGTGTAAATAGTGTTGTGAGACCAATTTTTAATGAAAAAGTTGTTAAAAAGTGAAGTTAGTGGATCCCAGTGCATGGGTGCGCACTGTTCACAGGAGAAAAGTCAACAACTGCGGCTTAAAAAAAAAAAAAAAAAAAAGAGAGAAAATGCGCAAGAAGAAAACGCAAACGTGAATAAGTTGTATCCAAACCGGGGTATAGTATAATTTTTTAGAAGAATAGAAGAGGAAAATAATTTTTAAATATGTAAATAATAACGTGAGACTCATTTTTAATGAAAATTTTGTTGAAAAAAGAAATTTATAAGTCCTACACGAGACCTCCTAAAAAAGCCACCGGCCACATAAACGCGCTTAAAAAAAAAAAAACCCAAACAAACAAACAAACAAAACGCAGACGCAGATAAGCTCAATCCAAACGGCTACATGTGTATAAAGAAAAGAAACAGTGACGTTGAAGGTAGAAGCTGAACAGAAAAAGTAAAAAAAAAGTTCCCACTTTCTCCAAAAAAATCAAATAAAGAAATAGAAAAAGTGCAAAATTTTTGTTGTCCACAACTCCTAAAAGTAGCTTGCAAGTGAATCTAACCCCTCTCTTTCTATAATTGTGAAAAAGCTCTGGCTCTCTCAATTTCTCTCAACCATGTCGACCGTTAGCATAGGTTCTCTACGGCACCAGAGTCTTAGAGAGAACCCTAAGTACAGTCCCAAATCCAAAGCATTCAAACCTTGTTCGTTGAATTGCTCGCCTCAGACTCAGACTAAGCTCTTCTTCCATTCTCGACGCTTCTGCAACTTCAGAGCTCCAAAGCATTCTCATGTTGTTGTTAAAGCTGCCTCCACCGCCGAAACCGCCGTCGTTCAGACCTTCGAATCCGCCGACCTTTTCTTCAAGGAGACTTTCCCTCTCAAGCGAACTGAAACGGTTTGATTTTGTTTTTGTTTATTTTCTGTTTGGTTCCCGAGAAAATGATTGGAACATACTGGAAGAAAATGAAAGAATTCAAACTAGATCAAATGACAATAATTGTACAAGAAATTTTTTTTTCTTCTAGATTTTGTTTTTTGTTCTTTCTTCCCTCAGTTTTCTCAGCGATCAAACATAATTTTAAAAGTTAATTGACTAGATTTTCTACAAGGAAAATGAAAAAAAAAAATTGAAGTTTAAGATCGAGTGGAAATAGTTGTAGAAGAGCTTAATTTAGGAGATTCTCTAAAGAGGAAAGATTTTCTTGATTTTTAGATTTGAGTTCCTCTGTTTTATTAGCAATCAAACAGAACTTTAAAAGCTAATTAAAAGCTATACAACTTTTAATTATTTATGTTTTTTTTTTTTTTGGTCTGGTCTCTGTTTGGTTCCTGTGAAAGTATTGGAAAAGAAAATGACGTGTGAGGAACATGAAACTTGAAGCTCTACAAATTTCTTTTTAAGAAAATGAAAATTTGAACTTATTAGATCAATCGAAAATAGTTGTAGGAGAACTTAATTGCGAAGATTCTTCACAAGGAAAGGTTTTTTTTTTTTTGGTTTTCTCGGCAATCAAACAGAACTTTAAAAATTTAATTGAAAGCTATATATATATCCTTTTTTTAATTTTTAATTAATTATTTATTGTATTTTTTTATGGCTTACAGTGTAAAGAGAGAAAAAGAAATGAAGTGCATAAAAAACTCAAAATTGTATGTCAATACTCTATTTTCTCAGCAGCAGATTGAAAGAATTGAAGGTTTTAATTTGATTAAAAAAGGTTCCTATGATTGACTTGGATGGTAGGTGGAGGGAAAGATCTTCGTCCTATTAGATCAGGTGAAAAATAGTCAGATTTGGCAGCTAACTGTAGGTTGTAATCTTCCTGGGAAATGGATTCTGCACTGGGGAGTTTCATATGTTGGCGATGTTGGCAGGTATGCATGCTGTTGGATTATTCGATTATGTAATTACGTGCCTTATGAAGATGCCTACATAGAATTTGAGTACAAAGTATATGGTACCGTTAAAATGATCAAACGGTAATGGTTATTCTGAAGACTAATGAAAGATCTGTCGGTAAATTTTTTGCAGTGAATGGGATCAACCTCCTAGTGAAATGAGGCCCCCAGGTTCGATCCCCATCAAGGTATGTATTGGTTTATTAAGATCGTGTACTGAGCCACTTTTGTATTGCGAATAAGAATATGGAAAACAAAATATTTGTCAGGACTATGCAATAGAGACACCCATGAAGAAATCATCGTCATCGGGAGGAGATGGATTTCACGAAGTGAAGATTGATCTCAGCCCCAATAGTGCAATTGCTGCAATAAATTTTGTTTTGAAGGTTCTTATTTTAAACAGTTAGCTGTTGAGAATGTCAGTTCATTATGTAAAAATTTGCTGGATGTTTATGAAGCTTTTTTGGTAAAATATATTTTCCTTTTTCATTTTGTTTGGGGGGGTTGGTGGTGCAGGACGATGAAACTGGAGCTTGGTATCAGCACAGAGGGAGAGATTTTAAGGTGCCTCTTGTGGACTATGTTCAAGGTGATGGGCCTGATAGCAATATAGCAGGAGCAAAAAGGGGCTTCAGTATATGGCCAGGTTGTAGGAATTATTATATACCATCATTCACTTGATTTATCCATTTTTGATATTATGGTTCCATTTACACACATAAATTTGGATCCTGTCTGAATTACTTTGTGTTCTCTTCTAGACATGGTGTAACTGTAACTCGTAAGCAAACACGTGAGTCTAATTGTGTACTCTACATCTATATAACCATGAAGTTGTGTCAAATAGAGAGACAGTTTCTTAATAAGATCCACTTGCTGAAAGGCATAACAGAGTCAATAGAAATAAAAGTATTGTTACTCGTTTGTAGCTTCCTTTTGATCTTAGATGCAGTTGTTGCTGTAATGGGAATTAGATGCTGTTAAAGGCATGTTTTCTATCTGTTATTTCCTTTTAATTTTTTATTTGAGTTGAGTGTGTGAATAATTGTACTATGTTTTTAATATTGAACTGCTGAGTTGAGTATGTGAATAATTGTACTATGTTTTTAATATTGAACTGCTGAAGATGGAAACCTGATTTGTTCCCTAACACCTCTTTTTACATACATTATATATGAATCAATTTGGAAAGTTGATCCTATTTGCCTTATTTCAGCTAAGTGGTAGACTGCCTACTGTAATGGGTTTGGGAGGAGGTGTGTCATGGGCGGGTGGTGAATGATATTTTATTGTTTTCTTAGTAACTGTACTCTCCTATGTATTGTATATTCAACAATCATCTGACAGGCAATTTCTTGGCTCTACTTGAAACCTAGGGTCTTTTGGCCAGCTAACTAGCTTGATCCTCAAAGGAGAAGTGTCGACTACTGCTGGTCCAGACAACAGCACCAATTCCAGAGACCCTAAACAAGAAAGTAGGAGCCTAGAAAGGTTTTATGATGAACAGCCCATTGCAAAACAAGTTTCTGTTGATAACTCGGTCACTGTTTCTGTTAGAAAGTGCCCTGAGACTGCTAAAAATCATCTACATGTAGAAACTGATCTACCTGGAGATGTTGTTATTCACTGGGGAGTTTGTCTAGATGGTGCTAAAAAGTGGGAAATTCCTGCTGCCCCATATCCACCAGAAACAATAGCATTCAAGGACAAGGCTTTGCGGACTCGATTACAGGTATAGCATCTAAATAATGTGGATTATTTGGCGTGATAGGAATAACCGGACTTTTAAGTTTTAAGAGTGGAGCTTTTGTATAATGCTTTGGACAGCTTTCCATCCTATTATCTTTTTTAGACTTTCTTGATTCTTTGAACTTTTGAGTACAATTTAAGGTGAACCTCCGGTATAGTGAAGGCCATTCCACTTTTCTTAATAAAATAGTTATCAACTCGCCAAATATGTAAATACAACCATATCGACAAATAGCAGACAAACATAGGCTCCACGCATATATATATTTTTAATTAGTGAGTTTGGCCCCAAGGGGAAGTTTTAGGGGGAGATTCAAACTTGTGATCTCCACTTAATGAGGCGTGATCCCTAGTCGTTTGTGCTATCCTTGGGGTTAAACATATGTACATGTATATATTCTAAATTTATATAACCATCAGGTCCATCACAATATTGCTAAGCTTGTTAAACCTTTCATGCATTCTCTAGGGGCGTGTCTGTGTTTTGATTGATTAAAAACGTTTCCAATTCTGGAATGTCACTTTTGTTTTTGTGTGGTGACATTATAGATGCTGAGTTTTGCTGAAGGTAACTGTTTTATAATTGATTCAGGAAAAAAAAAAAGTAATTCTGGTTTTATGGAGTTAAAAGTGCAAGCTTGTGCTTCCTCTATCATGTCATGTGACTTTGTCATTCTTTTTGCTCCTTTCTTCCAATTTGATGTTAGGGTCTTTTTACTGTGTTATTTATCTCTTTTAATGATTAGAAAACCTTCAGGCATAACAAATTCGTATTGTGAATTATAATTATACCTACCAATTGGGAGATGGAATCTCGATCTGCAAGCATGATTTAGACTAGAATATGGGAGGATTTTTTTATTTTTTAAATAAAATTTTAGACGTACCTGATATGTATACATTGATCATAGATGATGCTGACAGGAACTCATGTAAGGTCTGATATGAAAGCATTATTATACTTGCAATTACTTGTACTAGAGTTTTTTAGTATCACTTAAATTCTACTGAGGGAAAAAAAAAGTTTTGGAATTGCCTCAAAAAATACTTATCAAAGATTGTTTTGGTATTACTTGTGTCCTCCCCTATGCTATACTTCTATGGAAACTTTGAATTGGGATGTCTCAATCCTGCCATCTTAATTTTTAATCTTAAGCTTTTAAGAATGATTATCTTCTTTCTTAATTTTATTTACATGGGTAACATGTTCTGCAGCCAAAAGAGGGTGGTGATGGTTGTTGGGGATCGTTTACTGTAGAAGAAGGACTTGAAGGATTTCTTTTTGTGCTCAAGCTAAATGAAAACACTTGGTTGAACTGTATGGGAAATGACTTCTACATCCCCCTCTCAAGTTCTAGCTTGTCTTCTAGATCCACACACAGTCTATCTGGAGGCACACAGATACCTGAAAAGAATGCAAAAGAAAATCAAGAAGGATCTCTTAGTAAATATACTAGTGGAATAATTAAGGAAATAAGGAACTTGGTAGGTGACATTTCCTCTGAGAAGAGTCAAAGGACCAAAAGTAAAGAAGTACAAGAAAGTATTCTTCAAGAAATTGAAAAACTGGCTGCTGAAGCCTATAGTATCTTCAGAAGCTCTGTTCCAACATTCACGGAGGAAGCTGTTGTTGAACCCAAGGAACAAAAACCTCCTGTCAAAATATGCTCAGGGACAGGCACAGGGTTTGAAATATTGTGCCAAGGATTTAACTGGGAATCTCATAAATCTGGAAGATGGTACATGGAGCTGAAAGAAAAAGCTGCAGAGTTATCTTCAATTGGTTTCACTGTGCTATGGTTACCACCACCTACAGAATCTATATCACCTGAAGGATATATGCCAAGGGATTTATATAATCTAAATTGCAGGTATTTTAAGTTTTTAAATACATAATCTGTGTACCACCTCCTACAGAATCTGTGTTGTGGTTTTTATTGAAAGAATTCTCAGCTTGTTATTGAACTCTTTCATTAATTATAGGGAAAAGTGCTCAAATACTCGTGGTTTATCCATAAAACATAGAACTCCTGAAGTTTTGAATGTAATACTTACCCCTCTGTGATATAGTGTTACGTGTAAACTGTTAGACATCTGTTAAAATAAAGGGGAGTTTTCATGTTATGACATGTGTCCATATTTAAAGTTGTATTTTCACCTAAAAATAATACCACAAGAGGGGGGGGGGGGTGTTACACTCAAAACCCAAGAAGGGTTTAGGTGTTACATAATTATCGGGGTTTACACATTAATCCTATGTTTGGTTTGAGGGAAGGGAATGGAAGAGAAGAGAAAAAGAATAAAGGTGAAGTGAAAAATGTAAGCCAAAGTGATAAGTTTTTCATCACATTTAGCTCATTTATTTATTTATTTTATTTTTTTTGCTCTCATGCTATCCAAATAGTAGAAAAGATTTAATTTCTCTTCCTTTCCCTCCTTTTTCCCTCAAACTAAACATAGTGTAAAACAATACCACAGAGGGGATAACAGTCAAAACCTCAAGGGGTTCCGTGTTCTTAGGGGAAACCACAAGGGGAGTTCTGTGTACTTTTATCTTAATTATAACTAAAACGTTTCTTTCACAAAAAAGAAGATTAGGTCCTGTATAGCTTAGGGACATCTGCTTGACTGGTGTATATATGATTGGTAGTGAGCAGAATTGGTTGGACTTCCAAACTTAATTGCTTGAATGATGGTATACTTATTATTATTAGGGAGTAGAGATGTTTCACCTTTAAAAATCTATATTGTTTTCTATGTACTTTTTTCTGTATGAAATATGATAGGTGATATCAGAATAATAGAATCCCGTGATTAATATTTGTTGCTGTTATGGTATATGATTCAGATATGGAAATATTGATCAGCTGAAAGAAGTTGTGAAGAAATTTCATGAAGTTGGTATTAAAGTTCTTGGAGATGCTGTCTTGAATCACCGCTGTGCACACTATAAGAATCAGAATGGTGTTTGGAATATCTATGGTGGCCGTTTAAATTGGGATGATCGTGCAGTTGTTGCAGATGATCCACATTTTCAGGTGCTTTATTTTACCATGGTTCCCACTTTTTTTTTGAATTGTCGGTCTTGGGAACTCTATTTCATAATTCATGAAATGTTTTCCTAAGACGAAGTTGCATTGTAATCTTAAAGTTTTTTGTTGTTTTTTATTTTTTTAGTTTATGAATGGAAAGTTTTCATTAACCAAGGCAAAAGTACAACAAGCTGTATGAGCAGCAAACACAAATAAGCCAAGCAAATCAAGTAGGCCCACATCCTAAGCAGAATAAAGAATGCTGCAAGAACAGCAGAGGCAGTCAACAAAGCCAGAGAGTGAACTACCACCAGCTAAAGCTGACCCCACAGCTCAAAACTAAACTAAACAGAACTCCAAACTGACAACTAACATGAAAAACAGAGAATTGAATTCTCCAAAAATTGCAGAGGATTCTATTTTGGTAGTGTTCCTTATATTCTTGCACCAAGACAATCTGCCTCTAAGATCAAATAGCATTCTTTGCACCAACTGATATTCAATACTTATCTTTTCCCCATGGATTCTAGCATGCCCATCTTTCCAATGGGGATTAATTACACCAGACCAAGCAAGCTTCCAACTACCTTCTGAAATTTTTTTCCCTTCAGCTTCCTGATAGCCCAAGCCAGTTGAGAATACCAATAAATAATAGGCCTATTGAATAGTCATCTTTTCAACACAGCAGCCTACACCCTTTGAGAGAGGAAAAGATGTTGTTTATCTGACTCATACTTCTAGGAGTAGAAGGTTCGAAGCTTGTTTGAAGGGCTTGATCTTTATTGTCATATAATTAAACATTTTAGTCCTAATGAGCATTGAAACTTGCAATTTTTTATGCTATAGAATTGGGCAACCTTGCAGCTTTCAGAATTGCCAACATATTTCTGAATTAACATGCATGCTTTATTTATGACACTACTTTCCTATGCAATATTTGCAATTTATCATTGTTGGGAAGAATACTAAGCGTGTGTTTTTAGATATATAAAGGACCTTGTTTGTGTCGTACAGGGCAGAGGCAACAAGAGTAGTGGAGATAATTTCCATGCTGCTCCAAACATTGATCATTCACAAGAATTTGTGAGGAAGGATCTAAAAGAATGGTTATGTTGGCTGAGGTGAGCAGTTGGGGCTATTTTCTTGAATTTCTGAGGAACATTTCTGAGAGAGACATATTCTTTTTGTATCAATAGAGTCGAAAACTATCTTTAAAAGGAACACGTCGAAATAATTACTCATAAACTACCACTTATGTTTAAGTTAGACAATGGTGAATTAATCATCAAACCATTATTATAATTCTTTCTTTCACATGTGGGTCCAAACTACCATTCAATAAGTGCAACTCAACATGTGGCATTTTTTAACTTTTAAATGGAAGGTATAGTAGAGATAATGTTCAAACTTAAGATGACTTGCTCTGATACCATGATAAATAATCTCTTATCTAAGAAGCTTAAGCTGTTTGGTAATGGTGAATTAGTGATTTGTCTTTTGTGAACAGCCTGCGTATTGGGAGTGCCTTCTTTTTTTTCAATGAATTTATTTACGTAAAAAAAACGAACATTATTCTAGCAATCCCTGATATATCAGCAAGTTAAATCTCTCTCTCTCTCTCTCCTCCCCTTACACACACAAACGCACAAAGTAGACTTGAGTCATGACATAAAGAAAGCTGGGGTTGATTCTTGATCACAGCACCTCTAGAGGCATCTCAAAGCATTTTCTTAAAGTTGCCTAAGAGGTGATGATCCAATCCTGTGACAGTAAAAACACCATGTTTTCTTCATAGAAAAATGACTTCATAAAAAATGAATGCTTGAGAGGACCCTTGGTTGTTTCTGGACTTCAGAGGTGTAGTCAATTAGAGTATTGCCTAATACAGTAAATAAATGTCCTTCATGATATTAATCAAACTCTTATTCCAAGTTAATTTGACGGATGATGCATAATCTTCTAAACCTTACAATGTTGGGCTGAAGATAGCTGCAAAAATCTATTACTTGAAGGTTTCTTATAATTTAATAATTTTATCTTATCTCTTGCCTCATCATATTGTGAAGTCAGTTGTGCATTGGTGGTGTTTAAAATGTAATTTGAGCTCCACTTCTTATAAACATGCATTCTCTCTCTGGTGCATATGTTTCTGTAAATATTGTTGTGTTAAGAATTTAGTTGTATAATTTTGCTTCAACATGTGATCCACAGGAAAGAAATTGGGTATGATGGATGGAGGCTTGATTTTGTCAGAGGATTTTGGGGTGGTTATGTCAAAGATTACATAGATGCAAGTGAACCTTCCTTTGCTGTTGGGGAGTTTTGGGATTCCCTCAGTTATACATATGGTGAAATGGATCACAATCAAGATGCGCATAGGCAGAGAATTATTGACTGGATCAACGCAACTAATGGAAATGCTGGTGCATTTGATGTCACAACGAAAGGGATTCTTCATGCAGTAAGTATTCATAGGGACAATTCTTTGTCCCATTAGGAATATTAGAGGATATTGTATCAATTAACTGTGTTTTCTATGGACTAAACAATTGAGAGCCAATTTTGTTTTTGTTATCATTATAAATGTCTCAATTATTGTTTCAAGTAAAAATAATTATTAGATTAAATGATTTATAATTTAATTTTGGACTGAGGCTTTGTTGTTGTTGTTGTATGGTGATTCTATTGACTTGTGTGTTCATATCTTAATTAAAGAAACAATGAAGTGATTTGGTATCCATAAATTGAGGGAGAGATGTTCATAGAGTATATAGCTTGCAGTTATGCCACAATTCTTTGTGGTTGTTCCTATGGAAGCAGTGTCACTATGACCCTGCAATATGTGAGGTTTACATAATCAAATAAAATTGCCACCTTGCTAGAACTCCTAATAGCATACCTCCCTTCTCACAATTACATATGTATGCATAAGGTGGAATTTTATCTCTACAATTAGGAACCAACTTTGATGCTACTTACACTGGGTGACCTTTTTTATAAGGCGCAATATAAGGTGGATGGTCTATACTTAAATAATACATTTATTTTATACAGGCACTGGAAAGATGTGAATATTGGCGATTATCAGATTCAAAGGGAAAGCCTCCTGGGGTTGTTGGATGGTGGCCATCGCGTGCTGTTACCTTTATAGAGAATCATGATACTGGTTCTACTCAGGTTTAAATGTCTTCCATTTTGAATTTTCCATTCTATCTGTCACTTTTGTCTGCTGATAAACATTTTTCATTGAAGAATATTGATAAAAAAAAGAAAAAAACAATTTTCATTGAAGAATGAAAAACAATACAGCTAATGACCAAATTAACAGCTAAGTAGAAAATTGGTCCTAGTCTAGCATATAAAAACTGAGAATGAAGATATGCCTTTCTCTACAATGACTTAGACCCCAAATTGAGGGTTACTCTTCATTTCAGGTTTAAGGTTCATACGAAATTCTGTAAAATCTATAAAATGAAGACCATGGGACACAAGGACATTTTTCTGCTGGTAATTTGTGGAAGCAGTACCATAAATCTTGGACCAGCTTTCAATTTTAACTTACTGGAATTAGGAAAGAATAAGATTCAGCTTACAATTCTCTTACTAGTATTAGGAAAGAACAAGACTGTGTTTAAACGTGTTTTGTGATGCTATTGTCTCAATTTGGAATTGTTAAGTGTTATTGCACTCACATATATTACCTTTTTCTATTCTTTGTCCTGCAGGGCCATTGGAGATTCCCAGGTGGAAAGGAAATGCAAGGATATGCTTATATTCTGACTCATCCTGGAACACCCACAGTGTTCTACGACCACATTTTCTCTCACTACCATTCTGAAATCAAAGCTCTAATCTCTATAAGAAACCGGAACCAAATCCAGTGTCGCAGTACAGTAAGTGTCAATCATTGGCTCCAATTGTTGGCATCATGATGTGCATAGAAAACATTCCATAAACAAGCAAATGTTTGTTACAATTTTCTTTTCATACATGAAAGAACTGAAGAATAAAGCTAGTCAAAATCATATGGATATAGGGAAAGAAGACAGATTTGAAAAATTAATAGAAACTGCAATTTAAACTTTTACTTCTTAGTAGTATTACCCCCAAGACATTGAACAATCCACTTAATTGGTCTCTAGTATAACTGTCATTGTTGGCTAATACCATCTTAATACTGTTCAGAATTATAACAGTGAAAACATGCTATTTCAATACATTTTCGTTTCTCTAATTTTTTGTTGGCACCAAATGCACTGTTATTGTTTATGACTTCCATTGATGAAAATAGGATGCTGTTGTTCTACATGGGCAAGTTAAAGCCAAGTCTGTACATAAAAATTGAACAGAAAACAATTTTGAAATATTGACTTCATTTGTGATATTGTTTAATCTAGATTAAAATTACTAAGGCTGAAAGGGATGTGTATGCGGCCATTATTGATGAAAAAGTTGCGGTTAAGATAGGACCAGGTCATTATGAACCCCCAAGTGGGCAGCAAAAATGGTCTTCAGCCTGCGAGGGAAAAGATTACAAGGTCTGGGAATCATCTTAATAGAACACAACGATTTCACTCATATATTTTAGTATATAAAGTCCATTACAGGCGGTTTCAACGGCAAGTTTGCTTAGTTTTTTTTTCTACAAAGCAAGTTGAAGAGCACCACAAGAATAAAATACTTGTTCACGATGGTGGATTGGTTGCGGACTCCTTTTGAAGTTGGTTCTGCCATTCTTTTCCTGACATAGAGGCCAGGTTAAGAGCAACTTGACTAAGGGCTGACAGTGGGGTACTATCGTGGCAGGTTTAGCTAGTGTGGAAGCCGAAGCGTGGTCATTGGGTATGTACTGTTTACATTGTAATACCTCGTGGAAACATTTTCTATATAAACATGTAAAATAAAATAATTATACCTACACTATTGTATAATTTTGTAAAACAAATCATGTATCATAAGAGACGATTATAATAAATTGTTCTCATCACTGGAACAACATAAATCACCTATTCTATTCCAGTACTTACTGTTTATATGCCTTGTATGCTTTGAGGCAAAATTTTGACTTGATTATGCAATTGATGTGCAAGTCAAAAGAAAAAAAGGTAGATTTATTTGCATAAACATCCATGGCAAGAACATGAGAGATCACTTTTATCTATAGTAGGGTTTGGCTTCTTTTCTCTTGCCTGGGAAATCTGAATGTGGATGTCTTATGTCTACGCCTGATATATAATGATGGCTCCAGAAAAGCAAGTTTGCAAATGAGCCCTGCCAATAAGAAGATACAGATTTTGAAATGTACTAAACTGGTTAGCAAATGCTAAAAACTTTTCCAGTTTACGGTACGTCTCTGGTAAAAGATTAGAAAAAAAGCTTGGGCATCACTTACAAACAGGATGAAATAACATGTATCTGTGCCCTTATTTCAAAAGCCTTTCTTGAGGATTTAAAATGACTCTCCCCTCCCTTGAGATTTGAGAAAATCAACAATTTAGTATTTTCATTAACAATAGTAATAGAATATTTCAAATTTTGAAAGTTTTCCTTGACCAAACCTTACCCATGATTAGTGAAACTTTATTTAGTTAAATAATATTCATTGTCACCAAATGGTGGTTAGAATTTGGCTAAGAGAATCTTTTCAAAATTTGGAATATTTTATAACTGTTATTAATGGAAGGACTAAAATGTTAAATTCCTCAAATTTGCATAACAAAGTTTGAGTAAGATATTTCACAAGGGTAGCTAACTTTATCTTTTTTTTTTTTTGATAGGTAGCTAACTTTATCTTATGGCGAAAATACTATTTTGGACCTTACATTTTGAGGTTAAAGTCAATTTAGTCCCTATATTTTGGTAGCAGTCAATTTGGTTCTTGTTATTTTTAACTTGTAGGCTTGTAGCCAATTTGGTCCTTACCGTTAACATACTAACGGAAAATACTTACGTGGTCAACGGTTTGCATTGTTAGCACACATGTGGCTAAAATAATAATATTTTATTAAATAGTTAAGCATTAAAAAAAAAAGCTAAATAAGCATTTTAAATGAAAAAAAAAAAAAAAAAAACTCCATGCTAGAAATAGAAATCTTTTTAATTTTTTGATTGGAAGAAATAGAAATCTTGACAAAACTAATTGAAAGAAAAATACAAGGAAAATGAATTTAGAAAAAAAAAAAAAAATCATCAATTTCTTCTTTTATTTTTGTATTTCTGCTCTTTCTCAGCTACCAAATACAGCACTTTCAATTCAACTCAAATCAAATCAAACAAACCATGGCGTTCATCAAATCCCAAAACACTCCCTCCATCACCACGCCCACATCCCCATCTCCCAACTCCCACCCTATCCCATCGCTGCTACCATCAGTGGGCATTCTAGGTTTTGGGATGGGTTTCCGTCTTGGCCTTACGGTGTTAAATCTGTTGTTGGATTAGAAACAGTAAAACAAATCTGTGGTATTTAAAAGGTTACAATTTTGGGTGGGTTTAGCCTTCGGTAATTTTTGTGTTGATGGTCCAAGTGGTTTTGATAGTTTTGTGATTAGCGTTTGATTTCTGGGAAAATGGATGAAAAGGAAAGAACAAAAAAGAAAAAGTGAGTCTTGGTAATTGTGTGATTAGTGTTTTGTTTCAAATTGCTGTGTCGCTGGACATTGTGTTTGGTAAATAAGAAAGTGCAAGAATACAAAATAAAATAAAAGAATTTGATGGTTTTTTTTTATAAATTAATTTTCCTTATTTTTTTTTCTGGCCTTTTTTTATTTTTTATTATTGGAATGCTTATGTGGCTTTTTTAATGTTTAATTATTTGATTTTATGTTATTATTTTAGCCACATGTGTGCCAACAATGCAAATCGTTTACCACATAAGCATTTTCTGTTAGTGAGTTAACGGTAAGAACCAAATTGATTGCAAGTTGAAGATAACAGGGACCAAATTGACTGCTACCAAAATGTAGGGACCAAATTGACTATGACTAAAAAATGTAGGGACCAAAATGGTGTTTTCACCTTATCTTATTTGGCCGTAAAAACTAAAAATTCAATGGCACATATTTTCCCATGTTAAGAGCAGCGGAAAGAGAGAGGGAGGTTGAGCAAAGCCCGATTGAAAGAGTGGCGGAAGGAGTGTGAGGTTGAACAGAAGGGTTGAGAGAGCAACGTAATGGAAAGAGAGAGTTGGACTTGGAGCAAAGGGAGTGACAGAGAGATTGAAGGCTGAAATTGTGAGGGTGGAAGAGGTTGAATTTGTTTGGGGGACTTGCATGGTCTTGGTGTACACAGGTGTTCCTCAGTGATTTTAAGGTCGAAATTGTGTTTAGAGAGGTTGATTTAGGGACAACTGAAATCATGTGGGTGGAAGGGGGAGATAGTTTGGGTTGGAGTTTTAAATTGGCTGCTAAGAAATCGGGTTATAGAAACACTAGTCTTATCACATGTGTTTTGCGCGCGAAATGAGACTCTTTTTTATTTTTTTATTTTGGGTTTAGTGTCATAATGTATAAAAATAAAATAGAGATGATGTCCTAATTCTTAGGATTTTTATTTTTTATTTTGGGTTTAGTGTCATAATGTCTAAAAATAAAATAGGGATGATGTCCTAATTCTTAGGATCTTTCTTTACGTGAGTTTTTTTTTTTTTTTTTTTTTTTTTTTTTTTTTTTTTTAATTAGTTATTTGTACATGAGTTTAGTAGCTGATATGAATGAAAGAAGCTATTTGAAATTGAAACGCTTGGATAGTGTTTAAAAGTGAGATAGAGTGAGTGTCCTAATTTCTTTTTATCTTTCTCTAGGTGAGAGTTGATAAAAGTTTGAAATTTTGAATTTAAAATAAAAGTTGGTAATTCAAATTAGAGAAGAGAAAGAAAAAAAAAGCCTAAAACTAAGGCACTTTTAAAAATAGTAAATTACTCTTTAAACTAGTTTGTGTTTTTAACTTGAAAATTATTTAACTAAAAGATAAACGTATTTTAAAGAATTTAAGAATTTGTGTGAGAATATTTTAGTACATAAAATAATGAAACTCAAACAGAGAATCATGTTATTAATACTAATATAAATGAGTTCTATGTGGATAGTTGTCCTGTCAGCTCATGCAATATCAACAAAATTGAAATCGAGTTTTGAAAACATAGTTTGAAATTGTGTTTTCAAAACAAGATTTCAAAATAATTTTCTCACAATACTATTTTTAATAAATTCTAATAAAATAATATTATTTTTCTAAAAGGTTCAATCTTTTTCTTTTTTGATAGGCTAAAACGCTCAATTAGGGGAGAGTTTTGCTGTTATCTTATCCAACCCTAGATTACTGTTATCTTACATTAGTAAAGAAAAAAAAAAGTAATGAGCTCTACAAATGACACATTTTTACTATAAGAATAGGGAGGATGGAAAGTGGAGTTAGAGCAACCACAGCAGTGGAGCTAAAAATTTAGTTTTTTAGCTCTACCAAAAGTTATTTTATTTATTTTGCCTACATATATGCTGCAGTAGTGGATCTATTTTAGCTTTCAACACAATAAAATAATATAAACATCACAATAAAATAATATATCCCACTACCAAGAAAACATCCACAGCACAACCACCTCTACCATCAGCCACAACCACCACCACCAATCCACAGCAGGAAAAAAAAAAAAAAACAACCAACCAAAATCTCCAATTTTTTTCCTTAATCCAGACCAAACAAAATCACCAATCACAAACAAAATAAAAAATCACCAATCACAGAGTTGGAGATGGAGGATTGGGCGGAGGCGTGGGTCAGAGACGTGTATCGACGGCTTAGGGCTTGTGTTGGCTTGGGCTGGTGACGTTGAGGCTAGCAGAGCGTGGGTCGAAGACATGGATCGGCGGCTTGGGGCTTGGATCGGCTTGGGCCGGTGATGTTGAGGCCGGCGGAGCGTGGGTCGAAGACATGGATCGGCGGCATGGGGCTTGGATCGGCTTGGGCCGATGACGTTGAGGCCGGCGGAGCGTGGGTCGGAGACGTTGAGACAGAGAGGTGAGAGTGACTGAGAGAGAGAGAGAGAGGGGCACGGAGTGACTCAGAGAGAGAGAATCGGTTTTTATTATTTTAATCCACCGGCAGAATAAAATAATATATATATTTTTAGCTCTCATGAACAATGCACATCTATAGATAGATGTGCACTGTAGCAATGGAGCTAAAAATTATAGATTTAGCCCCACTGCTAGAGCATGGTTTTGGTGTTTGAGGGGCTAAAATATAGTAATATAGCACACTGCTATGAGTGCTCTAAGTTCAAAAGTTATTAGGTGTATATAATTTACCAATTAAAAAATGAAAATATATTCTGGGCTAATCATAAAGCTTGTTTGAGAGAATATTAAATATTACAAAAGTATTGCAATGCTATTTTTTGAAGTCATCCAATGATCTCATCCCTTAACACCAATGCCTTTAAATTTTTTTCTTATGAAATTAAACTTAGGATTTTAAAAAGTATCGAATTAAACCTTAGTTCAATTAAGTGTAACGATATCAAGATTAAGTTAAGTTTAATTAATAAAGATTGAGAGTTTAATTTGTTATTTTTGAATTCTTAAACTTCAATTTATTATTTTTGAAACTAAATAGTTTATTCTTTATTTATTTACTTTTTAAAACCTCTCGGTTTAATTTGATAATTTTGAAAATATACGGTTTAATTTGTTATACCTTGAACAATAGAGCTTTGAATGAAAATTTTCAATAATGATTGTTCACTAAATAATAGTAAATATAACAAATTAGACCCTATAATTTCTAAATTATCTAATTAAATCGTGAGGTTTTAAAAAGTATGCTAAAATACAAAGTGCACCCTTTAAGTTTGATTAAACTTAATTTTAGTCTTCTTACTTGACATTCGTTCAATTAAGTTTTCTATATTTCAAATTCATTCAATTAAGTTCTCTAAGTTTTAAATTTATTCAATCCAGGTTTTCTATTCAATTTTGTTAAAAAATTGCCCTTAAAAAAATTATTTTTAAATGAAAAAATCTATAAAATTAATAAAAATATTTTACAGATTTTTTTATGTAATAATCTTTTTTCAAAAAATATTTATTTATTAGTTAATTGCATACTTAATGGCAATTTTTTTAAAAACAAAATTTGACAAAAGACTTGAATTGAATAACTTTAAAACTTAAAGGACTCAATTGAACGAAAGTAAAGTTAGAAAATTGAAATGAATTTTAGTCAAACTTAAAAGGTACATTTTACATTTTAGCTTATTTTTTAAACCCTCACGGTTTAATTTGATAATTTAGAAACTATAGGGTTTAAATTATTATACCTTAAACAATAGACCTTTAAATGAAAATTTCCAATAATTATTGTTCACTAAATATATTTCATTAAAAAATAAAATTTATAAAAAATAAAAAATAAAAAACAAAGTTAAAATAATTGAGAGTAATGCTACAGACATAAACTATTTTATAACATTTTTACAAATTGTTGATGTGTCAAACTTCTCATTGGTTTTCATCTAGACCTATTATGAACATCACTTTTTCATTTATCAATATTCGCTCACCACATTGGCAGTTTGTAAAATTTTTTATAAAAAATTTTGTACCTCTAGCATTACTCAAAAGTTAAACAAGTGAAAGAGCCGCAAGCTCAACCATTTACTTTGTAGTTATGACAACCAGCTAATAGCGTTAGATTGTGTTGCTAAACATAGAAGAATGAATTCAAAATGCCAAATTTTTTTAGACTATACATCGTTAGATTGAAGTGGTTCTCCACTCTTACCGCCTAATGCCTCTCTCACCTTCACAAAACTTATATATTGTCCTGTTTTAGAATTATGTCTGTTATATTTAAACAAACACTTTCTTAAATATTGGATTCTTCCAAGCACTCAAAGAGAACCCTCTACCTTCAGGGTTCAATACCATCTTGTCTGTTTTTCTTGGACATATTGGCTTAGGTCTAGGTACCATTGAAAAAGGTTTTGCAGGGAAAGACCAAGACCTGACCAATTAATTTTTTCATAGAAATTTCGAAGAAAAAAGAAAGAGTTTTACACGTTAAAGTTTTACATGCATACAGTAGCAATGGCAGAAGTTAACAAAAATTGCTTTCTGCTCTTCTTTTTTGTATCATTTGTTGTAATCATCCCAACCCTTCACGCCAACATTGCTGAATACGATGATTACTGGAAGCAAAGAGCTGCCCAAGCCAAAAAAGACAACCATGAAGCCTATAATCCTGATCCTGAGGAAGTCACAAATAGCTTCAACTCTCATGTCAACAAGTAGGTTAAAAATTATCATTAGTATAATAACATTAAGTAAAAGCAACATGAAAAAAAAAAAAAAAAAAATCTACAATTTCCTTTGGAGCTGTTGAATTGGCATGTTTAAATTCCGATATTTTTTTTCATTCAAAATTTGGCATGTACAGGGCTTTGGATGGCGCCAACAGCACAAGAAGACAATTGAGAAAGTATAAAGGCCCATGCGTGGCCACCAATCCTATTGATCGATGCTGGAGGTGCGACCCCGATTGGTACAAACACCGCAAGAGGCTAACTAAATGTGTCCTTGGCTTTGGCCACAAGACTATTGGTGGAAAAAAGGGAAAGTACTATGTGGTCACAGATTCCTCAGACAATGACATGGTCAATCCCAAACCTGGGACTCTCAGACATGCTGTGATTCAAAAGAAGCCCCTCTGGATTGTGTTTGCACGCAGCATGGTCATTAGGCTTAATCAGGAGCTAATCATGACTGGACACAAAACCATTGATGGTAGGGGAGCTAATGTTCGTATTGCTTATGGTGCTGGCATTACTCTCCAATTTGTCAAGAATGTGATCATCCATAACATCCATATCCATAACATTGTTGCTGGAAGTGGTGGAACTATTAGGGATAGTGCTGACCACGTTGGTTTTAGGACCCCTAGTGATGGTGATGGTATCTCTATCTTTGGCTCATCCAAAATTTGGATCGACCATGTTTCCATGTCTAGTTGCCAAGATGGTCTCATTGATGCCATCATGGGTTCAACTGCTATTACCATCTCTAATTGCCATTTCACCCACCACAATGAGGTAACATTTTCATCTCTATTTGTTCATAAAAAAGAAGTGATTCTAGCATTTATTTATTATATTCTTAAAGTGGCATTGATCACATTTATTATTACATTTATTTATAAATAGTTCATAAATTAATACGAAGGTACTAGCATATCTCTTAATATGTGAAAGTTCAATCTCTATTATAACTAAACCTAAGAAAAAAAAGTTAACTACTTCCAAATGTATTATGTAATATAGAAGAAATAGATTGTAAAATATTAATCCAATTTTCAAGTGAAGAATGGAGAACATAATTGAGAGTTTGATGGGGTTGATTCAGGTGATGTTGTTTGGTGCAAGCGATAGCTTCTCTGGCGACAAGTTAATGCAAATTACAGTTGCTTTCAACCATTTCGGCCGGGGATTGGTGCAGCGGATGCCAAGGTGCCGATGGGGATTCGTCCATGTGGTTAACAATGATTACACTCACTGGCTCATGTATGCCATTGGTGGTAGCAGCAGTCCTACTATTATCAGTCAGGGTAATCGATTCATCGCTCCTCCAAACCTGGCTGCTAAAGAGGTATGCATGCCTCTCTCAAAATAATTTATGATTGTTCATTTGTCACTAGATTTATTTTGTTTTTGTTTTTGTCATGTATGCAAATACAACATGTAACATAGTTTCTATGTATTTAACAACTGTTGAGATGACATATAAAAATGATCGATTACAATTTATCACATTAACAGTTGTGAAAAAAATTATAAAAATTGTTGTGTCCTTAGCGTTACTGTTCTTGTTTAATTAGCTTGTTGCTACGTTGTATCACAGTGACTAAATTCTAACAAATTGTTCATCTTAATTTGATGTTGGTGAAGGTGACCAAGAGGGACTATGCAGCACAGGGTGTCTGGCAGAATTGGAAATGGAGGTCACAGGGTGATCTGATGATGAATGGTGCATTCTTCGTTCAATCTGGGGCTCCACTTAAAACTCATGGTTTCTCAAAGAAGCAATTGATCAAGAGTAAACCTGGCACCTATGTGACAAGACTCACTCGCTTCTCAGGCACAGTAGGGTGCAGAAAGGGCATACCTTGTTAAGCCTTTTCCAGTTTCATTTCATAGTTCTAAGCAAAAGATTCACCTCCTTGTGTTTTTTAAGGTTAGGATAGAACAAGAGGTTCAGAAAGAAAAACCAGCAAAAGAGTTTTGCTGTTTTAGTAATTAACTTTCATGGACTTTTATTCATTCTATCCATATATATATATATAAAAAAATTTATGTTTGGTTTGTTTAATTAAGGAGGAAGGAAATTAATTAAAGCACAGGAAAGTACTTTGGGAAATCACAAAGATGGAACAAAATGGTTTTAAAAAAAGAAAGATAGAAAATGTTTCTGTAATTTTCTGATTGCTTTTAATTCTTCATTATCAAAAGCAGAAAAAGGCCATATTCTAATTATATACAAGTCTTCATGCATGTGATTGTATCCACATATGTGATATGTATGTAGAAAATTACATATCACAAGTACATATTGGTAATATACCAAATGTTTAGGAATTCAGGGGTTAGTGACCCAATATTTGTACTTTAATGTACAGGAGAGTGCCAAAAAATGTTTTTATTTTGTTGCTGTTTTTTTAAATTTATTTTTATTTACGAAGAGGAAGTTAGTGATAAGTACTTGTGTAATTGTGTTTTGGTAATTAGAAAATTATAGAATCAACACAGATAAATTATTATAATTCTTAGTTGTAATATATAGTCTGAAAAGTTTATCTTAAGTAGCTTCTTTTTTTTTTCTCTGGAGAATGCCTTTAGTTGTCTAACTTATATGTTACAGTACTGCTTCTGGAAGACAAAAGAAAAAGAATAATAATAGTATAAGGGAATAATTTCATAGGCAATACTGTTTGTAGGAGCTCATAAACTCTTTTGCCTTGAGTTCCTTGACAAACAAAAGGAGGGATAATAAATTTTTATCAAATTCTATCCAAGAATCAAGGGTAAACTCTAATTCTAGAAAATGTTGATCTGTGGCTTGAAAGAGGTGCATCAAGTGCACAAATTTTGTGACAAAAAATCATGGCCATGGATGTTCTACTCCTACCAAACTTAATATTTAGTGATGGGCACATAGCAAGCTAGAAGCATTCACATTCTTTTAAAACAAATTTTAGCTTAAGAAATTACTTTTTTTTTTTTAATTTTTTTGGTAATTCGATATTTATAACGGAGAGGAGAAATTTGAACCATAGATATTTCCATTAGAAATAAAGTGCCAACTAGTTAAACTATAACATTATTGGTCAATTTTTATCTAATGTGGTACTTTTAAATATACTCCACATCTCATTGTCAATTTTCTTTCTTCAATCTATAGAAAAATACCATTTCTTAATCATCATTTCATTTCATTTCTCTCAAGTCCTTAACCCAAAGAAACCCACGTTCATTGCAAAAAAATCTCATCTTCAATCCAAATCTCATATTGTTCTTTCTCCATCACTGCAAAAAGAATACAAAATCACTTAAAAAATCACAGCAAAAATCCCATACTTCACTGACTTTTCCCACGTAAAGTAAATTACCGCAAAAATTCCTCGATGTGAAATGGCCGAACTTTATTGTTGGCTGTAGATCCACAAATTGTCAATACCAACACCTACACGGCCTAACAGGAAAACGAATGATTAAGCTATAGTGTCATCCAAAAATGGACTATAGTATTGTAACTCAAATCTATTTTGACTAAGAACTCAAAATTTCCAGCTAAAATTTGCCAATTAAAACCCACCAAATGATCGAATTGTACTAGCATATGATTGCTCTACCCTACTCTAAAATTGAAAAGTGCAGAAGCGTAGCCGCTTAAGGACTTAGGGACTAGAACTGCGGTAAGGAAAGCTCTATAAAAAAACCATTATATATATATTTAGGTATTCACATTGGTCTTTTTAAAACGTTCTCCTTACTTTAGTATAAGAACTTATGTTTTCTATTTTAGCCAATCATTTTTTAAAACACCCACATTAGATTCCCTAATTATACTCTTATTCATTAAAATATTATTTATTTATTCTTTTTTATTATTTCTCTCATATTTCAAAACAGCTATCTTTTTTTAGTTACCAAGATACAAAAATAATAGAATAAGAGTTTGGAGAATAAACAATGCTTCCCTAAATATAGAAAAACACTTTAGTATTTTCCTATTTTAGCAGAGAACAGGTAAGGAGCTTAATGTGAGACTTTTTTGGGCTAATCCCTAAATTTAGGGTCTAACCCTATTTTAGGGAGTCCAATGTGATTGCTCTTGCCATGGTAACTTGTAAGCTGTGGAGAGAGAGAGAGAGAGAGAGAGTGAAGAGAAGGGAGATATTTTTAATTTATTTGGGAAGAGAGAAACAATAAAATATTATATTTCAATTTTGCACACTTAGCTACCGTAATTCCTATTTTTAAAGGAAAGGGCCAGAATCATCAAGAAGGTACTGGATAAAGGATTTTGGAAGTTCATGGATTCGGATTTTAATGGAAACAGACTTAAATTTTGGGTACCATTCCTGAATCTGGCATCGGTTCACTTCTTCTTCTTCCTTCATTTTGAATTGAATAGATGGTTGTTTCTCTACAATAACGAGGCTATCTATTCAATTTTGCTATCTGTAACATGAAAATCAAACAAATGATAAATAACTAGGTATCGTGTAGCTAATAAACTGTCATGAATTTATTGACCTGTACTGAAACCCACGAAGCTAGAAAAAGAAGACTCATGTAGAAACTGCAATAAAGTTCATATAAATACAGGTACCAAATATGTTTCTTCAACAAAAAAAATCACATCTTTTGACCAAGTTATTGCAGAAATCCCTGCTCAAGATGTTCAATTGAGAGAGATCCTTTGTTCAGAGTACAAATAACTGAGGTTAAATGATACAACCAATGTCATAGTTATGAAAAACACAAAAAACATATATATATAACTTGGAGGATTACTGCAATCTTGCAAAGAATGAGAACGTAACAAAAGAACTTGGAAATCAATCAATTGCTTAGCCTATTCCTCATTCATGACTACTGACATCTGGCTATTTCTTATATGGTTTAGACTTAATCAACTGGAGAAACAAAATTCAAGTCTCAAGAAATTTTAAGGGCTTGTTTGGTTAGTTTTTTTTCATCACTCAGTTTTCGTCACTCATCACTCATCACTCATTTTTCATCACTCAAAATATTCCAATTTTTACTACCCACCGTTTGGACAATGTTTCCACTTCATATAACTCAAATATTTCAACCTTTTTGTGGGATCCATCCCTGATCACAAGTCAGACCCTTCTGTTAGTTTACCCGCGGAACCCATTCCCCATTCCCCATTTCCTTCACTTCTCATTTCCCCTTCACCCCTTCAACAGAGTGCCTCTCCCAAAACCCAAACCCGATCACGCATCTTTGTTCTCCTATTCACAAAGACCGAACAATGAGCAGCTCCTTGGAGGCACAAACCCACCCTCTAGTCCTAGGAATCCACCCCACCCCACTCCCACGGCTGTCCTCTACCCTTCCCATTTTTTTTTTTCCTACCATCAAGTAGAAAAAACACAGCAAAGATCACACCTTTTTTCATAAGCCCGAACTTCTCAACAACAAAACTCCAACACAAAGCCATCTCTCAGCAAAACTCCATTCCACTCTAAAGAGGCCCAAAACCCCCTCTGAAATCAGCCACAAAACCCAGAAAAATAGTCCCAAAAAGTCACTGAAAGCTCCCTCCCAACAGACATAAAAGCTCCATCCTTTCTATCATCAAGCCAGAGAACTCAACAAATGCCTCTCCTTTCTCAACAACAACAACAACCACAACAACAACAAGCGGGTAGCAAGACATGGAAGCAACAATAAAGAAAAAAAATGTGGATACAGAGCAGAGCAGATAAAAGAAGAAGAAGCAGAATGGAGCAGAAACGACCCAGTAATATTTTCTCACTTTCTCTTGTTTATTCTGTGTGTTCTTTTTGGCCTGAAATCTAATTTAAAGTTTGTTCCTTTTTTTCAGCCATGAAGAAGGGAGAAGGAGAAGCAGAGCAAATGGCAAAAACACAGAGGAGCTCCAACGGTAATAACTCAGCCTGTTCCGGATGTGCCAATGCACCGGCTTTTGGGGCCCACAATCTTCACTTATTTACGAACATGCCACTGAGTGATGGTTTTTGAGTTTTGAAAACAGGTTTCAGCTGTTTTCATTTTTCATCACTGTCATCCATTTTTTGAATCACTGAGTAACGAAAACCATCATCCAAAACTCATCCAAACAAACCATCATCCGTGGGACCCACAGGATTTGGATGATGGAAACAGAAAATTGAGTGATATCACTCAAAACTCATCCCATCCAAACAAGCTCTAAGTCATTCAATAAAAAGAAAGCAACCTCTATTTTAGAACAAATCCTGGATAACCATGGAGTGAATGGTTGACATTAATACATACTCTCAAAAACCAACATTCCCTTCAGAGATTGAGTGGAACTTCTAGCAAAATAAAGCACCAAAAGTTGCAAACTTGCAAGATTTGGAAGTAGTAAATATTAAAGAGCAAGATAACAAGAAAAAAAATTGAACATAGAGGTTGAAAAAAATTGAACATTTTCAGAATAAATTGGGTGAGTTTTGAACCCAGAAAGTTATGCCACAGAGAATTGTTTTGAGTGATTTTCCCATGAAGCCACAAACACACCTTTTGGATGATATGTATATATATTTGTAAAAAAAAAAGCTTCCATATACATGTGAAATTTCTCAACAATAGCTCTACCAACTCTACGCATCAGTTACAAATGCACCATCTTTTAGTTTAAACACGTACATGACACACACAACAATCAATCTTTTTTTTTTTTTTTCATCAAAACAGAACCCATTCAGGACTTTCATCAAACAGGTGGTGAGCGTGTTCAATTTCAGTACAAAATATTGGAAACCAACCATAAAACAAAGAATAGTTGACAAGATTATTCATATAATTTTTTCAAATACAAAAAATAAAAAGAGGGAAAAAAACTGACCTTTTTTTGGGTATAAAATTCTTATTTGACTTCTGAAGAGGTTGAGGAAGATCCAACTACTCCAACAATGCAAAATTTTTAGTTCTCATCATAAATCTTACTGCTCCTACCACAAACTTGAAATAAATACATTGTAAAGAGAATACTGAGATTACAAGTACATTCAGAATAAAACAAAAAATAGTTGTTTCGATACAATGTATTCAACATTAATAAGTAACATAGTCAATAGTACTATAATGTGCAACTAAAACGTTAGTCCATGGAACATCGTCGCATGCCTGAAAAACATAAAATAACATCGTTAGAAGACAAAATAGTAAATATCAACTAAACATAAAAGCAACTAAAATTATTTAAACAATCTAGACATTATTGAAATGCATCACGTACCTAGTTTGGAAGATGACCGCTTGTCGAAGCACCACAAGGATCCGGACATTTTCTACGGTTATGCCCCTCTTCATGACACAATTTACATCTCTGCTTGGGTTGATTCTCCCTCAAATCTGATTCCTCCCTCCTGCTTCTCTGTTTTCGCTTGACCCCATCCATCTCATTCCTCATTCTTGATTTCACTGGTCGACCTTTGTCCCGCAACAATTCTGGGTTAGGCAGCCACTTTAAGCCATCAGCATCCCTCCACAATGACTCTGACTTAGGCACCGTAAATCCATGTGAAAAGCTTTTAATGGCATTCGCCAAACTATAACATGGGTCAATATATTTGGTTGGATCAATGTGTAGCAACTCACAAACTTTAATTACATGTGAACAAGGGATCTTAATGTTTTGCCATTCCCCACACCCACATGTTCTATCCATTAACCGAATTTCATAACTATGGTGTCCCCCTCCAGAGCTATTGTTATTGTATGATGTAAATACTTGATATACATCATCCTGATTGTTAAATTCCCTCACATGATGTTGTGCAGCCTTGAGCTTATTTGCATGATAAATGGACATGGCATATTCACTCCAACTCTTACCCTCCAAGAGACCATGAGTAATGTCTTTGTGCTGATCATGGAAATATGCGACAAGTTTGGACCAAGTGAACTCAACCATTGCAGCTATAGGCAGGCCACGTGCACCTTGTAGTACACCATTGAAGCACTCGGATATATTTGTTGTCATTGCCCCATAACGTTTTCCACCATCATGTGACTGGGTCCACATGTCCACAGGCTCACTCATTAGATATGTGTGTGGCTTAAAGGGTTTGGGATCACCTCCATTAACGCCAATGGTCAACTTCTTCTTAATGGATTCAATCTCGGCATTCTTAATGGAGTCCATTATGTTATCAAATTTGGCTTCTTGAATAGCATATCCTGCTTTCAAGACCAATGACTTTAGAAACGGGTCCTGAAAATGTGTGTTAAAGTGGCTAGCGACATGTCTAAGGCAATATCGATGAAATACCCTTAATCTTCCATTTTCATCCTTAGGCCAGGTTGCAATAGCGTTTTTGATACCCTCATGTTGGTCAGAAATTATGCAAATTCCCTCATTAGGTATCACACCCCCTATCGTCTCCCTGAGGCATTCTAAAAACCACCCCCAACTGGACCCTGACTCAATATCCACAACGGCAAAGGCAAGAGGAAATACCTTGTTGTTAGCATCGGTTGTCATTGCAATCAACAACTTTCCTTGATACTTACCATATAAATGGGTCCCATCAATACTGATCACTGGCTTGCAATATTTGAATCCATCAATGCATGGAGCGAAAGCCCAAAATACATAGTGCAATAAACTAGTACCTGCTACGCTCCCAGGTGTGGTATGGTAGAAAAACCGGGTACCCGGATCCTGATCAATGTATGCCAATAACAACTTTTGCAACCTTTGGTAAGACTCTTCCCAATCCCCAAATATCTTCGCAATAGCCTTTTGTTTTGCAACCCATATCTTATAGTAAGAAAGCTCATGGCCAAACTTCTTGCTCATGTTAGTTCTGAGATCATGAACTGTGGTAGTGTGTTTCTTGAGTAAAATCGGAAGAAGTTCTGATGCAACAAAATTAGAATCCATCATTCTACCATCTTTTGGCAACCCAAGGGATATACAAGTGTGAGGACCCACATAAACTGTGACCACCCATTGTCCATGAAGTTTAGGCTTCATGAATGCCCCAAAATACCATTTGCATGACTCATCCCTGCATTTCGCACACAGTTTCACCTTGGTGGACCTACTGATTATATAATTTTTGTTTTCCTTAGCCGCGGAAATTGTTAATGCATGCTTCACTGCCTCTTTATTGGCAAAAATCAACCCTTTACTAAAATTCATCCCCTCTTGCCAAGTAGAAACAAATGGAATCTCAACATTTGAAGGATCAGCCATATTTTTCCAAGTATTTGCATAAAATGACGGGGCAGGAGGTGTGTATGTAGGGATTGTGTTTGTAACATGCTGGACACCAGTATCATCCTCCACATCATTTTCATCACAATCAAATATATCATCGGTGTGAAGATTGGCAGCAATTTCATGGTCATCAACATTTTTGTCAAAGTCGCTTCGCTCAATCGTCTCTTCATACTCAACTCTCTCGTTAAGATCTTCACCATTAATGACAGTATGATCAGCATATTCTTCATCTTCCTCTTCTGGATGTGTAAAAGATTCATCTTGATATCTATGGCCGTCGTTGTTCTCAATTGGTGTTGTTTGTTGCATTTCCTCGCCACCAACTTTTGCACGCGGCTCCACACTTATGTACAACTCAATAGCAGTTATTTGAGCCATTCTCTCCATCCTGTCAAACATGATCTTCATATGTTTGTCTTCTTCTATTGCCATATACCTGTAATTAATGCATTCATGGAGGACTTCATGTGGAGAACGAAAAGTAATTTTAATGTCATGCAAAATAGGGTTCACACGCAGTTCTTCCATAATTATCCTCTTCAAATCATTCAGAGTCTTCAATCTACGATGTAACTGAATATAATAGCACTTGATACCCCGCCCTTTAAATGGCAATCCCTCATTCTCATCATCATTACAAAGCTCTCCTCCATAGTATAGATTTATATCAATCACAGTCATTGTGAACCTATTAAAGTAAAGTGTAATATGTTAGCAAGAAATATAACACTTTCATTCAACGTCAATTACAAAACATTTTATCTACTCAAAGTACAAACATTACATATGAAATGCCAACAACACCTTGTTACAACATATGGTATGGTTATGAGATTGTGTCCCAACACCTCAAGCAAATTTGCATATACTCACTCCACATCACACATAAAAACACTCATTATCCATTTCATACCCGTTACAAATTCCAAATCATTCTAAGATCATGACTTTCAAAACCCATTCAAATCTTAAACAAAAAAAATTTCAAAAAGGTAATGATAAAACACCTAGCAATGCTATCCAATTCATACCCAATACAAAATTCCAAATCCTTCTAAGGCCATGATAAAATCTCATTCATGATAAAAATTTAATAATACTAAATAAATATCTTATATAAGTAATGATAAAAACCTAGCAAATAAATAATCACAATATTTACACTAACAAAACTAAATAAATATTCACAATATTTAGAATAATATCTTAAATAAGTTATGATAAAAACCTAGCAAATAAAAAAATCACAATATCTATATACTAACAAAATTGTTAGAAGTTTTAACCCACACCCCAAAAATAAATAAAACCCGAGTGCAAAATTGTAAAAACCTTACCTAAGATGTAGATTTGTTGAGACTGTGAGAGAGAGAGAGATGAGAGGGTGAGTCTGTGGAACTTCTAGCAAAAATAAAGCGCCAAAAGTTGCAAACCTGCAAGATAACAGGAAAAAAAAATTGAACATTTTCTGTAGAAATTGGGTGAGTTCTGAACCCAGAAAGTAATGCCACAGAGAGTTGTTTTGAGTTATTTTCCCATGAAGCCATAAACATACCTTTTGGATAATTTATATATGTAAAATAAAATTTTTTTTAAAAAAAAAAAAAAAAAAAAAAAACACTTCCATATACATGTGAAATTTCTCAACAATTGCTCTACCAACTCTACCCAAGAGTTACAAATGCACCATATACATGACACACACAACAATTCATCTTAATTTTTTTTTTTCTGTTCACTTCATTGATTTTATATCAAAACAGATAACATTCAGGACTTTTATCAAACAGGTGGTGAGCGTGTTCGATTTCAGTACAAAATATTGGGAACCCAACCATAAAACAAAGAATTAGTTGACAAGATTATTCATACAATGTTTTCAAATACAAATACAAAAAAAAAACTGACCTTTTTTTTTGGGTGTAAAAATTGAAACTCTTATTTTTTGCGTTCTGAAGAGCTTGAGGAAGAAAGAAACGGCGCTATGCAGTTTAAGTGTAATTGATGGTAAATGAAATTCGGGAAAGAATGATATTTGTGCCGGGCCTGAGCTAAACATGAGTGTGAGCTGGGCTTTATCTGATATTGGGCCTTACTTTTTAGTCCAAACACACTTTCAGCCTTTAGTCTAAGTAGGCTCGAAATACCTTATTGGGCTTAGATTTTATTCCCGGAGCCCAACTTCATTTGTGCTTTAAAATATGTAGATCAAAGATAGTAGAGAGCGTTTTTTTTTTTTTTTTAAGTTTCAACTTATGGCGTCTGCTCTTAATGATAGCTCTTTATCATCAAATTAAGACATCAATCAGTTTTTGGTGTAGGTAGGAATTGAACTCAAAATCTCTTATTCAACTATCAAAAATTTTACCAGTTGAACTAACTGAAACTTACAAGATAATGCCTAGAGCTAGAAATTCTAATCTTTAGCATGATTTTCATGTGCATGATAATTAATTAAGATGATTAGACAAAGGAACTGTTTTAGCAAACAAACGAAATAGGTCTCGTTTGTTATAGCTTCACTTTCATGATTGAGTGAAATCATTCTTAAATTTTCCGTTTATCCACGTGGATTTGTGCATTGAATAATATATGAAGTACCTAATAGGATTATTGAAAATTGAAAGACAAGCAAACAGGTTGTAATTAAGTCCTAGTACTAAGTACTAACACAAATGCCACCATTTTCATGATTTTTCGTGGTTGAGTGGGACTCACATTCATCACACTTAATCAAACTAATGTGGGAAATTATATTATGAAATTGGTTTATATAGCTTCAGTTCTCCTTGTAATGTATGATTTTTATAGGTCAACATGGTTGTGAGAAAGGTACTCTGTATAAGGAAAAAATCTTAAGTAGTCTTAGAGTATAGTGAAATGATGTTTTCTCTCTTACATTCATGGTGAACCTTATCTTAAATTTAATGAATGCACCCCACTATGAATATGAGAGGAAGAAGTATCATCATTGATACTTCGAAAATACCTAAGAATTACTCCTATATAAGATAGTGTGATAAGATACTTTCTCTTAAGTGAGTTATGTAGTGTTGTACGAGCTCACAATACATTAGTGTCTAAATTTACCTACATTTACCATACATTGATAATAAGATTGTAGGTGGACTTAGATTAGGGCTTGTAACAATTTCAATGTGGTGTCCATGTAACCTTGGAGGAGTATGATGAGGTTCAAAAGGAAATTTTTTTTTTTTTTTTTTTTTTTAGAATACTAAAGTATTTTAACACACACACATAGGGAGGGGGGAGAATGTCTTAAAGAAACTAACAGTGAGAGGTTTAACCACCACCACCACCATCCCCCCCTAAAAAAATCATTTTTTATAAATAAATACAAAATTGTCAAAAGAATCGAAAAAGTGAGAGGTTTAAGATTTTAAAATTAGATCAGATTCAATTAGAAGTTAGATCATGATGATGTTATAAATAATAAATGCAAGTCTCACCCTAAAAAAATGAGAGGATCTTATATATATATATATATATAAGAGTATTCTAAGTCATTTATTCACTTGAAAAATATATATTATAAATCTCATTTCGAAAGGAGGAAAAGTGCTATAATTCTTCCTTTATAAATAGCATATTCATTCAAGTATGTTAAGTATTAAATAAATATATTAACTTTTATCAAGCCTGGGATTCTAAAATTAAATAAATAGTTTAGTTCTTTTTTTATCAATAATTATAATAATAATGCATGTGATTTTTTTAAGCAAAAAAAAAAAAAAAAAAAAAAATTGGTCAAGACCATTTTAGATTCTTGGGTTTGATTGCTTTTGATCCTTGGGCTTGACTGTTTTTTATTGGTTTTTATCGATTTTGGTACAATTTTTATATTGGTTGGTTTTTAGTATTGGATCAAACTAGACATTGATTCTTGATTAACCCCATCAAACTGCTGGTCAATTTGTTTGTTTGTTTTTCTTTCTTTTTTCATTTTTCATTTTTTGGTTGAAAGAGTTTATTTGTTTTTTAAAACCATGAAAAAGTAGCATTGATAGTAAAGCATATATACATATCAATAATAAGATGTCATCAAATATTCATATTAAAAGCACAATTCAATGAATCCATAAGGTGCATGCTCGGTTGGGAGAGTTTATTTTCGTTAGTTTAATGGACTTCAAAAAATAAACTTAAGTAAAATATACTCAAGAAAGAGGTAAAGATTATAAAAATGTGCAAAAACTAAATAAAACAATTGCTTGATTAGGTGCGATTGGCAAAATATATGACATTGTAAAATTGTGAATAACATGCATTGAGGACCTGAGGTGGATGTATCCAATTTTTTTATAAAGCTGGTTATTAAAGGTTTATGTGAAATGGAGGACTCATGCACCTAATGTATGATATACCTTCTCATATATTGGACCCAATACAATGTGAACACATGGTAAATATTAAACACACGAACACACTCTACAGCCCAAGCCAGTTCCAATAATAAACAGACACAATAATTTTGGATTTTGTTTGTTATTAAAAAATAAAAAGAAAAAAGAAGAAGAAGAAGAAGAAGGGTATAGTACTGTGGATAGAATGTGGATAAATAGCACAAAAAGATGAGTGGTAATTAAGAAGCCTGTTTTCAAATGATCATAGCTCTCAATCATATCAAGACAACTGACAAATTCCAATGAGCTTTTTGTTTCATCTATATGAATTTTGTGAAGACAGTAAACTTTGAACAGTATCATTTCATGAGATTCTCTAAACAACTCATGTTATTTTTGTTCTTTACTGCTTCATCGTGTAGTTGAATATTGCAGACACTTGAAATTTGTCTCAAATGATTTAGTTATGATCGCTAACCTCGTCTTTATCACTTGGAACACAGTGTCAGCAACAAAAATTAGCATAAGAGACGACTTTTCGTATACATGTATTAATAGACTTGTACTTAGTTTCTCTATATCAAGCAATACATCTAGTAGACTACTATTATTTGCAGTAAGAAAATATCAGAAATGGAAATTAAGAATGCTGTGAAATCTGAATTGAGCCCAGGAGTGCGGCGCTTGTGCATGATGGAAGGTGATACGTTGGCTAATAATAAGTGTGTTAAACGACGGCGAAGAGATTATTCCTCTGCAGCTGCTTTAAGCTGCAATATGGAAGGTGACCAACAACAGAAGCTACCACAGCCTGACCAACCCACTACTGTCACTGGTGTGAAGAGAAGTTCAAGATTTCGTGGAGTCAGCAGGTTCAATATAGAATTCTGTTTCTTTACCTATGTGCGCGCGCACACACATATATACAGAGGCATAGCCAGGAATAAATACTTGGGGGGGCCGGGTTGTAACAGAGATATACTAAATATAATTCTTAAGTCTATTGGATACAAAATTATCAACTTTCATATATCATCATATACTTGAACATGTTGGGAATTCAACCGAAATTCCAAACCTGTGAGAAACAAAAAAATAGAGAAAACAAAATCGAGCACACTCTATTGAGGTTTTGACCCGCAACCGAAATTCTCTAATTCTTTTGACGTTTGTTTCTCAATTAGCTTGTCAATATGTCGTAAATAATTCTTTAAATCCTCGCAACATTTCACAGCAATTTTATGTGGGGAGTTTGGTTCTTTCCCTACTTGACGAATTAAAGGACAATTCATTCCATCTTTCACCTTTTTCCAATTATTAAAACCTGTTAAAATGAATGCATCTGATCCGGGACAACCTATTGGTTTCTTACTAAAAAGGTAGCAAGGTAGACAATATGTCGCATCCATTGAAGGTGAGTATTCCAACCAATCCTTATGTGAATCAAACCATGAAGGTTGAAATCGATGATAATGAGTATCATCATTGTATGGATAGTCTATATTTTTAGGTTGATATGGACCTTCTTTGAGATAAGCTCGTCGGATTTCATCTTGTTTGTTGATAGGAAATTCACATATTTGTTTACGTGATCCTGGATCACGATCTATCTCTTCAAATTGAAGTTTTGGACATTTGGAGGGGTGTTCATCAGGCATTGAAGTATTAACATTTGTTTCTACAGCCACAGGTATCCTAATTTCTGAATTGCTAACATCTTTTTTCTTAAAGAATGCATCAATTGTTTTTCGTTTGCTCATAATTCTTTTAGCTTTAAGAATATGACTCAAAAATTAACCTGAAAAGAATTTTAAAAAATAAAATTTTAATTAGAAATTTTTACTTAGTTATATGAATGTTATTCATACTCAAGAAAAAAACAAAATTTCCACTATAATTTAAACAGTCAACCCATTTTTAATACAATTTTAATTAATAATAATCCCTCAAACAAAAACAAAAACAAAAACAATTTAATTAATTTGTCTTTTATAATGTGTGGGGCCAGAACAAGTCAGCAGCCCCGGCCCACTCCAGGCCCAGCCTAACGGCCCATGCCGAGGTCCGAGGACCAAAGTTTGGGGCCCAGTACCCAAGGAGCGTTGCCGAGGATGGTTACATCCTCGGCATGCCGAGGACAGAAAGAGGGCACACGTCACACCTTTAAGGGGGGTCTCCCCAAGCATCCAAGGAGCAAATAACGAGAACCAATGGCCGGACATTGGAGCATGGCGGAGGAGCAGGTCCCAGGTGAACTGTCACCTCCACATTAAATGCCCTCAACTAACGCTCTGGCCGCATTAATGAGGACAGGACCTCTGAACAGTGCCGTCTGGAGCGCTTCAACCCACTGGAGGTATGGGAATGCGGCTGATGGGACAGACACTCGAGTAGAAGCCGGATTGATCAACAAATGTAGGGCTAGGATCAACTGAGTGAGGAGTATATAATGTAAAAATCCCTCTTGTGAGGGGGACGGACGAAAAACCAGAGAAAAAGGAATACTGTAGCAGAGTATTCTCTCCCAACTCTTGTAACCCTTCTGAAAAGAGATAATAGTAGTTTCCAGCTCCATAAGGCACGTCCGAGGAGCCCCATGGTGTGTTTAAGCCCACGTTCTAGTTATTGGCAACCACGTACTACCATGCATGGCCGTTGCCTTCCTTACTGAGGCCTAGCTCTTGAGTCCACAACTCTACAAATTTATTGAAGGGTTAGTTGGGCTTGGGCCCACTCTCTCGATCCTTAGAGAGCGCTCGAATCCACCCCCTACAATTGGCGCCGTCTGTGGGAAGAGCTTGTGCGTTGGTGAGGACAACAGTTAAGCATGGTAGGATCAGGCCTTCACCAAGGAACTCCCAATCGACCTGAACCGGCGAAGTCACGACATCAAGGTAAGTATGGCGACCCCGGAGGCGGTCAGAACGACAACAGGAGGTTTCGAGAGGGAAGCGTGCACACTTCAACGGCGAGCGAAAGCCGGGGGGACGGGCACATTCCCCAGAAGCGCGACGATGGCCACGCCACACGTTCACAAGAGGCCCACAGCCACGCTTCCCGGAGAGGGGACGATAAGGTGACCATGCAACGTGAGATAGACGAACTAAAGAGGAAGCTGCGCCGCGCACAACGAAGACGATCTGAGCCTAGCCCTGACCCGCCCTCCGACGACGAAAGCGACAATGAATACCGGCAAAGGTCAAGGACGCCCCCCAGCGAGACTTTCTCCCACGAGGAGGAGCGCTACCAGAGGCGTAGGCGCGCCAACCCGACCCCAAGGGACTTGGGAGGCGATGCCATGAGCAGGGCGCTGGACCGGCTCTCCAGGTCACCCTTCACGCGTCGTATAGAGGACGCGGAGCTTCCTCGGCGGTTCCAGCAGCCAACTTTCATTGCCTACAACGGCAAAACGGACCCTGTGGAGCACGTGAGCCAGTTCAACCAAAGGATGGCGGTCCACTCCAAGAACGAGGCGCTGATGTGCAAGGTCTTCCCATCCAGCTTGGGACCTGTGGCAATGAGGTGGTTCAACGGTCTAAGGACGAATTCCGTAGACTCGTACAGGCAGCTGACCCAGGCTTTCGGCTCCCGCTTTGTCACAAATAGCAGGCCTCCTCGGCCCATGAGCGCGCTGCTGTCCTTGTCCATGCGCGACGGGGAGACCCTCAAGGCTTACTCGGACAAGTATTGGGAGATCTACAACGAGCTGGACGGCAAGTACGATGCTGTCGCCATCAACACGTTCCAGAATGGATTACCTATGGGGCACGGCCTGAGGACGTCCCTAACCGGTAGGCCGGCCACCAGCGTGCGGCAGCTGATGGATCGGATCGACAAGTACAAACGGGTGGAAGAAGATATGCTGCAAGGGAAAGGCAAAGAGAAGGCCACCCCCCAGGAGAGAAGGGATTTCAGGTCGGACCGTTATGACAATGCCCGTCCGAGGAGGGATTTCGGTGGGCATTCTGGAGCGACCCATGCGCAGACGGTAGGCGCTGTGTTCCGAGAACCCGTGCACAGGGTGCTGGAGAAGATAAAGGACGAACCGTACTTCAGGTGGCCGAACAAGATGGCTGGGGAACCTGAAAGGCGCAATCAAAGTCGCTACTGCCAGTACCACCAGGATCACGGGCATAATACGGAGGACTGCAGGGATCTTTGGAACCACCTGGACCAGCTAGTCCAGGAGGGAAGGCTGAAGCACCTCCTCCACCATTCCAGCGGTCAGCAAAGCCGGAACTACCAGGAACCTCGGAGGGACGCCGCCATGGGGCAACCCACCGGGACGATCAATATAATACTGGCTGCACCAGGAAGGACGGGCACACCCCCTCTACGAGTGTTGTCTGTGGTCCAACTGCCCGCCGAGGACCCCCAGACGTGGCCAAAGAGGTCCAGGAGGGATCCTCCCCCAGCCCTGAGTTTCTCGGAGAAGGACAAGATTGAGACCATCCAACCACACGAGGACGCCCTGATCGTCACCCTCAGAATAGGGGGCTACGATGTGAGGAGGGTGATGGTGGACGGTGGCAGCGCGGCCGAGGTCATGTGTCCAGACCTCTACAAGGGGCTGGGGCTAAAGCAGGAGGACCTCACACCTTACAGCTCCCCCCTAATGAGCTTCGATGGGAAGCTCGTCATCCCAAAGGGCATGATCAGACTGCCCGTACAGACAGGTCCAGTGGTGGTGGAGGCGAACTTCATAGTGGTGGACACATACTCTCCCTACACAGCCATCGTAGGGAGGCCTTGGCTACACGCCCTGGATGGCGTGGCCTCCACCTTGCACCAGAAGGTGAAGTTCCTGTCAGGGGACCAGGTTCTGGAGATCCGAGGTTGCCAGTCCACGGCTAGGCATTGCACAGTGGCTGCCATATCTCGTCGGATCGATGCGCAATCCTCGGCCCCATCCGAGGAAAATTCATAGCAATCAAAGACCCAGGTGGCGCCCCCAGGTGCACCTGCCGAGGATGCTAAATGCGAAAACCTGGAGAAGGTGATAATTGGCGATGATGCGGAGAAGTTTTTCCAGGTCGGGATACAACTGCCTCCACGGGAGAAGGAGGAGTTACTCGAATTCCTCAAGAGAAACCTTGATGTGTTCGCATGGGATCCCTGCGACGCCCCTGGGATTGATCCATCCTTCATCTGTCACCACCTCAACGTCAACCCATTTGCGATCCCCAAGCAGCAGCCACCTCGGCGCCCGTCTAAAGAGCACGCTGATGCGATCAGGGAAGAGGTCGATAAGCTTAAGCACGCGGGGGCTATCAAGGAGATCTTCTACCCCACATGGTTGGCCAACACTGTGGTGGTCAAGAAGAAAAGTGGGAAGTGGAGGGTTTGCGTAGACTTCACGGACCTGAACAAAGCTTGCCCCAAAGACCCCTTCCCGATGCCACGAATAGACCAGCTAGTAGACGCGACTGCAGGCCATCCTCGGATGAGCTTCCTAGACGCTTTTCAGGGTTACCATCAAATTCCCCTAGCCTTGGAGGACCGAGAGAAGACGGCATTTGTGACACCCATTGGGAACTACCACTACAAGGTCATGCCGTTTGGCCTGAAAAATGCCGGATCCACCTACCAGAGGATGATGACGAGAATGTTCGAGCCGATGTTGGGCAAGAGCGTCGAAGTCTATGTTGACGATATGGTGGTGAAAAGCAAGTTGGTGTCCGAGCACTTGGAGGACCTCGGCCGCACATTTGGCGTCCTGAGGGAGCACAAGCTCCGCCTTAATGCATCGAAATGCTCATTTGGCGTAAGCTCTGGCAAGTTCCTGGGGTATATGATCACTCACCGTGGGATCGAGGTCAACCCTGACCAGATCAAGGCCATCCACAATATGAAGCCTCCGCAGAATCCCAAGGAGATCCAAAAGCTTACCGGGATGATCGCGGCGCTGAACCGGTTCATTTCCAGGTCGGCCGACAGGTGTAGACCCTTTTACCTCCTGATCAACAAGTGGAAGGGGTTTGAGTGGTCTGAGGATTGTGTCGCAGCTTTCCAGCAACTCAAGGATTACCTCTCCCGACCGCCTATCATGTCCCATCCCGAGGTCGACGAGGTCCTGTACGCGTACCTTGCTGTGGCGCCCCATGCGGTGAGCCTAGTACTGATACGGGAAGATAATGGCGTTCAAAGGCCAGTCTACTACGTCAGCAAGTCGCTGCACGAAGCGGAGGTGAGATACCTACCCTTAGAGAAGGCCATCCTGGCTGTAGTCCATGCTACGAGAAAGCTCCCCCATTACTTCCAAGCTCACACCGTGGTTGTCCTAACCCAATTGCCTCTGAAGTCTGTGCTCCGGGCCGCTGATTACACAGGCAGAATAGCGAAGTGGAACACAATTCTGGGAGCTTTTGACGTCAAGTACATGCCTCGGACCTCCATCAAAGGCCAGGTTCTGGCAGACTTGACGGCCGAGTTTGCCGAACCAACTGAAGAGGTGACGGCCGAGGGTAAAAACCGTAACGAGAAGTCAGTTGGGGCAATCTCCATCCCAGAGGCACCATGTTGGAAGGTGTATGTGGATGGCGCGGCAAACCAAAGGGGGTCTGGAGTGGGGCTGGTCCTAGTATCCCCTGAAGATCATGTCATTGAGAAATCCCTAAGGCTCGGATTCGCGGCCACGAACAACGAGGCCGAGTATGAGGCATTAATACAAGGGATGATCATGGTACAAAAGATGGGAGGAAAGTCGATAGAGATGTTCTCGGATTCGAGGTTGGTGGTAGGCCAGGTGAATGGGGAGATGGAGGCCAGGGATTCCAGAATGCAAGAATACCTGGACCAAGTCAGACGCTTGCGAGTGGGGTTTAGCCTCTACAGCCTGTCTCATATCCCCAGGAGCGGGAACAGCCATGCCGATTCATTGGCCACGCTCGCGACCTCCTCGGCAGGGGTTCTGCCTCGGATAATACTCGTGGAACATCTGGGGAGGGCAAGCGAAGTGCCAAGGGAAGGGATCCCCGTCCACCAGATTGAGGTGGGTTCCAGCTGGATGGACCCCATAGTGAGATTCCTGAAAGACGACATCCTACCCGAGGACAAGTCGGAGGCCGAGAAAGTTAGAAGGAAGGCCCCTCGGTTCTGGTTGTCCGAGGATCACAAGCTATATAAGCGCTCCTACTCTGGACCATACCTACTGTGCGTCCACCCCGGAGCGGCGGAATCACTACTCGAAGAGCTGCACGAGGGACTATGTGGGAGCCACACAGGGGGGAGATCCCTGGCTCACCGAGCCATCACTCAAGGGTATTGGTGGCCGGGAATGCAGCAAGAGGCCCAGGAGTACGTCAAAAAGTGCGACCAATGCCAAAGGTTCGCCCCAAACATCCACCAGCCAGGAGGGGTCCTCAACCCGTTATCCAGTCCATGGCCGTTCGCCCAATGGGGCTTGGATATCGTGGGACCCTTCCCCAAGGCACCAGGGAACAAGAAGTTTCTGTTGGTGGCCACGGACTACTTCACCAAATGGGTCGAGGCCGAACCATTAGCCAACATCAGGGATGTAGACGTGAAGAAATTCCTTTGGAGGAACATAGTTACGCGATTCGGGGTCCCTCACACCCTCATCTCGGATAACGGACTCCAGTTCGATAGCAAAGCCTTCAGGGAGTACTGTTGCGAACTTGGGATCACGAACAGGTACTCGACGCCAGCCTACCCCCAGGGGAATGGACAGGCCGAGGCAGTCAACAAAGTCATCGTCAACGGGCTTAAGAAGAGACTGGATGACGCCAAAGGGAGATGGGTAGAGGAGCTGCCCCATGTCCTCTGGACATACCGGACCACGCCCCGACGCTCAACAGGGGAAACGCCTTTTGCCATGACCTATGGTGCGGAGGCAGTGATCCCCCTGGAAACCAATTTCCCGACGCTAAGGACGAGCTCCTTCACCCCAAGCGGCAATGATGAGCTACTGGGGCGGAGCCTGGACATGGTAGACGAACGAAGAGAGCAAGCAATGATCCGGCTGGCCTACTACCAGCAAAAGCTCAAGCAGGGATATGACACCAACGTAAAGCTCAGACCGCTGGCACCGGGAGACTTGGTGCTGAGAAAGGTTGTAGGAACTGCCAAGAACCCTTCCTGGGGAAAGCTCGGGCCTAACTGGGAGGGCCCCTATCGAATCACCTCAGTGGCAGGGATAGGAGCGTACTATTTAGAAGATTTAGATGACAAATCTGTACCTCGTCCGTGGAATGTAAACAACCTGAGAAGGTACTACTATTAATAAAGGAGTCACTTTGATTCATATTGTTTGCATATCTTAGTTATTTGCCTCGCGTCCTAAGTACTTTAAGAAACCTAAGTGTTAGACAGAACCAGGGAACTGCATGGTCCTCGGACTCATTCCCTTGGGGAAACTAATCACTTTAAGAAACCTAAGTGTTAGACAGAACCAGGGAACTGCATGGTCCTCGGACTCATTCCCTTGGGGAAACTAATCACTTTAAGAAACCTAAGTGTTAGACAGAACCACGGAACTGCATAGTCCTCGGACTCAGTCCCCCGGGGAAACTAGCTACTTAAGAATGCTAAGCTTTAGACAGAACCAAGGAACTGCATGGTCCACGAACCCAGTCCTATGGGGAAACTAACTGCTTCAGAAAACTTAAGAGTTAGACAGAACCAGGGAACTGCATGGTCCTCGGCCTCAGTCCTATGGGGAAACTAACCACTTAAATAAAACCAAGTGTTGGACATAAACATAGGACTGCTAGGTCTTCGGACCTATGCCTAAGGAGAAACTAACTGCTTAAAAAAAAAAAAGAAAAAAAAAATCCTAAGTGCCTACTTCAAATTTTCACCTTACGTTGTAATTATCGAATGCTGCAATTGGCCGAGGTACAAGTGAAGTCAAAGTTATACAAAAAAAACTGAATAGCGTGCAAGTAAGAAAATGGCCACAACAAACAGAAAAGAAGATAAAGTGTTCATTTCATTAAGCACAAGGGAATTGCACCCAAGAAGTTGCATTACAAATAAAGCAAAAAAGGGAAAAAGAAAGAGATGTAGAAATAAAGTGCAGCAGGCAGAAGGGCCATAGGGCCTAAGTGGCTGCTTCAGTGGGTGGCTGGCCCGTAGCTGCCTCAGGGTCCCCTGAGCCCTGACTGATGGGAATGGCCTGCAGAGGCACAGCAGGAATAGCCGCCCCCTCGGCAGAAGAGGCCTGGGCGGCAGGTGAAGGCTCTACAACCTGCTGAGGCGCGTCCTCATTGGAGCCATCACTTAACACAACCACCATGGGGGGATTGCCCCCTTGGATTGGCTCATCAGCAACCCCAGCATCCGAGGCCTCTTCGCCCGGAGTAGCAACGGTTTCCACAGCGGCCTCCTCGGCTTCGGAGCCATCGTGGGCAGTCTCGCGGATAAAAGGAGGGTAGTACACATTCTCCTCTTTCCACAAATCGGAAGAAGCATCCACTCCAGCCTGCCTGAGGGCTTCGTTCCAAGTTTCGGAGCAATAGCGCCTACATAACCCAGGGACTTGGGCTTTGTAGGTAGCTGCTGTCTCAGCTACCCCGGCAGTGAAGGCTGCCTCCTCAGCCTCCTGCTTAGTGGCCCAGGCTTCCTCCCTGCCATGCTCGGCCTCAAGCTTGGCCCTCTCAGCCTCCTCTTTGGCCCACTCAGCCACCCTCTTGGCCTCCTCGGCAGCTGCCACTTTCTTCGCCAGGCCAGCTATCTGATCCTCGGCGAGCTTCAACTGCTTCTCTGCCTCACCCAGACGCCTTGTCTGAGTCTCGGCCTGCCTTTGGGCACCCTCAAGGCCTGACGTTGCGCTTTCCTTGGCCTGGGTCATTGCCTTCAGCGCCTCCCTAGCCTTGGCAAGGTCCTCCTCCGACTTCTTGAGGGTCCTGGTGGCCACCATGCGCCTATCGCGCTCCTGATCCAGGGCCTTCCCATGTTCAGAGGCCGTCTCTTCCAGCCTGAAGGTGGCCTGTACAGCCTGCCAAACGAAACAGACAAGTTGCAGTTAGCCGAGCTCAAAAGAAATAAAAGCAGGAAAAAGGCAAGAAAAGCACAAGTGTTAAAGTCTTACCATCCCCAAATACCGCTTAAGGCAAAGAAAGACGTCCCTGCTCCTCATGGTCCCGAGCTCCGTCATGTCCGCAGGCAGGAGCAGGCACCTCTCCACAGCGTCGGCAACGTACGCGCCCTCACCCTCTTTAAAGTCCCTGAGGGAGGAGTCATCCCTCAAGGGAGCCCCGCGGAGCATCGGGGCGGGAAGCCAGGCCTGAACCTCAGGCGGGGCAGCGACCTGTTTCTCCTGCGTTGAGGGGCCTATCCTCAACTGCTTCGGTGGCCGCTGATGGCCCTCGCCCTCCCGCGTGGGCCCAGATTTGTCCTCTATGGTCCTCTTACCCTTATCCTTCTTCTGCTTAGGGTCAGCGGGCTCGGGCCTGGACGACGGGCTCGCCTGAGGCGGAGGAGGAGGAAGCTTGGGCTGTGTTGAAGCTGACCTGGCCTGAACAGGTCGATTCTTCGGAGATGGGGGAGGGAGCTTCGGCTTGGACTTCCCCGACGGCCCTTCCAGTAGCTCGGATAGGCTTGGCTGGTACTTCTTCTTGTAGCCCATCCTGCGCCGAGAAGACTTCTGTGCCGCGAAGAGGTCTGCCTCGGTTAGACGAGGATCACCCAAGTCACCAGGTGGGTCCTCGGACTGATTGAGTTGCTCAAAAACGCTGAAATCCTCCTCGGCAGCACCAAAGTCTCCAGGCTCCCCTTCCCTCTCTAGGTTCTCTTCTGTGGCCTCTGGGAACGAATGGGAAGACGAGGGGACTGCTACCGTGACGCCTTCTGAAGTGGAGGTGTCCTCGGGAAACTCAAACCCGTCCTCGGTCACCACTATTTTCTGTAGCCGAGGATCGTTTGCCCTGATTACGTACTTCGGGGCCGCGAATGACTTCTGGAGCGGAGTGTACCCCAGAATCTTGTGCGCAGCTCTGACTTGGTGATCTTCCTCTTCCTCGAAATCCGCCGACCTGAGCGCCTTCTGCAAGTCCTCCCTATTGATCAAGTTATAATGGCGCGCATAGGAGTGCAGATCTGCAAAAAAAAAAAAAAGGGGGGTACAAATCCGTGGTTAGAGGCCAAACAGTATAGGAAAAAATGACGCAAAGAAAGAAGCTAGAATCTACAAATCCCCTTTCATTCCCCTTGCCCCACCTGGTTCTCCCTCCTCCGTCGGGCAGTGAAGGCCATCGTGCCACGCCCCGGACACGATGAGGAAATCCTCATTCATCCCCTTGTTGGACTCGGGGAGGCACTGGATAAGCCGGACCCTGTCGTCCCTCGTCCTCATGTAATAGGACTTGTTCCTCAAATGCTGAAGATTGTAGCAGTAGTTGACATCATGATGGGTCAGCCTCAGACCCATTTTTTCGTTAAGGGCGTCCACGCTGCCCAGGATCCTGAACATGTTGGAGGCGCACTGGGTGGGGGTCAACCGGAAGTAGGTGAGGTAACCCCTCATCACTGGCCCCATGGGGATCGTCATCCCCCCTTCAAGGAAAGCGATGATGGGAATCGCCACTTCGCCCTCTCGCCTCTCGAGGTACCACTCCCCCTCCCTACAATACCTTAAGCCCACATTGGCCGGTATCTTGTAATCGGCGATGAACTCCTCCATCGCCTCCTCAGTGTCAACAAACCTCTTAAGTCTACCCATCCTAGATGACGCCTAAGTGGACTAAAAGATGAACAAATGAAAGAGAAGGACAGAGAGACTTACAGAAATGAGGAGGAGTCCTCGGACTGGCTTTTTGTGCTGGAGGTGGAAGTTTGGCTGGACTCAGAGTAAAGACGCAGGAGCTCTCGATTGCAAATGAAGAGTGAAGAAACGGTTCTAATGGGTACTTATACCCTAGAAAGGAGAGCTGCGCAAGTTTTCCCGCCCACAAATGCCAAACGCATCCCCACCGTTAGATTGTCATCTGTCCGTTGAACGTGGGAAGCATAAAGCCGCCCGAATTTAATGCAAGACACGTTACGCACATCGAAGCGCCAGTAACGCACCTTGGGAAGTTGAAAAGGCGCCAACGCTGACGAGGGATAAGACTTGATTAGACGCGGGGCAGGTCCGGGGATATCAAAATCCTCCTTCCGCCCGAGGATGCGGACAGCACGATTTTGAGGGGCTATTGTGGGGCCAGAACAAGTCAGCAGCCCCGGCCCACTCCAGGCCCAGCCTAACGGCCCATGCCGAGGTCCGAGGACCAAAGTTTGGGGCCCAGTACCCAAGGAGCGTTGCCGAGGATGGTTACATCCTCGGCATGCCGAGGACAGAAAGAGGGCACACGTCACACCTTTAAGGGGGGTCTCCCCAAGCATCCAAGGAGCAAATAACGAGAACCAATGGCCGGACATTGGAGCATGGCGGAGGAGCAGGTCCCAGGTGAACTGTCACCTCCACATTAAATGCCCTCAACTAACGCTCTGGCCGCATTAATGAGGACAGGACCTCTGAACAGTGCCGTCTGGAGCGCTGCAACCCACTGGAGGTATGGGAATGCGGCTGATGGGACAGACACTCGAGTAGAAGCCGGATTGATCAACAAATGTAGGGCTAGGATCAACTGAGTGAGGAGTATATAATGTAAAAATCCCTCTTGTGAGGGGGACGGACGAAAAACCAGAGAAAAAGGAATACTGTAGCAGAGTATTCTCTCCCAACTCTTGTAACCCTTCTGAAAAGAGATAATAGTAGTTTCCAGCTCCGTAAGGCACGTCCGAGGAGCCCCATGGTGTGTTTAAGCCCACGTTCTAGTTATTGGCAACCACGTACTACCATGCATGGCCGTTGCCTTCCTTACTGAGGCCTAGCTCTTGAGTCCACAACTCTACAAATTTATTGAAGGGTTAGTTGGGCTTGGGCCCACTCTCTCGATCCTTAGAGAGCGCTCGAATCCACCCCCTACATAATGTATTGGTTAATTTAATTATATAGTTTTAATTATTGTTGTTTAGCGTAACAATAAACTATATTATTTTAATTTGTTTGTCATTAATTATATTGCTTTAATTTGTTATATTATTTAGTTCCTTGTGCACATTACACTAAAAGAGCCAAACATTATACATCCTATGTTCAGCATAATAATTAAAGCAGTGTAATGTGCAGCACATTACACTGCTTTAATTATTATTTACTACCCGGCCCATGTGCCCATCAGCCCATCTACCCCCACCCCACTCAACAGACAAGCACAAGTCGTCCCTCAATCACAACCTGCCAATCAGAAAATTTCACAATCACAGTACACATTACACATTTACACTAAAAGACAATCAATATCACCTACACCAACACACACTGACCAACAGCAAGTCAGCAACGGATAAGACAAAGGCAAAAAGAAAAATAAATTTAAAGAGTAAAGCTGTAAAGATTGGTTCTCAAAAAAAAAAAAAAAAAAGAGTAAAGAAACTAAAGATTCGGTAGCCAATCAGAGTCTTACAGTTCAAAAGGGAGAGAGATACTAAGTTAGACAACTAAGAGCATCTCCAATAGGGCTCTCTGTCTCCAAAATTTGGAGAAAAAAGCCACTATTCACACTAAAAATGAAGTCCAACAGCCTCTCTATCTCTAAATTTTTTTTTTAGAGTTGCTACAGTAGCTCTCCAGGAATGGAGAGCACTGTAGCAATCACTGTTGCTCCTGCAAAAATTATTTCTCATTAAACTAATACCGGTTGAATTAAAAAAGTATTTTTTTTCTCTTTCCTTCCTTTCTCTTTCTTCTTCACTCCGTCTCTCTTCTTTATCTCAACGGCTACAAAACGCAGAATACAATCCAAACACAAAAAACAATTTTTCTCATAAACCAAATGAAATCAGAAAAAAGAAAAAGAAAATAGAGAGACCTATTCATGAGCAAAAGAATTAATTCAATCTCAATAATCACAACCAATTAAAATTTTTAATTTTCACTCAATAATCAAAACGGTAACAACAGAACTATTCTTGATCTTTTCTCTCAAACATCTCTAAACTCAGTCTCAATCAAAATACAAACTCAAATCACAATTTTAAAACTAATCAAACTAGAACAAAAAAAAAAAAAAACAAAAAAAAAAGCAAAGCTGACCCATCTGAGCCTCGGTGGGGAGGAGGATATGCGGTGGTGGGAGAAGGACAAGTGGACGATCTTCATTTGTGAGAGAGAGCTCCAGCCGAAGAGAAGAAAAGGAAAAAAGAAAAGGCTCCCAGAGCTCCAGCCGAAGAGAAGAAAAGGAAAAAGAAAAGGAAAAAAGAAAAAGCTCCCAGAGCTTCAGCCGAAGAGAAGAAAAGGAAAAAGGAAGAGTGCTCCAGAAAGTGCCAGAAGATAGGGATAAAGGGAAATGTGTGGAGGAGAAAAAAGAGGAAAAAAAAGAAAAGAAAAGAAAACAAACGTGTGGGTGAAAAAAAAAAAGATAAGGAAAAAATAAAAAATCTTAATTGAAAAATATTACCACAATATTTTCACAATAAATTTTAAATAACAGATTGTTATTAGTTAATATTGGCAAGTAAAAAAATAATTTCAGTGGTGGGTTCAAATTAAAACTAGTAACAACTTTCCACATAAATTTTGTTGTGAAAGTATTGCGTAAAATGTTGTGAACATAGCACTTCTCATTAAAAAATATAGTTGTTAAAAAAAGAATAAATGATGATTAAAAAAAGAATAAATAATGAATGAAGAAATAATATTTAAATGAGATAGAGAGGCTGTTGGAGAGTGTATTTGAAAAAGTGGATAGATAAAAGCTAAATGTCACTGTTCATTCTCCAAACAGGCAAAAATTTAGAGAGCCTGCTGGAGATGCTCTAAGACTAGAATAAAAAGAGAGAGACATCAAACATTCATTTTCATTTCATATTTTTCATCTCAGTGAGATAAAGAGAGAGAGAGAGAGAGACTGAGAGACTGAGAGAGAGTCAGAGAGAAAAAGAGAGAGAAATACCTTGACGCCGAGCACCGGAGCAGCCGAGACGGCGAGATGAGACCGATCTGCGAGCTGCGATCTACGATCTGCGACGAGGTCACGAGGGGCAAGTGACGAGCGACGGCTAGACGAGGACGACGAGCGACGGAGTGAGCTGCGCCTACGAGCGACGGCCGACGTGACCGTCTCACCGTGGGTAACTGGGTTTGGTTTGCTCTGTATTGGGTTTTTTTTTTTTTTTTTTTTTTATAAACACCTCTGTATTGCAGTATTGGGTAATGGGGTTTGGTTTGATTTTACTCTGTATAGGCTGTATTGGGGATTGGTTTTCTCTGCAACGACGTGACCGTGGTTTGATTTCTGATTTGCTCTGTACTGTTTTTTTTTTTTTTTTTGGTGAGAATCCATGGGTTTGCTACTGTTGGGCTTGCCGTGGGCAGTGGGCTTGGCTTTGTTACAATTTTTTTTTTTTTTTTTTTTTTTTTTTTTTTTTTTTTTTTTTTTTCAGATTTTAGTTCAAATTTTTTTTTTTTGGCTTGAAAGTAGAACATATAATTTTTTTTTTTTTTTTTTAATTTGAGGGTGTTCCTAATTTTTGATTGAGGGCAGGGAGAATGGGTGAGAAATGGATAGGGGGGGCCGGCTGTCTCATGTTGGGGGGGCCTAATTATTTTTTCTTCATAGTCTAATGAGAATTTTTTTTTTTTTTTTGCAGGGGCCACGGCCCCCCCAAGCCACTATGTGGCTCCGCCCCTGCATATATATAGTTGTCTGTTGGGTAAAACTTACAGTTTCCTAGATATTATACGTTAAGTTTTCAATTTAAAAAGTAGAGTAGTTAAGGAATTGTATCTAAGTTTTGTGCTCATCAATATTTGAATTTGTTGATTAGAAAATGGAAGCTAAATATGTGTGCTTATGACACAGGCACAGATGGACTGGACGTTATGAAGCTCATTTATGGGATAAAGGGTCATGGAATCCAACACAGAAGAAGGGAAAGCAAGGTATATCACATAGCTACATCACTTGTTTTCATCCATTGTCATGGACTTTTATTTAAATACATATATGTTCTACTTGATTGCTTACGCCTTCTTTGATATTTGCACCTTAATTGGAATATTTGCTGGCATGGAGCAGTGTATCTAGGTGAGTACTTTAATTGCTAATTGTAACCATCTTTTCTGTATGAAAGACTCAATTTAGAGGGCACTGACTGACCCCTTTGCCATTGCTGTTTGATTTATAGGAGCTTATGATGAAGAAGAATCTGCTACAAGAGCATATGATTTAGCAGCCCTAAAGTATTGGGAAACATCAACTTCTACAAATTTCCCGGTAAAAATTTTTATGCATGAATTTTAAAACCTCCCTTTCTTGTTCTAAAGGAAAAAGAAAAAAAAAATCTGGGGGACAATGATGTATTCTTTTCTCAACGCCAGCAGTCTGATATGATACTCTTGCAGGTATCTGACTATGAGAAAGAAATTGTGGTTATGAGGACTATGACTAAAGAAGAATACTTAGCCTCATTGAGAAGGTACCTCATCCCCTTAAGAATCACTTTCCTTAACAAGCTTTCCAATATTATCATTAATGTAATTGGCTTTTATATTTGTTCATATAGGAGAAGCAGCGGTTTTTCAAGAGGTGTATCCGTGTATAGAGGGGTTGCTAGGTAAACCAACTTTCCACCACAATAATATGAGCATTTCACCTTTGTATATGTTGCTAATAAGCCTAATATGGAACCAATTCATAACAAGGTTGAACTTTTGGACAAACTGCAGGCACCATCACAATGGGAGATGGGAAGCTAGGATAGGGAGGGTGTTTGGAAACAAATATCTCTACCTAGGCACTTACAGTGAGTTTCACCCTCTGATTATTCTCTCTCTCTCTATCTCTCTCTCTCTGGTTTCTACACAAGTAATCAGTAAAACACTCAACCAAAATAAAATAGTAAATAGTAAAAAGCATCTACATGCACAAATCTTACACACTGCAGATAAATGGCTTCATATTAGGGACTTGGTAGGTTCATATTAGGTGTTGTTACTTGAACTTTGTACTCTTTTCATTTGATGCAAAACAATCTTCTCATTCATCCAAGAAATCAATGAAGTGCAACTGATTTAGAATTGCAAATTTTATCTTTTTTGTAGGCACTCAAGAGGAGGCTGCTCATGCTTATGATATTGCTGCAATCGAATATAGAGGCATTAAGGCAGTAACCAACTTCGACTTGAGCACATACATCAGATGGCTAAGACCCGGTGCCAATTCTCTAGCCTCTCAACAACCAAAATCAAGTATAGCGTCTAACCCCATAGCCAACCAGGAAACAACCGAGCAATCCATCTTTCACTCCAATTCCTTTACAGAAAATCGCTTGGACACCCTAAGACAACAGGAAGTTCTACAAAGTGAAACTTCCATTAGTCCTTGCACCAAGTCGTCAACCCCAAGTGCACTTGGCCTTCTCCTAAGATCTTCACAATATAGAGAGCTGACAGAGAAGAATTTGAAACCACAGACAAAGATACTGAGGAGAGTGACACGAAAATTTTACTGCATGCAAGCATTGACAATGGGTTTTGGGGGAATTTTTTTTGCAATGAAATTGGTAATAACTCTTACATGTGTTCAAACAATGGGAACAAGTTACCTGGTCTCGAATCACCAGAGGAAATCGCATTACCATTTTATCATAGATCAGGACAGTCCTTCTGGAACGATACCTTAGGCTTAAACATCCCTCACTAAGAGAGTACTCTACCAAATTTAACTCAAAGTGACAAAGTTTCTCTTTCAATTAACATAAAGGTAGTATATGTATAGTACTTCCTGGCTGAGTACATATATTGCACTGTTGTATGAAATAAATCAATTGATAGTAACAGTGGGAAGAAGCAATTAATTGCTCTTCAATGGCAAAAACTCAAGTGAAAATTTTTAAAGAGGTGAACAATGGCTACACTGTGGCAATACATGCATGAATACATATATTTCTCCTAGAAGATAGACAAACATGCAGCCACAAGGGACGACATGTAGACCATGTGTATGTTTGGCTTGAGCTTATAAGTTTATCTTTTAGCTTTTAGCTTTTAGGTATGACTTCTTAAAACCTTATTTTTTCTCACTTTTTCATAACACAAATATACTAGGCACATTTTCAACAAAAAGCTAGACATACATGTGCATTTATTATAGCTTATTTTGGTGAAGATCAAGTGATAACTTAGATGTAATGACATCATTATGATGCTCTATGTCTATGGTTTGAATCTCACTTCCTTCTCTCTCATTATCTATCTTTAAAAAAATAACAATAATAAAATAAATAAATAAAAGAGAGAAGAAGAAGAGATATAACTTATTTTGGTGAGATGAAAATAAGTTGGATTTGACTAAACTATATCAAAGGAAAATGAGGCTTTTTAAAATGGATAAAGTTTGGCTACAAATCCACTTAATATCTTTTATTTGTATGTGAATTATGACAAATCCACAAGTGGATTACATTTATTTCTTATATTCTTGATACTTGCAAAATTTTCAAAAGATCAGAGCTCATAGATATGCCATTAATCAAAATTTTAAATTCCAAGTTTTTACAGTCTAAAATTATGCATAAAATATAAGTTTATGGATCGAATAGTAAATAACATCTAATTAGCATGAAATTTAACATGCGTGTTAAGAAAATATATAACATACAATCTAACGGTGAAATTTCCTAAATATGTAGCCATGTTAGTTTTTTAGAGGGACTTGTAGTCAAACTTTATCTTTTAAAAAACTATACCAAATAAAATAAGTGGACTTAATTTATAAGTCAAATGCACTTAAGCATGTGAAACTATATTACTTTTTCGCTCCGATCAAGAATAATACATAGTGATATATATATATATATATGTTAATAAATTTTTTTTTTTTTTTAAATCTACCATAATCAGTTGACTAAATTTAAACATATCCAAGAATATTAAAAAAAATGTATACACCCACATCCCATGGCATTTTTTGCCAAATAGCATAATTTTATGAATAATTTCGAAAAAAAAGCAGTGGAACAAAGTTATTTAATTATGTAGTATCTTTTTGGAACTCGAGTTACTAAACTTGAGTTCCAAGCATTATGGTAATCTAATCAAACATAATGCTTAGAACTTGAGTTTGGTAAATTCGAGTTTCACTTAGAACTCGAGTTTCAAAAAAAATTTGCATAACTAAATAACTTTGATCAGATGCTATTTGGCAAATTTTTCTAAAAATTATGCTATTTAGCAAAAAAATTCCCACATTCCATGGAACATAGGTAACATGTTCCGTTAAGTTTAAATTGTTATATTCTCATAAAAAAGTTTGGAATTCTATCTTCTTCTTTTTTTCTTTTCAAATTTAAGCATAATACCTATATTATTAAAACTTGAACTTTAAGGCAATCTTTTGAATATTTATAATATTATTGCTTTTTAGGGCTCATATTTTTAATTTCGAATGCCTATTTTGTTTGTATTTTTTACCCCAAAATTAAAGAGTTTGACTCAAATAGAATAAAATTTCATACTTTTCAACCCAAAAATTAAGGAAAAAAAAAAGATTTTTTTAAGCCCAAAACTAAAAATGCAACTTACAAAAAGAATCAAATTTAAGGTCCAGTTATTCCAAAATGGTCTGAATAGACCAAAATGAACAAAATTAGACCAAATGAACCAAAGTGGACCAACATTGACTAAAATGACACAAGTAAACCAAAGTGGACCAAATAGGACCAAAATGGACAAAAGAATGGACTAAGTGGACCGCACAGACAAAAAAGTTACACTAATATAGCTTAAAAAAGGCATAACAATAAATGCTACGATTTAGTTTTTAGATATTATATAGATACATATAGATAGTACAATGAAATTTGTAAGTACAAATTTTATATTTTATTTAATTTCTTAAATATGGTATTAGTAAATTTAATAAAAATAATCAATAGATAATATAATAATAATATAGTCATAAAAATTGTAAAGACTAAAAAGCACAAGAAACGTGTTAAGAATATGAACAGTATTTGTATAATAAATTAATGGTTTATGCCATTTTATTCAATATCAAGCAGTTAAAAAGTGCTTACACGTATCTGCCCTAAAACCTTAGTCAACTTTTGACTAGACTCGATGCTCTAAGCACACTTTTAACAAGAAGAAAAACACGTATTTAACCCAGATACTCACCACACTTCAGATGGTAATGCCAATCTTACTAAAACACTACAGAAGTAGAGTGCATATGTTGTATGATACTGGTTTTCATGCATACGTGGGTGTTGGTTTTTTTTTTTTTTTTAATAATTATTTTCCCTTTCTTTTCTTTGGGGGAAAGGGGTGGATGGGGTGCTTTGGAGTCACCTAGTAAGAGCAATGCAAGGGGCAAGTTTCTTTACGACATAGTTAGGTGTCAAGGTGTAATTGAAACATCACTCACAACTCTCAAGGAACCGTTACTAAGACCACTTTTATTATGCACCAGTCATAAAACAATTACAAAAATAAATTGTGAAAATTTTGGTCCCTATACTTACTGCTTTATTGGACTTCTTACAGATCCTACCTCCTAATCTTCCAGTCTTGATACAAAACTGGAGCAGAGTCCTTCCAGAAACCAATCGCAAACTCTACAATCATTTATTTAAGCAGACAAAAGCTGGCCAGGAAAAAAATCTGAAGCCTAATTCAGCTGACCCAAGTCAGCCTTTTAATAGCGTCTGAGATATATAGAAACAAACTTCACAACACTGCTTAGACTTCATATAAATTATCCTTGATGTACTGGAAAATATGAGAAATATTTATAAAAAAAAACATATGTGCATATATAACTTGACACAAGAATTTAGAAAACCAAATTGTGTGTCAAATTAGTACTGGATGAAGAACCATATGCTGGTCTAGCATGTTGAAATCAACACTTGGTAGAAAGAGCCCTGCAAAGTTCAAAGCGGTATAAGCACAATTGAATAAGAAGCTGTACAACAAATATGTCAAATTCTGCAAAGGATAAGATAAGAACAAGAACTCTATGAAGTACATGCATGGTAGCTTTTATGCCATTGGGCTCTGGACTTATCAACCAATATAATCTGTAATATAAACAGGATAGCTAATTCATATCTACCCCATCATACCAATGCCTTGTCAGTCCCAAATTCCAAAATATAACCAATGAATCTAACACTATAAATAGAAGCCTACAATAATTCAATAAGAAATTAAGGAATGATCTAGTCCACAATCCAGGAAGACTGGAACCAGAAAGTTATTTGTACCTCTGCTCTCACTGATGAACCGTTGTTTAAAACATAGATTTATTATGAGTGGCAACCACCTTAGCTCAATTAACAAAGACATACACAAGTTTTTGATAAGTAACAAAGACACACAAAAGATTTCTTTGACACATACGATGATCTAAAAGAGGAACCTCAAAAAGATGTAAAGATGGGGAAAATTATATGGATGCTGCTTGTGAAGCATAATAAAGGTTTCAGACGTGGCATAACTAGAATATTAACATTAGTCAGTTTTTTTATTTGATATACAAGCATTTAGTCAATTTTCACTGGCTAATTACATTAAACTCTTCTCAGAAAGTAAATATTTTTTTATGTGAACCACTGTAGAAAGCAAGTGGAAGTGAGGACGTAGCAAGAGCATGAAATGGTGACTACAAAAATATGTCGAGAGCAGAAGCATCAAATCATTTATTTATTTTACTTTTTGTGTTTTATCTTTGACCTTTTCTCGTTAGGAATATAATGGCGGAATCATAACATGGTTAAAGAAAGAACTTTTAGCATTGGTCACTGCCGTGCATAAGTGGAGACCCTACCTCTTAGGCAGGCCATTCCTCTTAGGCAGGCCATTCATTACAAAAACTGACCAACAAAGCTTGAAATATATTTTGGAGCAGAGGATTGCTACTCCTGCTCAGCAGAAATGGTTGACTAAATTGTTGGTTTATTTGTTTGTGGTGGAGTATAATCAAGGTTGTGAGAACAAGGTAGCTGATGCCTTGTCTAGGAGGTCAGATTCTGTTTCTGAGGATCCAGCTGCTCTAAATCCTTCTGTTAACTCTCCATCATTGTTTTTGATTTCCTTTCCATGTCCTTCTTGGATTGAGGACTTGAAGGCTAGCTATCAACTCTCCACTGAGATGCAGCAGTTATTACAGCAGCTACAATCTGGTTCAGCATGTCCCAGGTTCTTTTCCTTGCATAATGGATTGATTTTGTATAAGGGTAGGGTCTATTTGGATCCACAATGCAGTCTAAGGCCTAAGGTTCTTCACCTGGTCCATGACAGCCCCCTAGCAGGACACTCTGGCTTCCTCAAGTCTTTCCATAGATTAAAACAAGACTTCTTTTGGGTGGGAATGAAATCAGACTTGAAACTGCATATTAGGGAGTGTGGAGTTTGCCAACAAATGAAGCATGAGACTTGCAAACCAGCTGGGTTATTACAACCCCTGCCAATTCCTACTAGGCCTTCGTCTGCTGTTAGTATGGACTTTGTCAGTGGATTGCCTACTTCACAGAGGTTGGATACAGTTATGGTAGTTGTGGATAGGCTCACTAAGTATGTTCATTTCATTGGATTATCCCATCCCTATTCTGCTGCTAAGGTGGCTGCTTTGTTTGCTCAGAATGTCTTGAAATTGCATGGCATGCCTGCTTCCATTGTTTCTCACAGAGATCCAATGTTCACTGCCAAGTTCTGGGCAGAGCTATTCAAACTACAAGGGGTTCAGCTAGCTATGTTTTCAGCATATCATCCCCAAACTGATTGGCAGACTGGGGTGGTGAATAAGTGTTTGGAGCAGTATTTGAGATCTTTTTCTGCAGATAGGCCTACTGAGTGGTCAGATTGGTTGTATTTAGCTGAATTCTGGTTTAACACCAATTACCATTCAGCTACCAAGTTATATGAGGCTGTGTATGGTTTTCCCCCTCCTCGTTTGATGGATTACATACCTAGTACAACCCAAGTGGCAGCTGTGGATTCTCTTTTACAGTCAAGACAGCTTATCCTTGCTTTGCTTAGACAGAATTTGGTGAACGCACAAGCTTGAATGAAGCAGCAATGTGACCTCCATAGGTCTGAGAGGGCATTCAGCGTTGGTGATTGGGTGTACCTTAGACTACAACCATACAAGCAGTAGTCAGCGGCCTATAAGGCATCTCATAAGCTCTCTCCCAGGTTCTTTGGCCCTTTCCAGGTCCTTGAGAGAATTGGAGAGGTTGCCTATAAGTTGGATATAACTGCTGGTTCTGCAATCCACCCAGTGTTTCATGTCTCCTATTTAAAGGCTAAGTTGGGACAGCACAATGTGTCCATGCCTTTGCTGCCATCAGTGAATTCTCAAGGCATCATTACACCTAAGCCAGTAGCTATTCTTCAAACCAGTCTCACAAGCTTCGAAATAGGACTATCACCCAACATCTCATCCAGTGGCAAGGAGGGACTGCAGATGATGCTACCTGGGAGGATTTGTTTCTTCTTCAGCAACAATTCCCTCATCTTGTGGGCAAGATGTTCTAAAGGGGGGAGGTGTTGTTAGGATACTGACTGAGTTGTGCTTAGTGGTGTGCTTAGCTGTGCCTATAGTTGTAATGTCCTTAGCCATGTGCAATGCATGTGCAAGGTGTAATGCTTGGTGTTGTTTTTCATTGTAGCAGTTAAGTAGTTAGTTAGTGCTGAAGAAGTGGAGGCAGTTAAGGGAGTTAGTTAGAAGGTTGTTAGTCAGTAGTTACTGGTTTGACAGTGTGTGCTTGGCAGGATCATGATTGATTGTAGTTATATATAAACAGAATTGTTGAATGAGAATGGATAAGCATAGAATCAACCAAGTTTCCCTTCTCTATTCTTCCTTAATCCTTGCTCTGTTTTGGAGGTGGTTACCCTCGAAGTAACTAACATTTCATCATCCCAATTCTCCATTTCTGTCATCACCCTTTACCTTCCTTCCACTTTTCTGATTGGCCAAACACTTAACATGTCCATGGTAGTTAAGTTTTTATATTTTATTTGGTTATTCTTGAGTTGGGTATTTTAGTAATTTTACAATTGTTGGGTATGGGCCATAGTTATAGGTCATGGGTTTTATTAATTAGTCTTATTTAATTATGGGTCTTTATATATGGGCTTTGATTTAATTTATTAGGTTTAAATAGTAGTCCTAGTACTAGTAGGAATCCTAATACTACTAGTACAAAGTAAGTCTTTATATATATTGTGCTCAATGTATTCAAGGAGTGAGTTGATTAATAAAATTGAGTGTTTTGAGCATTAGGCATGTTGGCCTTTATTGTTTCTTTCTCCTTCTTTCTTCTCACTATTTTTTCTTCTTTCTTTTTAAGGTTACTGTTCACACAGCCCTAACTTCTCTCCAATTCTTCTTCTTTCCTAACCCACCACAACTAAACATTCAACAAATCCCTAATTTGTCCTACATCAGAATATTACGCTAAATAAAATCAATGACATTAAAAGTTTAATCACATACCGCATACAAGTAAAACATTTATGACAATTCCTAAAACCCACTCAAACAGGTAGGATACTCAAAATTGGGGTTTAAAAGGCACAGTTTCCTAGATAATGATTAAATACATATGAAAGCACAAGCTATCCTCTAGAAAAACGCACTTGAGATGAAAATTTAAATTCAAACCTCATCAGGGTTCTTGACTGGTCTTCCAATCTAAGACCACCCTCTTGCACAATAGCATCTGGTGCTGGCCCATCAATGCTTCCAGACAAGGAGTCGGCAATCTCCTTAAGACCCTGAAAGCAAAAATAAAGTGGCAATGTTAAAACAAATGGAACACATTTTACCAAAAGTTACATATAAATATATAATCAATTACTTAAGCATAAAAACTCCCAAGTATCAAGTAGCAGTATAAGGCCCTGAAAAGTTTGCAGAACTTCACAACTGAAAATATATGAGGACTCAAAAGCAGGCATTTGAGAGAGAGAGAGAGCACTTGCCGCCACAGCAAGAGGAAAAGGACCATCAATCAATTACTTAAGCATAAAAAGTCCTAAATATCAAATGGCAGTATAAGACCCCGAATATACAAGGACACAAAAGCAGGCATTTGAGAGAGAGAGAGAGAGAGAAGAGGGAGAGCATTTGCCACCACAGTAAGAGGAAAAGGACCATCAATCTTTCTTTTTGGGTTACGACAAGAATAATTAGTTACGGAAGTGGCCTTGAGAACCAAAATAAGGCTTTTGCCAGGTCCATCGACTACAAATGATGGGAAAAGATATGCCACTCTGAAAAACTTATTCAAATGATACACTCATCAGGCCTACCTCCTTTAAATGTAGGAAAAGGATAAATCCTTGCCCAAAAATATACACATGATGGAAAGTGTCAGCATGTGAGAACTTTCCTGACTTATGCAAGTTATAGATAATTACATAATACGGACATTGAGGATTTACGGTATAAGCAATACATGTCAATCAACTGGATGTTAGTTGGGGATGTGAATCAATCAATCTTATCAGTTCTATTTTGCCAATTCAGCAACCAGAAGAAAAAGTAAAGGTACATGGGAAAAAAAACCTTCAAACTTGGAGGTTCCTGATATGTGAGTAAAGTACGAGATTTTCCAGTAATTTTAAGTTGCTCCTGCAAAATATTGAACAATTAGTTAAACTAATGATCAGCCATATAAGAAAGCACCAGCGATGAGACTACAATTATGTAATTACGAAAATAGTAGAGACAGTATGATGCACTCTTTAGCACATTCAATATTGTTGATTATGCCGGTAAATTTTATTTAAAAAAAAAAAAAAAAAAATTATTCCAAAACCACCAAATACTGTTTGTGCTTTCAAATAACAAGGAGATAATATCAGACGCCATCACTGCCACTTCAGTGTGTGGCATGGAATGAACATCAGTGGCAGGACCATTGTTACCTCCAGATACAATTTGATTTATTACAACTAAGATGGATACATTTGAAGTATTAACCATTTCGAGAGCTCAAAAATCCCCTCCCCCCTACCTCCCCCCTCTTTCAAAGAAAAGAGACATGACATTAAAAGTTAACTACAAACTACATTTAAAACCACAGGTTCAAAGTTCAAACCTTCAGAACTTTAGGCATTATCCCGTTTTTGCCATCAACGAAGTTGCAGAGATACAGAACACCAAGATTTGCAATATCCTGTCACCAAAAAATTATGTCAGCACCTCCTCAAGAAGATACATACAACTGCGCGAGTAACAGCCAACACCATTGCAAGTCATAAATCAGAGGTGGTTTATCCTCACAGTAGTAAGTTCAGACAACCAGTCATAATTATAAATATATCAAGCACCCATGACAATACAACTACAACTGACACTCGTAAACTAAGACATCACTCAACTTACCTTCAATCAACCTAAATTTTCCCAGTTATTGATGATTTGTTTTTATTTTTTTCATGTATGGTGAAACATGTCTAGCTAATCAATGCAATATCAATTTGTCACCAGTCAAATTATCCAAAACATGTCTTACTAAAAATAAAAATTATTAAAAAAAAGTCATTGTTGAAACCACTTCTAATTATTTTTAGCAAATAAAAACTTTTATTGCAAGTCATAAATCAGAGGTGATATATCCTCACAACAGTTAGTTCAGACAACCAATCATAATTATAAACACCTCAAGCACCCATGGCAATACACCTGCAACTGACATAAACTAAGACATCACTCAACTTACCTTTAATCAACCTAAATTTTCCCAGTTATTGATGATTTTTTTTTCCATGTATGGTGAAACATGTCTAGCTAATCAGTGCAATATCAATTTGTCACCAGTCAAATTATTCAAAACACATCTTACTAAAAATAAAAATTAAAAACTAAAAAAAAAATTATTAAAAAAGTCATTGTTGCAACTTCTTTTAATCATTTTTAGCATATAAAAACTTTTATTGCAAGTCATAAATCAGAGGTGATTTATCCTCACAACAGTTAGTTCAGACAACCAATCATAATTATAAACATCTCAAGCACCCATGGCAATACACCTACAACTGACACTCGTGAACCAAGACATCACTCAATATACCTTTAACCCACCTAAATATTCCCAGTTATTGATGTTTTGTTTTTATTTTTTTCACGTATGGTGAAACACATCAATGTCGAAACTTCTTTTAATTATTTTTAAGCAAACAAAAAAACTTTTATTTGCCAAAACTGGATTACCTGGTTTCCTATAAACAAACACCCCCCCTATCCCCAATTCCTCTAGTTACCATCAAACAGAATTTCACCCAACAAAATTACCACTATAGGCATGTACTTATCCAAAAAATAAAATTACCACTATAGGCAGGTATCTTCTCTCCAATTATTGATACAAATCTCACTTTTCAATAAAGATTATAAATCCTTATGACCTTTTTATTTTGGACCTCTTAACTTTTCCAGGCTAGGATACAACTTAAATACAGAAAATTGTGGCTGCTGTCATAGCATACAATAGAAACTTATTTATTTGTTAAAATATTGCTTCTTGTATTACAAGAGGAGATAAAGAAAGTCTTACCTGCTTATCTTCCAATGTACATATCTTCCCATCCTGAAACAAAGAAAGGTAACATTACAATCAATTCCAAAAGGAAAAAAAAATTTCACAAGCACACACACACATGTGAAAGGGACTAAAGGCCCACTTAATATTTTTACAATATCTCCCATTCTGCATTGCATGAAAACGGAAGGTAACAAAAAAACATTCCTCTTTTTTTTTTTCTTTAATTGGCAACAAATGGCAAAAGAAGGAATCATAAGAGAGAAAGCTTCAGGGTAAAAGGTTGGAAAGAACAACACACAGTACAAAAGAACCACCACTGCAGACACCACCAATATAATAAAATTAGACAACTTTTATTAAAATAACTCACCAAACCTTCCACCAGTCTCTGCAAGTCATTCAAGTCATAGCCAATGTCAGAAAGAGATTTTTGAACTTCAGCAACCTGTTACACAAGTTTTAAAATGATAATGTAAATAAAACCATAGAATCAAACTGATTATGTTTGACAATTACCTAATATCCATGATATATATATATATAGAAAGTACAGATAACTGATCTGCATGACTTGAATTAGTATGGGGCTATTCAAATTGTATAATGAATAAGATACCAGACATCAATCCTAACTAAATACCACATATCAAAAGTAAAAAAATTAGATAATACCTAAATAGCCCATCAATGTCTGAAACTTAGCTATAACTACCCATTATTTATGAGTATATCATCAGAAAAAAGCTCTAACAGACCCACCATATTATATTGCACTTTCAACGATATTATTTACTCTAGAAACAAAGAATAACAAACTCATAAAAACCTCATAGCACATACATCACTCTTAATTAACTTTGACATCTCATTCTGCTTTTCCATTTTATCATCCAAGTTCGCAATTCGCTGTGTCAAATGCCTCTTTGTTGCCTGCCCAACAGAAGATTGTATGCAAAATCAGAATTTGTTCACAAACATTAAAAGTATTAAGGAAAATCACAGAATAAACTCATCTAAAAGATGAACATTAACTTATTAAATTTAAATTTACTAATAATAACTCCTCTATATGTACATTACTAACAAGGATGCTCTTTTTCTTTCTTTAATAGATAAGTTACACACACTCCAACGAGTTTTGAACCCCATCCTCACCCTCTACCCACATTTTTGAGAGGAGGAAGTGCCATTTGAGCCAAAACTCATTGGCCTAACAAGGATGCTCTTGACCCTTTGCTGCCAACATCAGAGGTAAAGCAGCAACTCCGTCACCACACCTTTTAATTATTTATATACATAAATATATAGCAGAGAGTGAGCAAAGTCAACCACAACATAAATGGTCAACACAAATATCCTTCTAAATATTATTTCAAAAGTAGTCAAACTATTTGGCAAAGATATGTTGGTCTGATAAGGATTCAACAGGTTCATAATTGAACGAAAAAAAAAAAAAAAAAAGATTTATAGATTAACATAAATATAAAGATTATTTTTAAAGCTACAGAAATGTCACAAACAATTGAGAATTTTTTCATCAACAAAGATCAACGCCTCCTAGCTATCAACTCCATTTCTAATAAAAATATGCACCATGAAATCTAACCATTGCTATTTTTTTTTTTTTTTTTAAATGATCTATGTTGCCAGATCCTCTTCAAAAATCAAATATATATTCAGAGCAATTTGTCTCGAGATTTTATATCAGTCTAAGAAGTTGCAATCAGTGAAACTGAAACTTACAGCAAGAGCCTCTGACACACTCTCCAGATGCTTTGTCAAGTTCGTTACAGCAGTAGCCATATTACGCTTTGTCACATACATAAGATCCGAGAAAGAAAGACCCTAAACATAAACAAATGTGGGTAACGAACAAATTTAATATCTCTAAATCACATATACCAGTCTCAAAAAATCATTTTTAAAAAAAGTGAACAAAATCAATAAAAAAAAATGCAAAATTTTTAATAAGCACATCTAGATACCTTCCACCACATGTAGCCATAACCCAATGCCCCCACAGTAGCAGCTGGAACTAAAAGTGATGTCAAGTTACCTGGAAAAATAGACACACAAAAAAGGACGGGTACAATTATCACAAAAAATTAACCAACCAGAATTCACTTTGCGACTAATAATAACAAAAGAAAATGTATACTGTACTTCACAATAATAATCCTAGACTACAACACAATAATAAGCAATTGTTCGTACTTTGGCCGCCATTATTTCCATTCAGAACTGTAATCTGCCTTGCTGAGGCTAGTTGTCGAACCTCAGTTGCCAATCGCCGCACCTACAAAATCCCATAACTAAAGATTTAGTACACCGAATAGGGTCCATTTGATTAGGCATATTGGGAGATTAAAAGAGCGTTTTTAAAACCCAAAACTCTGTTTTGCAACCACAACTCCTCATAGCTCAAAACACAGTTTTTCAACAGCTTATGCGAACGCACCCATAATCTCAATTCCTATATAACCGATTGAAATTTTAAAAACTGCTTCACTGTTTTATTAAAATTTTTGAAATTACCTGCGCGGCGATGGCATCGGAATAGTCAGCATCCGATTGCTCCCCAGACTTCTCTAATCCCTTCACCAACGACTGTCAATACAAAGAAATTAAGAATTTTTATTTTCAACTCAGAAAATTATATTATTTTAATTTCCAATAGTTCCACAAAATCAATTAAAGCATAAACATATTCACTAAAAAAAATTTACAATTTTTTTTTTCTTCCAAAAATATCAAATAAATCATGTAGCTTATTCAACTCGGAAAATTATAATATAAACATGATTCAATATAAAAAATAAAAAGAAGAAGAAAAGAAAAAAGAAAAAAAGAAAAAAAGAGAGTACCTGAAGTTCGCCAAGCAAATCCGAGAATTTACCGTTTTTAACCAGGATTGTGCTAGTATATCCTGCAAAAACAAAAGCCAAAGAATCACACACAGATCGAAAAAGCTCACACAGAGTTTTTTCAAAAACGAAGAGAGAGAGAGTACCTGCACCGAGAAGGATGAGGATCCGAGATAATCCCATGCCGGTTTGCATCGCCATGGCTGAGCTTTGATCGAATCCGAAACCCTAGGATTGTAGAGAGAGAAAGAGATAAATAGAGAGAGAGAGAGTCTGTGTTTGGATTAGGGGAGGAGAGAGAGAGAATGAAGTCAGAGTTTCCGGCGGATTGCGATGCACGTAGATATGACTTTTTAATTGAGCTAAATTCCTTTAACGACGCCGTTTTGTTCTAATTAGATGACGACAACCGCCTTTCTTTTTCACTTTTTGTTTGCCTGAAAATAATAAAGATATTTCCAATTTGCCTAGACAACGATTTTTTTTTTTTTGGTTTGCTTGGGAATTAGGTAAAAACTAAAAAGTAAAGAGATAAACATAATCAAGTATAACAATATTTTTGCCAAATTAAGAAAAGATAGCTTAGCAATACCAAAATTTCCAAAATTTTCTTCTTAATTTGGAGCAATATTGTTTTATATATATATATATATAGGAATTCATTATTAACACCATTTTTATTGTGCATTTATAATCATAACATATAATATCAAAAATTATGAATCATTTTGTGTTATTAGATTTTTTTTTAATACTAATAAAAGTTGTTTTTTGTCTTGCTCAATTACATCAGGATTGATAAAGAGTTTTCCAATTTTTTTATTAAAAAATGCATAAAATAAAATTAAAATCACCATCGATAATTATGATATGGGTTATTAATTATTAACAAGCATAATAAAGTTTTATTTAAGAGAGAATAATAATGATAATCTAAAATAAGTTTTCATAAATTTTGAAGTGACAAGAGTATATACAATAAAATATGAATATGTTTTTAACTATAAAGTACCATAAAAATAGTATTTAGCCCAAAAAATTTAATAATGTCAATGTATCAACATGAGTTATAACTGTATGGAATTATATACAAGGTAATTAGTCATTAAATTATATTGCATCCATTTATGTTATTTGTGTTTCACATGTCACGATAATTTTAGAAATTCAATGTTTAATTACAACTTTACAAATTATGCGACTGATTATAAATCATATTTATTAGATTGCACTAACCTCCAGGATTGTATTCACCTCCTCTCTAATTCAAAATAAGACACTCATCTCCCTTATAGTTCGAAGAAGGAATAATAGATTATTCATAATTATTTGAACTAAATAATAGAGAGGCATTTCATGAAGCTATTTATCATTTACAAAATAGTTGACCCATTGGAGGGACAATTTATATGGTGTAACGGATATATGTAATGCTCATCTCACATAGAAATGGACTCCACGAACAAAAATCCACCCCTATGTAAGAAAGGAAGAGAGGTGTTCAATGCACCCCTAAGATCTAAATACTGTAACAGCAGGAGATCAATTTCGTCTAATGCTGATAGGCTTCCTTGTTCCCGTATTTGGAGAGCAATGAAGAAAGGAAGAGAGGTGTTCAATGCAGGTAGTATGTGGATGGTTGGTAGGGATAGTAAGATGAGCTTTTGGCATGGGAATTGGATTCAGAGAGGACCCCTTCGGCACCTCATTCAAGGGCCTCTAAATTTTGAAGAATCCAAGTGGGAAGTGAAAGACCTCATGACGGATATAGGGTGGAACTTAAGCCGGATTTCCTTTGTGCTCCCTTCAGAGGTGAGTCTTATGATCCACGCTACTCCATTTCCTTTAGTAGGTAGAGGAAGCGATAGCTTAGCTTGGCAGAGTAATCCTAGAGGTGTTTTTGATTTAAAGAGTGCGTATAGTCTTGTCAATGGTGCTGCACAAGATCCATCATTCTCGGCTAAATGGATTTGGAAAGCTAACATTTTGCCTCGAATTAAAACCTTTATGTGGCAATGTGCTCACAATAGCATAGGAGTGAAGGGGTGCCTTAGTAGAAGAGGGATGGGTGTTGATGATAAATGTCCTTTATGTCAAGAGGGAGTAGAAATTGTGATGCATGCTCTTAAGGACTGCTCATGGGCTAGATAAATATGGAGGCACTTGGGAGTGCTGCCTTCAAACCAGGTTTATTGGAGAGCTGATTTGCAGGAGTGGCTGGTTTATAATGGGAACGCTAATCTCACTGGCACGACTGGGAGTATACATTGGAAGATGATTTTCCCCTTTGCTCTATGGAACTTATGGAAGAGTAGAAATGGGAGTGTTTTTAGAGGAAAAAATCTGAATCCAGATTTGGCTAAGGAGGTAGTTAGTCAAGTGAGGGAGTTCATGTACTGTGCTTCGACTCCTAGAGATTTGGCTCGTCGCACCATCAAAGAAGTTAGATAGGAGAAGCCACAAGTGGGTTGGGTTAAATTAAATACGGATGGGGCTTCTAAAGGTAATCCGGGTCTGGCAGGTTGTGGAGGAGTGGTGAGGAATGAGGATGGAAGGTGGATTGCGGGGTTTGCTAGGCGTATAGGGGTGACTACCAGCTTTGTGGCTGAGCTATGGGGGCTTCGGGAAGGTCTCTTACTTTGCAGCAACTTAAACGTCCTTTTTCTAGTCATTGAGCTTGATGCTAAAGCTGTGGTGGATGTTTTTCTCAATCCTAACTACCAAAATAATGCTGTTTCACCTATCTTGAAGGATTGCAAGCAATTGATGCTCCGGTTTCAGCAGGTTCAGCTTAGACATCGCTTTCGTCAAGCTAATCGCTGTGCGGATTTGTTAGCTAGGATGAGTTTTGATCAAGTTTCAGATTTTATGTCATACAACTATCCGCCTGTGGACATTAGAGGTATATTAGAAGAGGATGTAGTTGGTCTGTATGTTAACAGATTCTGCACTATAACTGATTCTGCAGTTTAGCCTTTGAATAAAATCGTCTTTCAACCAAAAAAAAAAAAGATGTTACATATGCCTATTACACCATATACCCTTTTCCATTGGAGGGAAGGGGTTGTGGCGGTTTGGAGTCTTTGGACTCCCATCTCCATCCGTTTTCACTTTCTAAGGGATTCCTAGAATGTCCACCTCCTAGGTAAAAAAAGGAAATAATGCAGTACCTTCTTTTTGATCTTGTAAATAATAGAAAATCTTATTTCTGTCTGAGAATCACAACAAAAATTGGAATACAAAATTAGAAGAGAGGCCTTGAGAGCTCTGTAATTTTCAATTTGCTACAGAATGATAATCAACCAAACATTTGCACCTCAAATGGCATCAATGAGTTTAATAAAACATACTAGTGGTGGCAATTAGTAGAATGATGATCAACCAAACATTTGCACCTCAAATGGCATCAATGAGTTTAGAGTGTGTTTGGATACTGCTTATTGCTGAAAACTGAAAACACTGTAGCAAAATAATTTTTAAATGTGTGAATAGTGCCGTAGAACCTAGTTTTAAAGTTGTTTTTGCTGAAAAAGTACTTGCGGATCCTGTGAACAGTGCACGGGATCCACTGGAAACGTGGAACGCAGCTGAAAAGTGCTTTTCAGCAATATCCAAACATATACTAATAAAACATACTGGTGGTGGCAATCAGTGCCCTGAGTGTAAGAACAAGCTTTTCCCCTTTTATGAGAAACCTTTCCCAATTCTGTCTACTGTTTCCCATACAAATTTATTAAAGATGCTTTGGTCCTTAAAACAGTTCATTGCTTATTTTACTTTCCTTCTTCATACTGAGGATTAATCATCAAGGGATTTATATTTCTCTGAGGGCATGTCCTAATATTGTGTCCTTTTTCTCGGCACAAAGAGCATGTTCTGCTTCCAGTAGGAAAGTGTCTTTTGGCATGAGTACCACTCAACTTTACCCCAGTTACTTGAGGGCAAGTCCTGCGATTGTGACCACTTTGACGACAAATTCTGCAAAGATGGTTCCTCGTAACTGCATTCCCATGATTGCTGGACCTTGTGTTTTGGCAGGTTCTTCTGTTGTGGCCCTTTTCTCCACATAACCGACATATAAACTGTCTACCTATCAAACTATCCTTGAGTTCTGGACAGTAGTGTCTCCTGTGTCCCTCACGTCCACAGTTTCTGCAGTAAAATTTTACTCCTGCATCAAACGAGAAAATTGTTTTATGTCAATACAACAAAGACAACAATAAACTGGGTTAATCATCCAAAGCCTAGCTGTAATGAAAGGTACACTTGAAATTATCAGTTATTTTCCAGTCATTAAGCACAGAAACTTCTTCCTTTTTTTTGCTTTGGTTCACACATTTTCTCATACTTTTTGAGGGCCACAGAGGCCTTTTATGAAGCGAAGTACTGGTTATACATTTGTATTAGCTCTAATAATAGTTGTAGAGTCCCTTGGTTGTCTTTTGATGGGTGGCGAGAATTGGGGAAAAAAGAGAGGGGGGGGTGAGTTTCAGCTTCCAATCGTTGATGGAAAAAAAAAATTCATAAGATCTTAAACCAAATTTAGATTGAAACAATTTCCAAATTACTACTATTTTATGCAAACTATGGGACTCCATAGTTTTCACCCTATATAAAAAAGCATTATGTGGAGGAAGTACGAAAACAGAAAATACATCGAGGACCAAGGGATCAAAATTCAAAGTAAATGAGTAATACACCAAATCATGAGACTATTGCAAAGTTACATCAGTAACAAGTAGTTCATGAAAATGAAGACAAAATATACAAATTTGGCCCAGCAGTAAACTTCATTGTATAAGAACAGACCTTTCATGGCAATGCTCCTCTTGAGACGGTTTTCTGGATTACTAAAGAAAGCTTTTAAAGCTTCAGAAGCATGCCTTCGTGCTGCAGCAGTTCCTTTGGCTTTCTACATTCATAGAAAATTTGATATTATCCTAGCAGTGATTTTCCAATGTCAACCATGTTAAAAATTGAAGGTTCAATGAACTTCCCTTCCTGATCACCAAAAGAATGAAAATAAACCACACAGGTGTCTATGTAGTTGACATGTAACCTTTGCTTCATGCGGATTATACACTGAATTTGCAAAAGCATGTTTATATAACATATGCATGTACATTGCCCAGCTTAAAGGTCAAATTATTAGGTTCTGGAATGGAATCCAGTGTTTCACAGTTACTGCTTTAGATCTAACCTTTAACTTTTGAGCCACATGATGATGTTGTAAATCATCCACTTCAACTTAAGTTATCATCCTAGATATAGATACAACAGCACACAATTATCTTGTCCTGGGAAGTCCTCATGGGACAAAATTATTTTCCTTTGATGCTTTCTTGTAGCTCATGAAAGTCCAGTCCTCTATTGGAATGCATTATAAAATTTTCAATTTATAACAAAGCACTACAACATCATGCCAAACCATCATCTATCACGATATCTAAAGCTATGAAAACTCAAACGGTTGTGAATAAAAACATTTGAATACCTTAATTGCAGCCACTCTTTGTGCTTGAAGTGTAGGATCGCGATGGATAATCCTCATTCTCTTGCTAAATATACCTGTTTTGGCATTGAGACTCTGCAATCATCCAACTAAACCAAGAAGATTAAATTCACGATCTGATCAAAATCTAACACAATTAACTTAAGAAATATATGATGAGGATCACGTGCAAACAGTACATGTGTGCAAGACCTAGCATCATCACAAGAAATGATAGCAACCCTAGTTTATGAAAATTATGGTAGATGTTATATACGTGAAACTTCAATTGCATGGCATGTTAGAATCTCCATCCACTCTGAAGGGGAGATAGCATACAATTTCTCTTCAACTCTCACAAGTCTTTAAACTCAAAAGGAATTGTAAACTCAAAGATCCTTGATTGTTACACAAATATATAATCACCCATAACATTCAAAATGCCCAATTGGATGCTGGCCTAAGTAAACAGGAAGTACTCAAAACCCACAACCATGCAATAATGACTAGAAACGAAGGCGGAAAATAAACTTATGGTTTCAGTCATACTAAGAAATTTAAGACATTTCAACGTAATTAAGATAACTATGATTCTATGTACTCATGCATAGTATCAGATAACACAACAATTTGCGATATATAACATATGCATGTCATGTTTCATATACAAAAGACATCAGAGAAGGTTGAAGCATCCAACTAACTTTCAGCGATCGGCTAATTTTTAGTCCAACTTCAGGACGAAGTGATTGGTAAACACGCTTTGATTTCTTCTTCATACCCAACTTTAGATCTAAATTGTCAACTTCATCATCTTCCTTTACCTTGAGTGGAGAACTGGGGAGGAAAAAAGATTAAAAAGTGAAAATTTAGAATCTTTCTGTATCATTAAATAAAAATAAATAAATAAAACATTTGAAATATACAAGCAAAACCAAGAACACTTCTAAACTATTCTGTATCATCAAAAAGGAGCTTTCATCAATACCAACACTAATTAGCTATGATGTAAAACCTATAACAACAAATTTGGATCAAACCTCTTTTACAAGGGCATAAACATGATATAGAACCTTCAACAAGTGAATTGTAGGGGAATAAAAATATGCTTAGATTTAGATCATGGATTGGAGCATATGACCCATTGTTTAAAGTAGGGACTCAAAATAGCTGTGAAGCACACCTTGTCAACCAGTATCATAAGCAGGGGTGGAGCCATGTTATACTGTGGCAAAAATATTCAAATTTTTTTTATAGCTGGTAAAAAATAGGTCCAAAAGAATTCTTGTAAAAGCTGGCCCCTCCAAATGAAACTAACTATTTTGACCTTTTGTTAGTCTTTCTCCATATCTTCTCCCCCAACATGTTATCACACAAGCCCAACTTTTTTAAGTTTTACTATTGGGCTGTAGCTTCCTTTATAGAAGCTTATTATTTCGCCTTTTCAATTGCATTTTCCAATGTTATACTTTCCAGCCACCTACCTCATCACAATAGCTCTCTTTAATCTCTCTACTCCTCCATTTCTTCTTCTCATTTTTCATTTCTATTTTACCTCAATTTCTATTCATTTCTATCTAACTTCAATTTCTATTTATTTATTTTACAGTTGATTTTTTTTTTCTTCCTTCTATTTATTAATCCAATTGATAGTCTATATTCATTATTTTTATCTATTATTTCATACTAACATACTCAAACAACCATATTTAGGTAAGATTTGGTATGACAAACACATCTAGTGCTAGATTAGATTAGTGTTGTTAAAAGCGTTGAGCGCACTTAAGTGCAAAGGCCTCCTGGAGCCTAGGTGCAAAGCGCAAGCGCATACTTGATTGATGTGAAACGCACATTTTATAAAAAATTAGTAAATTAAAAAAAATTATTAATGATTAATACAACAATCAAGTGATCAATTAATCATATAAATTACAATAAAACATTTTATATAATTTATATAACATTTATATAATTCTATTGTGCTTTACAAAATATATGCAACCATGATATTTGATGGCCATGATTACAAAACATGGTTGAATCAAAATAGAAGTATAGAACCAAGAAGGCAAAGGCTAAAAAATACTAGAATGTTAAGCAATGTTATCTTTTTAAGTGTCTGATTTAGTGTTTGTTTGTGTGGTTGTGGTTAAAAGTTCAAAAATATCTAAAGAGATAGGATTAGGTGTATGATAGCACACCACACTATTAGTTTTTATATATTAAATCAATGGCTTATATCAAACATATTTAGATCTAATGGCTAAAAATCAAATCAGGATTTTTTTATTATAAAAAATTTACAAAAAGCTCAAAAAAGCGCACTTTGCGCTTAATAAAAAAGTGCGCTTAAAGCACGCTTTTGTGAGGGTGCTTTGCTTTAGAGGGAAAAAGCCCCAAGGGCTCTGCGCTCTGCACTTTGCGCTTAAGCGCACTTTTAACATCATTGGATTAGATGCATAAATCTTTGTAGTCCAATATATAGTACCACTAATCTTATTTAAAAAATCTCATACACATGCCAAAACTAACAAATTTGTCTTTGTGTTTGACATTTAGAGAAGCAAATCTTAAAATTGATGTTTGAAAATTCATTAGTGCAATGTTGAGTGGATCATACATACATACATACATACATATATACACACACACACGTATATATCTTGTGAATCATTATAATCATTTAGTCTTGGCCAGCGCCCCCCCCCCCCAAGAAAAATTTCTAACTTTGCCCATGATCACAAGTCCCATCTTTTTATATGTAAATTGCAATAGCTCCTGCTGAATCAAGTACTAAAATGCACATGACATACAAAAGATCTTTGCAAAATGTCAGAGCCTCAAAGAGATCATATTAGATTACAGCCCATTAATAGATCTACATAAAAACAGCATAAAGCTTGAAGAGAAACGAGAGTGGCAGTTAAAAAAGTAAGGTTCTAGTGTCTGCATATGCATGTTTAGATTATTTGCGTCTGCACATAAGTTACATACAAGTATAAAATATCATTTATAATGAAGTAAGTAAAAACAGTTCTTTAGAAACATGTGCGAGTAAGCAATTGGTTCTTCATTAACAGTGAGTGACCAGATTAGAAAGTTAGTGGTAATAGATTATAATACACACACTGACAACAAGAGACATCAAGATTTGGGGAAATATGAATTTGATCAAATAAAGGGAGGGTAACATGAAATCAGGATGTGAAAAAGTTACGTTGAGTGAGCTTTCTCCCATGGTTGCTCATCAATCGACTCTTCCCATATGACGCAATCTCCTAAACACTGTTGACATGTCATTATACCCTGTTGACAATGGAGCCAAAGAAATAAGTGGAATGATAAAGAAGTATTCTGCTACCATGAGACCAATGTCCCACTGCTTCATAATCATAACAAATAATTGGTACAAACCCAGCAAGAAACACATCAGAAATTTCATCAAGAACATCAAACAAAAATTCAAAGTAAAATAACACACACATTTATTTCATCCCCTTATAAGTTACCTCATAAAAGAGAAGAAAATATTGGAAATTTTTGTGTTAAATAAGAGAAGCAAGAGTGTCCAATATGCAGCATGAGTGTGGAATGTATTAATGAAGGGGAGAAAACCAGTTTTGGGTTGTCTCATGATGATATGCAACAGCATAAAACCATTATGATACCCTAATAAATTAGTAAAACTTTAAGGCTATCCAGCCCTTACACTCAAAACCCAAGGGTTGTAATTCCCTTGATCAACCAGAAGTAAGCAATTTTGATTTTATTGAAAAACTGATAATGGTTTTTAATTTCCCTGAGTTTTTGTTAGAGCTGGAAAAAATTTAGTAATAATGTTCTACAAATGAGGTCTTTTGTAAGGTGAATGTTAGTGAGTTGGTATGAAGGAAAGATGCTTAGAGGTGTGAATCTGCATTGCTAATTTTTCATTAGAAAAAAAGAAACAGTATTGTACAATTGCAACTTATATTTATCAGGTTCAATTATTGAGAATAGCCACATTCATGCAGAGATGTCGAACGTTAGTAACATATTCATACCTCTCTGAGGACCCTTAAAGAAACATCATATACAAGAAATACTCACACACAATGATTCAGTTTTATCATTAAATTTCAAGAAATACTCTGTTCACATTTGTCAATGAGTATTAATAGTGTGTGTGCAAGTCACTCTCCCATTTTCATATCCAATTTGACTTATCATATATGGCTGCAAGAGCATATACCTTCCCATTACATTGTAAACAATCTAATCTGGCTCTCTCTATTCCACATTCTGTACAGGGAGTATAACCTCTACCCCGGCAACTTGGGCAGGGTAGTTCTCTAATGTACAGCCCATTTGGACCATACCAGGACTGTGGTTTGGGAGCACCAGAACTATCATTCCTGAAATTAAATTTGAGAAATTAGCTGTCAATCATCCAAAAGCCAACGGAGATAGATACGGCTGAAACAAAAGGAAAAACCATGGCTAATTACACCAAATTAATTAAAACCCTTTTTGCTTCTCAGCATGCAATGAAAGGCTAAAAGCTGCAACTTAAGACAAATGTGCAGTTTATACTGTGTAGAAATGCCTAGAACAATGTTAATCAGTTATACTATGGTTGCTCCATTTTCTTGTCTAAGAAAACATACAAACGAATGTTTTAGTTCCACCACCCTCCCCCGCTGCACGGGATAAATGAAATTTGACTTTTTCTACCCTTGGGATTAAAAGTCAATTAAAAAAAAAAAAAAAAACTATACACAATTCCATTATTCAGAAACCGTAACACAATGGACAAGATCTAACAATTTTCATATATCATTCCTTTTTTTACACATTTATTACTATAAAAAAAATTATAAACTTCCTTGAACAATTAATTATAACAACAACAACAAAGTCTTAGCTCCAAATTTTTGGGGTTAGCTATGGATCCTCGACAAATTAGTCAGAGTCGGGCACATGTGTTATTTTCCTTCACTCTATTCTATCTAAAATCAAACTCTACATTACTTCCTTAATTAACATCTCGTTTTTACTACTTCTACAGCTCTACTCATGTAATTTTTGGTCTTCCTTTGACCATTTTCCTTGAACAATTAATAAGTAAAAAAGTAAGCTCTATTATCAAAAATAACAAAAACAAAGTAAGCTCTAAAGAACACATAAACGGCAGTTTATGAAAGCATTTTAAACCTAGGCTTCGGGCCGACATCGAGTCCGAATAGTTCTTCCGATGGATCATAACGTAACTGTACCAAAATTATATAAAACAACATTAAAAAGTGAACAAAATATATTATTCTAAATTGAAACAAGTATTTGCATGAACTCACAGAGAGAGAGAGAGAGAGAGTGCGTGTGTTTATGCACCTGAGTTTGTTTGGGAATAGGAACAGAATTGTCGCTGGTAGAGGAGGACATGGCCGTTGTTGTAACGAAGCTAATGTTTCTCTTGCAATGGAGTAAATTGTGGGACCAAAGAGGTGCCAGAATTCGAAACGAGGAACACAGGGATGACATTTCGTACTACGTAGGTACAATTTCATATGGGGAATATGAAATCCGAAGATTGAAATGGAAAAAAAAATAAATAAATAAAATGTTTGTTTTAGTTTAGTTTAGCGTGAAAGAAATAATACTACGAACAATTTCTGATTTCGGCAAAAAAATCCAAATTGTGTTTTGTTTGGGTGGATGACAAGAAGGCGCGCCTTTTCTACTTGTATTTATGATTTATCTGTGCGTGCTTGTGGCTGATAAAGCCCATGGGTCCACCACTCATGAGTTCAATTCATGTTTAATAGATCAAAGGTATATGGGCCTAGCCTTTTTGGGCCCAACCTGAATAATTAGTAATTTGCAGCAAAATTAAAAAATTAAAAAATATTTTATTCATTAAAGTTTAGGATTGTTTTTATTTTTTATTTTTTATCATTTATATTTTAAAATTTTTCATTTTGGTTCTTCATGTTTGATTTCATTTTTATATTAGTTTTGCTTGTTTCTGTTAATAATTTTATCTCTGAATGTCAGATAAGTGATGTCCATTAAAACATGTCACCAATATAATTTTAGGCGTTCTTCTCCAACAAAAAATATATATAATTCTAGGCGTCACCATAATACTAACATAAATGAATGATAGAATCAATTTGAAAATGAAATCAAACATGATAGGTCAAAAGTGTACTTTAATTAAATTATAATAATATCCTATTTTGATGTGATAAAAGAACAACATATTTTAGTTATCGGTTATAAAATCAACATACTTACTTCCATCGAACTCATCACTATATTAATAAATAAAAATATTTCCTCCAAAACATTTGTTTTTGAGAAATAACGCTGCTCTCAATTTCAAGTAAAATGTAGAGAGAACATTTCACAAGTTGGATTTTATTGTATTATCTAAAATATTAAGTGACTAGTCACTATCTCCTTCGTTGCACTGAATAATTAAATAAAAATTATGTATGTTTGTATGTATGTATTGCTTTGAGGTATAATCAATCTCATGCAATCAAGGACGGACCTAAGATTTTAAGTTAGAGAGGACTGGAGTATAAGAAAAAAAAAATTAAAATAGGTATCCATGTAGTATTAACAAATTATAAATATAGAAAATTATTGTTTCTTAATATATTAAGATGCAATCATCTACCAACAAAGACAAAAAAAACAAAATAATGTTTTTTTTTTTTAATATTAGGTTAGCTAGGATTTTTTTCTTTAAAGCTACTTTATGTATTTTTATTACCATAATTTACAATACACCTAACATCAAATGTTCTATTTTTTTACCACTTCATTTAAAATAATATAAAAAAACTCATTAAAATAATAAGGAAGAGAGAGAATTTGAGCTTTTAATTGAAGGAAGAGAGATAATCTTAATAACATTGTATTTTATTTTTAAAAACTTTCTACAGTCAACTGTAGTTGCAAATAATTTAGTTTTATCTTCTCCAATAACACATGGTTTTTTAGTTCTTTGGTGGTAAAATAGTTTTTTTTTTTTTTTTTGCCAAAATACAATCATCATTTGGAATGGTTTTATTGTTTTTGTTAAGTTTTTGGGTTGGATAGTTGCTAGTTGTGCTAAGTTGGCTAAGTTGATTAGGGAGGAAAGGGATCTAAGGTTTTGGAAGAGGGGGCTAACTACAAAAATGAAAAATATCATAAGTAACAATTTTTTAAAAAATTGGGTAGGGGGGCCCGAGTCCCCTTGGGCCCCTACCTGGGTCCGTCCCTGCATGCAATTCATTTAAAACTAATGATATTAAAACAAATGAGTAGTTGCTATAAATATTATATTTGTATATTCATAGCCTTCATGTTTATAAAACTTTCACTTAAATTTAGCTGAACCAAAGTGGACCAAAATGTTACGTTAATGTGGCTTATTAGAAGCATAACAATAATAAATGTTATACTTAAAATGTTAGATATTACGAGTTTAAGATACTTAAAATGTTAGATATTACGAGTTTGAGATCCACATTTTTTTATTATAATAAATTTGGATTTAGAAGATGAGCTCTCAATTCATACCTGTCTTTTCCCATTATAAAGTGCACAAAAATGTATAGAATGCACCTAATGGACCAAAACAGATCAAAATAGACCGAATAATCGAAGTGGACAGAATAGGACCAAAGTCAACCAAAATTGATTGAAAAAAAACCGAATGGACTGAATGAGACCAAAGTTGACCGAATGGATGATAGGACTGAATAAGATCGAAGTGGACATTTTGGACCAAATATGACCAAATGGACTAAATAGGATCTAATAGGACAAAATGGACCGTATAGAACCAAGATGGACCGAATAGGACCAAAGTAAATCAAGTAGGACCAAATCAGACCGAATAAGACCAAAGTGGATAGAATGGATCGAAGTTGACCAAATAGAACAGTAGTGGGCCAAATAGGACCGAATTGGAATGAATAGGACCGAATAGTACTAAATGGACCAAATAAGACCGGAGTGGACAGAATAATATCTAATGGACTGAAGTGGACCAAATAGACTAAAATGCTAGGCTAATTTGGCTTAATAGGAGCTTAGCAAAAATAAATGATACACTTAAGCTTTTAGATATATTAGTTATTGCTCTGTCTTCTAAAAAAAAAAAAGGTTATTGCCTCGTAATTTTTTTTTTTTTTTTAAGTTATAAATATAATTACAAAACTCATTCACAATCACAATTACAAAACTCATTCCAAAACCAATCTCATCTCCACCCGTTGGACCACACCGATCTCAATCTCCATCGCGTGGTTTGAGAGAGAGGGGCAAAAGAGAGAGTGAGAAAGAAGGAAGAGAGAAGTAAGGACTAAGATTGAGAGAGAAGGAAGAGGCAAGGTGAGAGAGAACTGAGATCTGAGTTTGAAACCGAGACAGAGAGAAGAAAGAAAGTCAAGAGAGAGGAGAGAGAAATAAAATAAAAATGAAATTTTCTTTTAGCATTTGAGACATTTGATGCAGTAGTGTTTTCGATATTTGGTGTGTTAAATGCTAAAAATTTAGCATTTTAAATAGTTGTTGCTAGTGCTTTTAATATTTAATTTTAATCATAAATTGTATTAAAAAAAAAAAAACAAATTGAAACGCAATTCTAAGCATTATCCCTCCCATTGAATTATTTAATTTCTCTATTTTTATTTGTAAGACATATGGCATTTAGAAATCAAATAAACATCATATCACATATTCAATTAAAGATTAAAGGGATTTGGATGATTAAATGTGAAGGGATCTATTAAGACCATTTTATGAAGAGATTAAATTCAATAAGGGCGTGGTGTAAAACCCAAATTTTACCCTTCCAATCCCAACATGCCACATCATCATATTATTTGTTAAAAAATATGCACAATCACACTCAATCAATTCTAATACCCATTTGAAAATCCAACTTAACTATGAGTTTATTGAAATGTTATTATATGTGGTAGGATGTATTGAGTTTTAAGTAAAAAGATGATGTGACAATCTTTTATTGAATGATGTAAAATATGAGTTTTACACCCTATCCTTACCAAAATTTGGATTGGTTTGTGAATGCCTCTACCTCAAATGATATTAAGGTGTGTTTGGATGCCACTTATTTGCTGAAAACTGAAAACTTATTGCTGAAGATACTGTAACAAAATAATTTTTAATTGTATGAATAGTGCCATGGGACTCAAAAATGCATTGGTATGCGCGTTTTTGTGTTTTTGATTGGGTCGTGAATAGTATCATGGGATCCAGCCAAAAACGCAAACGCTGAAAATGCACGGCTGGCTGCTATCCAAACTCAAGGAGGGAATTTGTAGAGTAGCATAAGATTGCCACAATATATCGTTAGTTAGCAGGAATCGGGAAGAAGTTTGGAGAATAACATCTCGAGTCTTTGAGGCTCGAGTTCAGTGAAGAAATCGAGCCTCAAAGCCTCAAGATCATTGCTGACATGGAGATATTTTTGCCACATGGAAATCGAGTTTTAAAGACTCGAGTTTCATAGAAGAAAAAGATGAATCTGAAGAACATGATGAAGATATGAGATTCTAAAGAAATTGAAGACCACACGATGAAGATCTGAAGAAATTAAAGAAAGAACACGATGAAGAAAGGAACCCACGGAAGAACACGATGAAGATTCATCAAACCAAAGACCCAAAGAAGAAAAACCTTCGCTTGGAGCTTTGCCGCCGCTGCCTCCGTCGCTCCTAGGTTAAGGAGATATGGGTTCGTGTAGGTGTTTCTGATTTGTTGTTTGTGTATTTGTTTCTGATTTGTTGATTATTCCTTCGTGTTTCTATTCTGGTGTTCTTCGTGTTTCTGTTTTGGTGTTCTAATGTGTTTTGAAACCTCTTTACAGGAAATCAAGTTTTAAATACTCGATTTCCAGGTAGACTTTTTTCCACATTAGGTTCCCATCACATACAAATCGAGTTTTAGAAACTCGAATTCCACCTTTGAACTCGAGTTGCTAGTTTGCTACATAGTTGGTAAACATGACAACTAACTAAAATATTTCAAAAATAATGTTAAATGAAAAAAAAATTCCAAACTCACGCTACCTTTACAAAGGAGGCATCTCTATTAGACTGTTCCATTAAACGCATGTCGTTTCCACCTTTCACCACCTTCCGACAATATGCACCGTACGATTTAAACTTCTTCAAAACCCGAACCGATTCCCATTTCCAAACCCACCCTCTCTCTCTCTCTCTCTCTCTCTCTCTCACACCAAAAAACCCAAATTGAAAAAACAAAAAAAGAAAGCATAGCCGGGAAGAGAGAAGAGAGTAGAGAGTAGAGTAGAAAGAAGAAGAAGAAATGTTGCGTCTACAGTCTCTATCTTCCCCACTCACAACCCAAAACCCAAAACTCCACCTAAACCTTAGCCCCACTAAACGCACCGCTTTGAAGTTAAACCCCAACATCAACATCAACACCAAAACCTCACTCTTCGTCGTCAAGTGCCAACAGAGATTCACCTCCAACACCTCCTCTCCAAACAACTCCTCTTTTGCTTCACAAACCCCCCCAGCAGGTAATATACAACACTTCCACTATTCCCATTTCCTATTATCTGTTTGGTTGCCCAGAAAGAATGTTGGGAAATGAAAGAAAATGAAAATAAGAATGTGGGTTCTAGTTGGTTTAACTAGTTAAAGTGTATTTTTGTCGAAGAAGAGATATGGGTTTGAACCCGCTTACACCAAAAACCAATTGGTGACTTTGTTTGGTGATATAGAGTAATTGTCATGGATGCGATAATTTGATATAGTATCGTATCTAAAAAATAAAAAAATGAAAAAGAATTTGGGTCGTGTGTTATACTATAATGATTAAATAAGAAAAATGCTAAAGCTAATACCAAGTTTACTACAAAAAGGCATATAAACTGATGTAGCAATGTTTTGTATGTGTTTAGTATCATTTTAGCAACATAATGAATAAATGTCTGAATTTACTTTTTAGTGATTAGTGACATATTAGTTTAGAAGGCTTATGTAGTAAAATTTGTAATATCCCTGGAGTCATTCAATTAAATAATTAAATTCGCTAATTTTTATTCGCTTAAGGGTTTATCATGGTATTAGAGCATGTGTTATACTGTTTTGCAGTCCAACCTTGTTTGAATTCAACATGTTGGCCCCGGTTATTGTGGTTGAGTTTAGCCCCATGTGATATAAAGTGTTAGAATTATAATAAAATGATTATGCACAATTTCCTATCTGTTTAACCTTTTGGAATAAGCGGTAGTTTATCATGTTTGACATCGTAGTTTAGTTTCTATTAAACCAAACTGCCCCTACTTTTATCAGCAAATAAATTGAGGGTTTATGCAATTTCTCAACTTGGCAGATCCTAATATGATTGTTTTTGTGAATTTGGTTCAGTAGTGAATCACCAATGCAATGAATAGAATAAGGCAGGCCAAAAGAGAGGGTTCAGTTTATAATCATCACTGTTAATAGTGTGATAATGGAATTACTGGTTTGGTTTGTGTGTGTAGCTGGAACATTCCCGACTAGATTTTTTGTGGGTCACTCAATATACAAAGGGAAAGCAGCTCTTACAGTAGAGCCCAGAGCTCCGGAGTTCACACCTTTGGATGTATGTTTTGTCAAGTTTCCTGTTAGAAACATGGTTTTTGACTTATTAGTGATTGTGGTAATTGGTCTATTTTTATGGTATTAGGGTTATGTTTGGGTTGCTTGGTTTGTGATGGTTTGTGTTGTGTGCAGTCAGGGGCATTCAAAATATCCAAGGACGGTTTTGTGTTGCTTCAGTTTGCTCCTGCTGCAGGCGTTCGTCAATATGATTGGAGCAGAAAGCAGGTGATCTACACTTGGTTATTTCATATAATAAAATGTGGAACTCATGGGATTTGCTTTGTTATATTCTAAAATTTGTAGATTTGTGGATTTATGAGGACAATAATGGAAGGGAATCATTGAGTGAATGTCAGGATGGCAGATGATATTTTGTTATAACTCAATTCCCTCATTTGCACTTTTGACAATGATTGATTACATGCTTCTGCAGCAATGCTTTAAAACTCTTATGCTTATCAAAAAGAAATGCTTTAATACTCTTATGCTTATCAAAAAGCAATGTTGTAATTTTTGATTGTACCATTCTATGCTCCGTTGATTTCAATCAGACTCTCTTTTGAAAAATCAAGTCGGTGAGTGAATGCCTTCATTGGGCTACAGCTCATGGCAAAACTTTATATCGTCAATGTACTTTTATCTTCAATAAGTAGCCCATTGTTCAATGTGGGTTGAAGCATATGGTTGCCTGGTTGTCTAAATGCTATTAATGAGAATGGTAATTCACAAATTTTAACAATAGCGCATGGAGACCTCTTAGTTCATCATGTTATTGCTCTAGGTTTACATACAACTACATTGATCTTAGTAAAAGGTATAGGTATTCCTCATGGTGAAACATGAGAAAGATGGATTGCTTAGAACTGGACGAAATTGTGTCCACCCTCACGACGACTGACATGCTACAGAATTGGGAACTTACATTCAAATAATAATAATAATAATTTTCACTCTAGACTGGATGGGCTGTCAAACCAAGGGAATCTCCTAATTGTCTTTTTCTGGGATTTCTTACATTCCTAATTGTAGCAACTAGCAACAGTATGGTGACCTATTAAATTAAAAGAAAAGGGAATTCATGTTTGAGCCAATACAGGAATTTTTTTATTTATTTCTATGAAGTGGCTTACATTTCTTATTCGTTTCCTAAACTAATGATATTATTTTATCAGTTATTTATTTATTTATATGAGTTATTTATTAGTTATTTTGTATATGCACCCACAGTCCCATACATGTATAACTCAGTCCCACACACATGTTATATGTGTATGTCATGAAAACTCAGTGGCACTGACTGCTCAAATTATTTAGCCTGTTATTTGATTCTGATTTCTCTGCTTGTATGGCTCCATTTGGTATGAGTGAATTCATTTTTAATCATTTTTTTTTCATAGGGTTAATGTACAAGTTGATATTTCATTAAAAGAAAGAGATCTTTTCTCTGTATTTTTAATTATAACTTGCACCTAAACAACAGATATCCTGCTCCACCACTCTGCTATGACAAAAGTTTTGAAGAATCAGTTGAGCTTCGAGCTTGTTTATCCTAGAAGTTGTAAAATGGTTGCTGGCTTAACAGAACCCTTTCGGTCAATTCTAGTTACAATATTTTAAGTTCTTATTCTAAAAAAAATGTGATAATCAAATAATGTCATTAACTTCTAGATACTAATACCAGATATCACATTTATTACTTTTTCTCACTTATCCATACAAAATAGTGATGTCTAGTAACTTATACAAAAAAGAAGAAGTAATGTCTAGTATTAGTGTACATAAGTTGATGAAATGTGAACTCTTTGGAGATATCTTAGAGTTTCAAATGCATGATGATACTTTAATTTGTTCGTATGTAGGTATTCTCACTATCAGTGACGGAAATTGGAAGTCTAGTTTGCCTTGGCAAAAAGGAATCGTGTGAATTTTTTCATGATCCTTTTAAGGGAAAGAGGTACTGTCTACTCTATACCTCAATTGCAACATGGACATCATGGAGGGTTAGAAGCAGCTGTTTAGGCTGCAAACTCTTCCTATATGTTGTCTATTTTTTAATTTCATTGTTCTTTATGATTACATTAACTATATTTTTTGATCATGTTGTCTGTCCTGTATGTAAATCTATATTTACCTTACTATACATCCATCTGTGTGTTCTGTAATGATACAGATGTACAATGGCAATAATATTGGTACTCTTTTAAATGTGGCCGTAACAATATATGTGCGATATCCATGCATATCAATACATTAAGGCTGGCCAAGCTATTTTTGTGTTCATTGATTCATGTTGCATTGCTTCTTGTTAATAACATTAGGTAGTGCTAGTACCCATAAGCTTTAGCTGTTGTGTTTCATCACAATAAAATGTATTTAAAGTTGTTCTGTTTTGCAGTGAGGAGGGAAAGGTCAGGAAGGTTTTGAAGGTGGAGCCTCTTCCAGATGGTTCTGGCCACTTCTTTAACCTCAGTAATCCTCTTTCTTCATCAAGTCTTGGCAGTGGACTTTCAAATATTTTTTGTTTTATGAGACAATAATTTTTGAATGTGATGCAGTAGTTGTCAACTGTTTAATCACTTGAAGTTGTTAAATTTTATATTCTCAAGCCCAATAGCATAACTGTGGATATATACTTGCCTGTTTTAAACCTTTTTCGGGTTTATTGCCTTAATGAATATATAAATATCTCAACTTAAGACAATAATGTTAAGTCACCAAGTGATGTATTTTACTTGGATAAGAAACTAAGATCAAGTTTAATTTATTCATCTATAATGTGCTCTGTATCTGATCTTGTTATATCATTTTTTGAAGGTGTTCAGAACAAGCTTCTAAATGTGGATGACAGCATTTATATTCCTGTCACCAGAGCAGAGTACACTGTACTCATCTCAGCTTTTAATGTATGATACACCTCTCTCTCTCTCTCTCTCTCTCTCTCTCTGTGTTTGAGTGAGCGCGTGCGCGGGTGCATTATTTGTGTTTGGGTTCTATGTGGGTGATTGCAAGGAAGGGCATGGTAAGGGCTTCTTGCCTTTGATGGCAAGAGGGCATAGAAAATTGCCAGATCTTTTAGGAACATGTTAATGAAAATTCCTCAGATGATCCTAATAAGAAAAGGAATTTGGATTTAATGTCACACAGTTACATCCTTCGAAAAGCCAGAAATCTTAGTTCATAAATAAGACAAGTCTTTGCCAGGTTATGTTAATTGCCATATTTCATTCGTTGAATGAATTATCATTTGAATCTGCTTTTGCTAGAGATTATGCTTCATTTGGAAATTATGTCAGAAACATAATTTTTGCTTTCCTTTGATGAATGACAAGGTTACCAAGTTGCTAAACAAATAGGCTGGTATCAGTTAATTATTTTCCACGTAAATCAACTGTGTTTTAGCTTGTTTTCTGGCATTTAGTTGTTGCTCCTTTTCTTAATGTTGAATACTTGAATTATCCATGTATGCATGCCTGTGTTTCAAGTTTCTTGCCATTTTTGACTTATTGGCTTGTTACGGTGCAGTTTATCTTGCCGTACCTTTTAGGTTGGCATGCTTTTGCTAATTCCATAAAGCCAGAAGAGACAAGCCTTGTGAATAGTGCTAATCCTAGATATGGGGGAGACTTTGAGTGGAGCAGATAGTGAACATTGCAGTTTCTCAGAACATGGCATAGAGGACTGGGCTTAATTTCTGAACCTTCTTCTTCTTGTTGTTGTAATCACTCTCTTTTTAGAGGGGTTGGTCCCAAATATTGGCATCACTTTATTCTCTTGTTCGAAGGAGGATTGAAATGACAATGAATGCACAAAGAATGCAACTATATTATGCCAAATGAAAAAGTGCAGGGCATTTGATGAGCACAACAGACCAAAATCCACAAAATTTTAACGTAAAGAGGTCACAAGGTTTCAAACTTTGGAAATACATAGATTTTTTTTTTGTTACTAGGTAATGATTCCTTAAAAATGAATTTAAGGAATAGAATAAAGCTACGGATGCAACATTTTCATAACAAAAGACAAGCCGTTAATGGTTGGTAAAAAAGTGATTTCAGATGAGAACCAATAACAGTTTGTTAATAAGACTCAACTGTGAAATTTTTGTAAAACTGTTGTGGCTGTAGCACTAATTAAAAAGAAAGAAATATATCCTCATAATAAATATTGGATTAAACAAGAACTATATAGAACCGTATGTATATAAAAGATTAAACAAGAACCTCGACTAGGGGAGGTGCTTTTGCTTTGAGTTGGAGTACAGCAGACCTTATTCTGCTCAAGTACAATAAATTATTTGGTCTATCTTACGAACTTCTTTCCCCTTCCTAAACTGAGGGGTCTGTCTAGCTGACCTAATAATTTCTCATAAATTACATCAGACTTCAAAGTTCAAAGGTCGATTAATTTTGATTGGACTGTGAGTGTCACGAAAAAAAAAAAATCCCAGAAATCACAAAGCCAAGCCATAGCCATGTACTAGTGCATCAGAAAGCCAAACCATGTCAACTCGTCCTCATTTCCCTCAACCAAGAAAAAAAAAAGTGTAAAATTTCAGTAAAGAAAAGAGGTGAAATAGAAAAATTCTAAGACCAAATAAAATGGCACAACAACTTGAGTCACAATTGTTCACGTGGCGGACTATGAATGGTAGAGAAAAAGTTGTGGGTTCATGTAAAAGTGACAGACAGCCAGTCACAGTTTGACACGTAAGATAGTTGTAGCAAAAATTGTGGCAATTTATGTGATACTAGAACTACTCGGTGAAGTAACATAAAAACACCAAGAATTTTAACTCAAAAGATTCTATGCCCACAGAAATCCCATTATGCTATTCTTAACAGAAGTGAAGTGATCACTTCATGTGGATGATTCAATGCATTTCATTCAAACTGATGTGTAGCTGAACAGAAATATAGCGAACATTAAAAAAAAAAATTCATACAAGTGCTTAACTTAGGTACAGTTAGTTTTTTTATGTATTGTATTTTGGGTTTTTTTTTTTAAAATTTTTTTTTATAATTAAATTCAAACAAATGACTGCATTAATCAATGCAACACAAACAAAATTATATTTGTTTAAGAATAATTAAATCCGATGCAGTCAACCTAAAAAATTGTATTTAAATTTTGCCCTCCATATGATGCTACCACCCTGTATATCTTCATCATACTTATGTTCTCAAACTTTTGGGTGTTTTTTAAGCTGTACATTATCCTTTTTCTCTCTCTCTCTCTCTCTCAAAAAAGAAAAAAAGAAAAAAAGAAGAAGTTGTACACTATCCTCTTATTACATTAATAAAAATCTGGATATTGATCATGTGTATAACATCACATCTCCCATTGATTTCATATTTTTAATGTTAAGATTAAATGATTATAAGAATTTCTAATATCTAATTTGCAAACTTAAAAAAAAAAAATGTATTCTAAATTTACAACCACAGAATCAATTTTATAAAACCAAATAACTACAACTTAATGATGCTCAAGCTATGTTTATAAGCATTCAGATTATTCAACAAGGCCATTAAAATTTCTTGTATAACATTGTTAACTATGTGATATAATGAAGCTTTCTTAGAACTCTAAATAATGTTACTGTATGGGTGCTTGTGTTTTGGACTTTATGATGCATTCTTTTAAATTGACACATTCAAATCACAAATGCTTATATAATATATATCTAAAAACTAATTGCCAAAAGCCTTGTAGCTGAATTGGTACCTCCCCATGCACAAAGTGCTTGGGGTCTAGGGGGAAAGGGTTTAAGCTGTGGGGTTAGCAGCATGTTGTAATTATCTCAAAAAAAAAAAATTGATTAGATTTATTAAGCCTTATTAAGCAATGAGACAAATTATTAATTTAAAAATTCCAAAAAAGACAAGGCGTCTCATTGTCAAAATACAATTTTTTTTTAATTGTCAAGAAGTTTTCTATTTGATTATATTGTGTAATAAAATGGGATTGAAGCATAGTAGTTAAGAGTGATTTATATATAATTTTTAATTTATGGACAACAAGGTTAAGAGTAAATTGACTTTACTTACTAGTTTAGATTCAAATCAATGCCTAATCAATTAGATTTATTCTTACCATGGCTTTTGAGTGGAGTTGTGGTGTGCCTTTGTGTTAGAACCCTTTCTCTCTCCCTTGTGTGTGTGTATGTGTTTGTTTCTCAAAAAAAAAAAAAATTAGATTTATTCTTAAGCATGATTTTACTCATTGACTTACCTAATTTTTTAAAATGTAGCCTTGGGTTAAACGTCATGAGAATGAGATTGTGATGAAAAATATATATATAAGATAACTTGGATAATTAAACCTCCATATTGATTTCTATTAATTAATAGGTGATGCCTAAGCTACTTTAGTTTAATATTTTGTACTATATATACAAAAAGGTTATGTAGTGTATCCTTTATCGATAGCACCGTGTCATCACCACGATTTAGTCCTCCACTGTAAACAATGGTGTAGGAAAGAAATCTTTCGGACAGGCTCACCTTATCCTTGCTTTCTTAGGATCAAGGGGTGTAAAACATGAGATTGAGATCTGATACAATAACTAGGTTCATATTTACATTCTAACTTTTACCTTTTCATATTTTTACTCTCTCTCTCTCTCTCTCTCTCTCTCTCTCTCATAACATGTGGTATTGCATGGTGCAATTATCTATCCGTGCAATACCACTTTTAATAGTGATGCTATTCTTGATGAATAATGTTGAATCTACAATATTTTTAAAACAATTTTATAATTCTTGATCACAAGTTGTTATTGGTTTTAAGCCTATCATTGACATCTTTGTTGAATCCATCAACGACAGTTTGTCACATGAAATTTGTTGTGAAATTGTAGTATAAATATTGTAGACATAGCATTATTTATGCTTAAACTTTAAATTTTAAACATCTCATCATATAATAATGCATCACAATGATGTTTCTATGGCTAAATCATGCCTACAATGTAATCTCTCTCTCTCTCTCTCTCTCTCTCTCTCTCTATATATATATATATATATATATATATATATTTATTGTGAAACAAGTGAAGTGAGCAAGTAATGCGTTGACGCATTATAAATATGAAAAAATTTGATCATACTGGTACAAACTACAAAGCCTGTGAGTTAGCAGCTAATTAAAAGTGTGGGTGGATGATGATATTTTCAATGTTGGTGTGGTGTATATTTTAATTTATAAATATAGCATTGCAAGCAAATAAAGCAAAGAGCTAGCTTATTGTTTTTGTTTCTATTAGAGTGGAGAGCTTGCTGTAGTCAGTCCTAAAGGGAAACCCTATTACTTATTACTTGCTAATAGTTGCTATATACCCCTCGATCTCTCCGTTCTAACGTCCAAAACAAGACCTTAAATGAGATATTCATCATGATAATGATTTTGTTGATTATATAAGAAAAAAAAAGGATTTCTGAGGATGAGTGACCTGAAAACAAAGGCTAGTCCTATTGGTTTATGGGATCAACACCTTCATCTCGCTCAATCCACCTTGCCTTTTTCTGGAACACTCTTTTTCATGTTCCTCCCTTTTCTCTCTTTTTTATTTTCATTAGTATTGGAACCACCTCATTAAAGATGGTTAAATATGTCCAACCCACCATGTCCCTTACTTGTCCGGTGTGAGTTTTTCTCTCTTATTTATTTATTTTTCTCATGATTTGAATCCGCCTCGCCCAGTTGTTGTCTTTATAATAGGTAGCCTAGACTCCCATATATATCTGGTTATTATCCATTACCCTTTTAAGTGTCAAAAAGAAAAAAAAAAGAGTTTCATATGGATGAATGTAGTGTTAGTATTTACATTTGTAAAAATCACATACCAAGAAAATTCAAATAGATAATCAAGTTCAAATTGTATTTTTAGGTAATTTCAACATAGTTTTTGGCTAATATCTAATCGACATCCATTGACCAGGACTAATATATTAATTACCACTTGGTTTAGTTTATTAAGAATTACATAAACTTTCTAGGTTTTGAGTTTTATTGAATGAACAACTTCCTAATCAAATGGCCGTGTTTCATCATACCATTGAGCTGTCAACAGCATCCTACATCATAATATATAGCTAGTTGATCCCTTAGATTTTGTGAATTTAAAATTTTCTTTGGAATACTAAAGTCGGACTAAAATAATTCTTTATTGTATAAGATGTTGTAATCAAATACGCATCATTGACCTAATTAGGATATTAAACCTAAACTTAGTTAATTTCTTTGTTTGTTTATATCTATTGGAACCTAATTAAAATGAATAATTATGTAGAGGTGGACTTGTTTTTTTTTAATGCCTTAATTATTTTACTCGTGGGATCATGTGCTAAGTCAAAAAGAAATGATAAGGTCTCTCACATTAATAGAAGAGGTAACCATAAAATATAATATTTACACAAATTATTTGATTGTATATATGTGTGTGGAATCAAATTAACAAACAAGCAAATAAAGAAACATGCATGCTAATATATAAGACCTGCTGATAACCTTTCATCAAGTTTTGGTTGATTTGCAACTTTGTCTTTTACTATGAAAGCTTCAGTTGTTGACTTGTTCATAATTTAAACTTTTTTTTTACGTAATGCTAATACACTTTCACTAAATTAATAGTACGTCCCTAGCTCTCTGAGCCTCTTTAGATGCAGTTTTTACTTTTTATTGCCGACCTCATTTTTATATCGTAAAACCATTTCCCTTTTCACCAAATGAATTTGATACATGTTTACGTTTAATTTATTTTGAGAAGTGTGGGAAAGATATTAGATGGTGATTGTCAGTATAAGGCTAAAAAAATTTTAGACAACTTTAGGTCATGTTTCTTTGTCTATTACCTTATAATATGTAATGAATTTTTTTTTTTTTGATGGGATGATTTCTTTTCTTGGATTGGGATTTTAATCAAATTAATCATTTTCATTTTCAATGAAATTTTTCAGTGCCAAAATGGCAAAATACCCATTTCGTCCAAAAGTTTCAGCAAAATGCTCCTATTTTGAAACTCGATTTTCTAAAAATTGAATTTTAGTAAGGAACTCGAGTTCCTTGAAAAATTTCAAATGGAACTCAAGTTCCATAATTTTCTTTTTAAAGTTTGATTGCCTATAACTCGATTTTCTAAAAATCGAGTTATACATTGAAACTCGATTTTTAGAAAATCGAGTTTCAAAACAGGAGCATATCGCTAAATAGTTTCAGAATATGGACATTTTGCTGGAACTTTTAGGCGAAAGGAGTATTTAGCCATTTTTGCCAGTTTTTCAAACATAGAATTTTCCATGTATTGAAAACAATGGCAAGAGTTGTGCGCATATTCCTTTCAACGAGAGCATTACTAAGTATATTTATCCCATTTGGTCTAGCTTTCTTAAATCTTAAGGGCTTCTTGAGTTTTTTTTTTAAGAAACAATTACACACAAAGGATAGGAAAATGAGTTAAGGGCTTGAGGTTGGTCTACTTGATTAGTACCGTGGTATATGGTCTACTATAAGAAAAACATAAACTTGGGGCATGTTTGAAAGAAAAGAAAAAGAAAAAAAAAAAAAAAGGAGATAGAGGGAGATGAAATGGCTAGTGAAATATAAAACCCTAAAAAACACCTTGAATCCAAAAGAGTAACTAATTATGAAATTCATTAATTGTAAGAATGAAAATAAAGAAACTGAAATTTATTGCTAATTCATTTTAATTTGTTTAAAAAACCTGATATCTTAAAAGCACTAAAAACACCTACAAACAAGGAAATAATTACCCTAAACCTAAAATTAAAAAAAAAATACTAAAATTAATAAATTACAAAAATTAATTATAAATTCTGTCCTGCATCACAAAGAAATCACAATGTCCTATGTGAAAAGGAAAATAGCATGAGACAAAATCACAAATATAGAATACATGTAATGACATATGGTCAACAAATTTGGTTGTTAATTAAGTTGAATTTTTATTTTGTAGGCACTATTTAGGGCAGTATCGAGTCATAAAAGTGACAGAGAGGATTACATAATAAAAGCTGAAACTTGCTTAAGATATTTTAAGATTAAAGGTAGGCTTAGATGAAAACCAATAAGAAGTTGACCACATCACCAATTTGTAAAAATGTTGTAAAATAGTATCTATAGTATTATTCTTTGTTAAATCATTGATTCTTCTAAAAATTTAAACTATTAGGAGATGATGATAAGTTTAATTATTTATTTACATAATTCTAACACTCCCTCTCACATATGGACTTAAACTCCTTTTTAATAGGTAAGGTTTAATACGAGATTTTTTTTTTTTTTTTTAATGAAAAAGTTCGAAATTGTATTGAATAATAATAGTAACCAAACGTATACAAGGTAAACTCCTAAAACAAAGGCAAGGGAAACCTGCCTAAGAAAAGTTAGAAAACAAACCCAGAAGGAAGTAAAATAAGAAAAACTAAGAGAAACAGTCTGTATGATTAAGAGTTTCGTTGAGCCACCATCAGTCTCTGATACTCCTCTAGAAAACCGACAGCACCATCAACAATTTTTCTCAATTGTAGTAGCGGTTTCAGGAATATTTTTTAGGGTGATCATTATAAAACTTAAATTATATAAGATCTAATAAAAAGAGTACTTTTGTATATTAACAAATATTAATAAATAAAAAATACGCAAATTCATAAAGTCTTATAATTTCTTTCTATAAGTTTTTTGATTTTGAAATTGTTATATGATAGTCTTATTATCAATATGGCAAGCTACATTTGCTTCAAAAATTTAGTTAAATAAAAATTTTCTTGGACTTTTTCCTTTTGCTGTAAGAGCCTAATATATTGTTAAGGAGATCAAAGTTTAAGAACAAAGTTTAGTTACAAACTTAGTTGTAGAGTAACAACTCTCACTAAACAAATTAACATGACTTGAAACTTTAACTATTGAATTGCATGTTCTTTATATTCTTAAAACACATGTCAAATTTTTTGCTAATCAGATGTTATTTACTTTTTGATCCACAAAATTATATTTTATGTATAATTTTAGACTATAAAAACTTGAAATTTAAACATTTGATTGATGACATTGCTATTGATATTTGATTTTCTTGAAAAAAAAAAGTGTAATCCAATGGTATATTTGTCAAAATTCACATCCAATAATAATAAAAAAAACCTAAGTGGAGTTGTAGCCTTAGTCTACAACCAAGATTCTTGTCAAATTTTGTCCAAAATTTAATTATGTTAAGCCTAAAAAAATTTAGGGTCCTCACAAATTTTTTTAAAGGATAAAAAAATAAAAAATTTTAAAATTTATATATAATAATTATTTTTTTCCAAGTCAGGGTGGTCACAAGAGCACCCTGGCTTTGTGACCACCTTGGCTTTAACGCAGAGCTGCCCCTACTTGGTTGTATTTGAGTCCTCTCAAAATAAAACTTATTATGAGCATTCCAAATAGCCAAGAAGTCATCAATATTTCTGCATTTCTGTAACCTGCCTCCACACAACCCAACTGTTGTAGATGAAGAGTAACATGATATGTGAGATTTTAAATGGGAGGTAGTGTGAAAGAGATAAGAATCAAAGTTAGGTTCTCATTCTTTGATACCATGTTAAATTACCGATTCTCCCAAAAGTTTAAGCTATTAGGAGTCTAGGAAGATGATAAATTTAATAATTTGATCACATAATTCTAACATTAATCAAACAAAACACTCGACCCTTAGTTGTTTTTATTTTGTGCTATCAATGTCCTCCACTATCACGCATAAAAAAAGGGATAAAACATATCAAATTCCTTTGTCAATTTAAAATGTAATTCTCGATAATATAATCAATTAGTGATTATTTGGCCAAAAAAAAAAAAAAAAATCAATTAGTAATTAATTCTGTTACAAAATGCAGACATGTTCATCATAATAACAATGTTAAACAAAGGGGTTAGTGGCTTAATTAGTGCCTGCTGAAGTTCCTATAAAAAAAATTCATCTTTGCAATGCAAACATTTCCGGAGACATGTACAGCAAATACGGCTTTTCAAAGGTGGGAATGGTTGTTGTTGAGACAGGATTTATGCCACTAACTAAGCTTAAGCTGCTTGTCTAATGGGATGGAAAAAATAAATAAAATTATGGACTTAAGATATATAGTATAAGGAATTAGAAGAGTGTCCCTCAAATGGACTTAAGATTATGTTCAATAGGCCTCATTCGGTCTTCTATTTCTTAAAAAGAAAATTTTGAGAAGAAATTTCTTTAAATTAATTATATAAAAATTCCACTATCTTTGCAAAACATCTTGAATTTCTTATATTATCTCTTTTTTTTTTTTCAACATTAACAATATTTATACTAGAATTCTTATAAATAGTAACCAAGACACACACATATATATATTGATAAACTACTATTTTGGTCCCTAAATTTTACCAAAAAATTATTTTTCATCTTTAAACTTTGTAAAGAATTTATTAATAGTTTAGTGACAAAAATAGAGATGAAAAAATAATTTTTTAAAATTAATTTAAGGACAAAATTTTTTTTGGGTAATATTTAAGGATAAAAAGTAAAATATTTTTCAATAGTTTTTGGATAAAAAATGAAGATTTCAATAGTTTAAGAATGAAAAACCAACCTCTTTAAAGTTTAAGGATGAAAAACAAACTATTGAAAAAGTTTAGGGACCAAAATAATAATTTACCTTTTTCTTTCTTTTATTATTGTTATTATTATTATTTTAATCTTAGGAGGACATTTAGATTGATATAGAACTATAGAAGAATGGACAAAAAATATTAAGGTTGAATTTCAAAGAGCTCATTTTTATATCCATGTGTTGCATGTGCAGCCCAAGTGATCTTTGTTCACCTTTCAAAAGGCGCCGATGATTGTGACTCTTTTCACTCCAATTGTTCTTAACATCAAACAATTTCACAAATGATAAACCCCATTTTATTGCAGGCCATCAAAATTAAGTATACTGAAAAATTCAGCCACCGCAAACTAATTTTCAAACCAAAATGGTTCACCTTTTTGATAGTTGAAGAATACTAGATTAATTGACTACCTTTGGAATAATCGCTAGGGAAAAATTATGACAGCTTTTCAATTTAATATTTTTTTGATTTTCCCACTTCAACGCAAATTATTAAAATGAAAAAAATTTTAAAAAAAATTATTTGACCAAAATTTGGCTATATTTTTTGAATCAATCAGAATAACTCGTTCAGACTAAAGATATTATACATTCAATTATTGACTTGATCTAATTAATTGATATGTATGCTTCGGAAAACCTTTGCTTTCTTAGGTTTTGAAACAAAATTCAAAATTTTAGTCAGTATACGCGATGTGGGTTCCTTATTAAATCGTCAAAGGTGATCACGTTGATGATGCAAGCATAGAAACTAAGGTGTTTCGGAGAGATGCAACGCGACTGTGAGCGCGTTTGGATAAGTTGTAAAATGGTATTTTGGGTTTAAAATAAGCGTTTGTGAAAAAGTTACAAGGAATTGCTGTTGTAAAACAGAGTTTTGGGTTTTAAAAACACATTTTTAGGCTCCCAAAATGTATAACTAAAAGGACCCTATGTCTATAAGAACCTAGCACTTCACTGTGATCGCACACAACCATCGGTTTTGAATACCATTTATTAGGAAGAGAACACCTTGAGTAACTTCAAATTGAGTAGTTAATATAACATATATGAATATCACTTAACTCAAAAACTTAACCTTATGAGTTTGGGTGCAACTATTTTATATAATCACCTACTTTTCTCATTATTAGTATTCAATGCGAGATTTCACTCACATGTGTATATATACTATATACCCAATATAAGGCTTATAGAATGTCCGTTTATAAAGATTATTAAATATTACGGGAATAATACTTCTTCTTTTCAAATGAATTATGAGTTTTATCATGAATTTAAATAATGAAAATTACTATTATGTGAGAGGAAAATATCATTCACAGAATACTGAATAAATGTTACCCGTCTAGTCAAATTAATAACAATTTCCTTTGCCTCTCTTAACATGTTTTTTATTGCAAAAAAAATTATCATTTTCTACCAAGCATTCTAATGATGTGTTGATGACCAAAGCTAACAAGGCATGCTTTTGCATTGCACAATCCATTTTCATTACAAAGTGTTTATATTACTTTATAAACTCAAAAGAGGCCTAAAAAAATAACAAAATCTCTCTAGAATTCTCTCAAACTAATTCAAAGTCTCTCCTCATATGAGAAGACCCTTAGGTGAAGCCACCAAATTCTTAATCACATTATTCTAACATCCCCTCACACAGGCGTCTAAATTCCTTCTCAATGAATATGATGTTAATGTTCAAATCCTATTAATATCCTTGCCTTTAGTTCTCGTGTTTCTCCTTTCATTTTCTATTCTAATTTGTAATCCTTACATTTTCTATTCTAATTTGTAACGAAAATTTTCTCTGATGTACTTAATTGTATACTTTTAGATTCGTAAAATATTATATATACTTTTACTTTAAAATGGATACGCTAAGAACTTTGTAGTTCAATTAGAATTTTTAAATGTTTCCAATGAAAATGTCTAAGTTCAAATCCCCTTCTCTCACTATTGAATTATTAGGAAGAAAAAAAAACTACAACTTTGAAATGGATTCTCTAGATTTGAAAAATAAATATAATGGACCCTTTTTCAGTTTTCATCTCAAGCTAATGTATGGTGGTTAAAAAAGTGGGTCAAACTTGTGACATGCCGAAGTAATGGGAGGCTCTACTTCCATATTACAAATACATTTTGGTCTAAGCTTCACTAAAATTAGTTTAAGAAAAATGCATGCTAGGGACACAACAATTTTACAACAAATTTTTATCTGGCAAATTGTTAGTGGTAGGTAAAAAAAAATAATGCAGCTATGGGCCCAAATGAAAACCAATAACAAATTGTAACTTAGGTTTGTTGTGAAAATATCATGAATGTAACACTTCTCTTAGTCTAAGACTCAGTTTTATACAAGAAGAGCCTATCATTTTTGTTTTTGTATTTTTGTGTGTGTGTGTGTGTGTGTGTATGCAAGTTAGAGTGTTTATATATGACCGAGGGGTATATCATGCATTTGCTGCACGAATGATATATTCTTCCCATATTTCCCATGTGAACAGCTAAAATTGCATATGAAGTCGTCACTGCTTATCTATTTCATTAATATTATTTTCTTCTCTAATGGGGGAGGGGTTTTAAATCCAACTCTCTAGGAGAGGCTGGATAATATCAAATTACAAATTTTTTGTCATTTCTTTAATCTCAAGTTAATTATTTCTTTAATATTTTTTTTTATAATAAGATTGCTAACCCCTTCAAACCAACCATTATTGACCAAAGATAATGGTATGCAGTATGCACGCATCAAAGCGTCTCCGTTTTGACTTTCACTAAAATCTCCACAATGACTTGCAAGTTGCAGCAGAAATGGTCATCTGAGCTTGCTAAGTAGATTAGGTATCATTTGGCAACATTTACCTCGTTTTATTTATTTTTTTTGTTTAAAACATATATAGTGGTCACTTTTTTTTCTCCCCTTATGAATAATTCTGCGATTATAATATTTTTATAATAAATTTTAAGTGATAAATTGTTACTGATTCTAATCTGAGCATACTATTGACATTTTTTTTTTCCTACCAGTAAGTCAATAACAACTTACCACTAATTAAGATTTGTTGAGAAATTATTATAACAATGTTCCGTATTTCTCTTAGTTTATGAGTATAAATTAAAACAATGCTATTTGAAGTCTTGTGTAGGGTATATATGGAAGTGTACTCTTAGGAGCTAGTATATGGTGTACCCGGCATATAATTTTCAGTACCATTAGGTTTGTATTTAACCTCCTCAAAAATTAGGTTTGTATATAACCTCCTCAAAAAAAAAAAAAAAAAAAAAAAAAAAAGTTTGTATGTATCAATGCTTAACTAGATTACAAATAGGGAACTGCCACATCATAAATATCGGGGAGTACGGGCAAGCAGCGATGAGAAAGCATATATTTTTGCTAAATCTGCGAAGTTGACTCTCCAAATTTGGAAATAGAAAGCACATTAAAAAGACTAAATAAGTTTATATACATATTTTCTTTTTTCATCATCACAAGTCTGTAAGGTATGAATACAGACATTAGACAATAAAATATTGTCAATGGTGGACTCATTTAAAAATCATGTGTGGAAAAATTATAAAAAAAATATATCATTATTTTATTTTAAAAAATAAAAAAAAGTCTTTTCACAGTATTTTTAATAATATTTCTACCTGTCTCGCCAGGGGCAATGTTAGCTTTGGTCCATGGGGATCAAATGAACACCCCTAAGTAGCAAAATATTTGTATATTTTTTTGTTTTGACTTCTTAAAATAAAAATTTGAACATCTTGAATCCCAAATTCTAAATCATTTTTAAGTCCAACTAAAAATGATTCCTTTAACAATTTATTCTTGTAAATAAAATTACAATTAATTTATACTTTTGATTGAATTTGGAAGTGAAGTGTTTGAATTTGAATGTGTTTTTGATTTGTTATTTGTTAAGTGGGGATTGGGGCATATGCCAGCCAGTCAATCAGTAGTTAATAAATGTTAACACTAAAGGACAATTAAACAATTAGACAAGAGGTGATTCTAAATAAAAGAATAAAAAAAATTAGACAAGGGGCGTGGGATAAGGGAGTGATTGAGTGAAGACAAAAACAAAAGTTAACACAACAAAATTTTCTTAATAGATTTACAAAGACTAATAGTTGTCAAAGTTGAGTTACATTGTTAAATAAAAGAATTGTATAGAGTAAAGACTAATTGATAAAAATATTTTAAATAATAATAATTGAAGTTCACTTAACAACAATATTAATATGTTTATTGTATTTTTATTTTTTTAATTTGAGATAGAAATCTCATTCTAATTTAATCTAAGTGTATATGTATATGAAGTTTCCTCCTAGAGACTAGAATCCCAGCCCTTACCCTTCTACCCCACAAGAACTTGTACTTGTGAAGTGACCATCACGCCAAAGATACTCAGTGGAATTGTATTGATAAATAATAGATTATTTTCAAGATTTAATTTTATTAATTATAATTAGTATATTCATTATATGAACAAACAATATACCAAATGAACTTATAGTTTATCTTCTATTATCTTCTTAGTACTATGGACAAATTTATAATAAAACCATGTAGATTACAAAATTCATCTCCTACTTAAGGATTATATTCTTATTAACCCCCTAGATATAAAAAAATAAAAAATTAAAAAAAAAATCCTAAAACTGTCACTACGTCTCACTTACATATGATGAGATCCACATATAATTCTAGTGTGAAAAAGAAAAAAAGAGCATGCAAAATGTTAAAAAGTGAAGGAGAAATAGTGCCACTAAAAAAGACATTTTATTAAATAAGTTACGTGAATAAAAGCATAAGTAGATAGTTATTTAATTTAATCACTATTAGAATGTTATATAAATTTTTCTCCAAACTACTTTTGAAGAAAACTTCGTAAAGAAATATTCAATCTTTAATCTAGAAATTGCAATAAATGTCTTAATTTGATGTCATTGTTGATTTCCATGTGGCTGAACTTTGACCAAAGTCGGTGCCTGTATGACATTTTACACCTATGAATCTTCAACCTGACTGGTAGATTAATTAAAGTTTTTTCAAAGTTTACAAGGAAGCGTTGAATTTTGAATACATATAAAATGATTTTTTGTTATTATTAATACGTAAATTTTGTGAAGAAGCCAGCTATATAATAAAATAAAAATAAACTTTTGTTCCTTCTCTAAGTGTATTTTACTATTTTTTTATACGCTGTTAGACATTTTTGTCTTGAGTAATTAACATGCAAATAAGGATGAGTATAGGGGTTTCAATTTTTAAAAAAGAGAAAGTCAAACTCTAGAGGTCTTCCTGCTTATATAAATAAGAATCCAAACTCCTACGGAAATGGCAAAGCGCTAAGGATTAATTGTTTCAAAAGCTATGGAGAATACTAGTACTACTACTTCGCAGGAAAAGTCTTTTCTTGGAAATACAATTATGGAAGAGAGATCAATGAAATCTAATGGTAAAGAAGAGAGTACTTCAATGGAGATTACCAAGGTGATTTCTTTTACCTACTGTTTGCAACTGATCATACTTTGCCACAATGGTTTTCAACACTACTTTTTAAGTTGGTTTTTTACATAAAATTTTTGTTTTGTATGAGTTAATTTGGTTTTAGATCAATCAATGGTTTTGATTTTTGATACATACACGAACATTTTATGAGGGATACCCCGGATATATATACAAGTTCTTGAAAATTTTCAAACTTTTATAGATAAATCTTCAGATGTGTTTAAAACTCTTCTTTATATAAGTCTTTTTTTTCTCTGGATTACTTTGTTAAGTATGTATAGCCGACTCTATAATTTTGGGATTAAGACTTAATTTGTTGCTCTTCTTTTTGTGAGAAATCCATTGTAATTCTTTTGAATTCTGCTTTATACGTTCCTTATGCATGGATGATGAACCCCATTGTATTTCAGGAAGAACGAGGCAAGCATATTGAAGAAGAGGAGAACAGTTCGATGCCTTTTTCTGCTAATGGAAATTCTCTAAGAATTACAAAACAGGTAAAGAAATCATGAACTTCACGAATTAAAATGAATAACCTGAATAAAAAAAAATTGCTCATTTTTATATAATAAATTTGACCCTTTTTCGCTTTCTGTAATTAATTAGCTTCAAAGAATGAAGAACATATATATATATATCTTTGTTTCCTTTTCCTTTTTTTCTGTTTTCAAAAATTGGGTTTATTACTATGAGAAAGTTTTGGTTTTATCATATCATATGATTCATATCTAGTCAAGAAGAGAGGTGGAGAGATGATAAATTATCTTAAATTTCACATGATAAGCACTGCACCTTCACAAAAGAGCAAATTTTTACAGCTACAAATCCATGAAAGAATATAAAATATATCTCAAAAAGCTGTTTTTGTACATAGGCTATTTGGAATTTTGGATGTTGAACAGAAATAATGATTGCTCTTAACTTTATGTGCCTTAATTAAGTTAAAAATTTTTGTCTTCCAAGAGCCAATATAAATATATATTGCCTGCCAATGTGTGATTAAAATTCATATGATTTAATCTATTATCTATATCATGTTGCTTCAAGAAAAAAAAATATCTATAACATGTGATAAATTTGACTTGTCACAACCTACGACTTGAGACCATGAATCTTACAGACTGGTCTACAAAGTCAAGAATCAATATAAAATTGTCATCAATTCCATTTGAAAAGTATAGGAATCTTTTGTTTTTATTATCGACTTCCAATAATTTTATCTTACTACGCAAGACTACGTATGCTTACTTCTCCATTCATTATTTTATAGAATTGTAAAACCAATATACTACTCCAATGATTCAGTAATAAGTTTCTCCAATTCTTGCAGGTACCTTTGACAATGGAGAAAAATACAGTAGACTTGCTTTCAAGAGGAAAGAATCAAGTAAGATTTTCTATATTGTTCATTGTTATGTATGTATAAAACAAGAAAATCAATAATTATCAATTGTCTTAGAATATTAAGTTACTAAAAATAAAAATTATCATTTCTCTGAACTCTCTCTTAATAAGTGTAACCCAATATGTGGAATTTCTAACTTTTTAAATGAAGGTAGAGTTGAAATATGATTTGAAACTTAAGATTATATGCTAAGATATCATGATAAATTACTATTACTTCAAAAGTTTAAATTATTAGAAAGAATGATGATCAAAATATAATCACTTTTAATCATTATCCTAACAGAAATGACAGCAGAACATTGTAAAAATGTTGCTCATTTATCTTTGTCATTTACTAGAGTAGCACTACTTTAACCTTGTGAATGAGAATTAACAAGTCCAACCAATTTTGATTTCCTCTACTCTTTTACGTAATTCCATTGTAAGATTATTCCTAATTTAGCCACACATTTTTTGTTGCACCTGCAGGAGGATCAGTTAAAATTAGCTGAAGCTGAAATGGGAGTGGTTAAAGAAGAAAATGAAAGGCTAAAGACGTTATTAGAACGAACTGTAAAGGAGTACCAGTCCCTACAAATGCAATTCTTCGACATTCTTCAGCAAGAAAACAAGTCTAAAGATACAGTTCCTAGCCATCAGCAGGCAAAAGAAGAACCTGAACTTGTCTCTCTTAGCCTTGGGATAACCTCTACCGAGCCTAAAAAGGAGGATAAAAAGAATAAAAATTTTAGTAATGGCCAAGAGGAGGAGAAATTGAATGGAGCACTTTCTCTGGGGTTGCAGGACTACAGATTTGAGCCAAGCTCAACTGAACATGTGAGGAATAATTCATGCTCAAACAATAGCTTTGAAGAACAAAAGGAAGAGGAGCCCACTGAAATTTGGCCACCAAGTAAAATTCTAAAGACTATGAAAAACGGAGATGAAGAAGTTTCACAACAAAGTCAAGTAAAGAAAACTAGAGTTTCTGTCAGAGCTAGATGCGATACCCCAACGGTTAGTATCAAACTTTTATTAAGTCATGTTAGAATAATGATTGAAGGATTAAATTCATCAATTCTTAATAATTTAATAAGTTTTTGAGAGTAATAGTAATTTATTATCTAAACGATCTAGGAACATGAATATAAAAACTATTTATTGAAAATGTTCATAGTTGAAGGATACTTTAACTTGAAAAGAAAAGAGGGAAAAAGTTCTTGAACCATCCTTTTTTAAGTGTCACATACTAATCCAAAATTAAAATCTTCTATGCCATATACCACCACTTGACATGCATCAATATTTGTATTTAATAACTTTGTTATAATTAATTAAGTTTATACAGTTGCATAGATTACATGTTTATAATTTTCTTATAGATATGAGTTTCTTATATAGATGAATGACGGATGTCAATGGAGAAAATATGGACAAAAAATAGCAAAAGGAAATCCATGCCCTAGGGCATACTACCGTTGCACAATCTCACCATCTTGCCCTGTGAGAAAACAGGTATATTTTGCTTGCCTTTTTAAAAAAAAATTTGAAAGTTTGTCTAACCTGGCCTCTTAATATTGTTGTATATGAACTTTGTAAGCCTCACAATTTATAAGTTATTATTCTTATGTATTTTTAATTAATTTTAAATTATATTCTATATTTAAATATTTCATTAAAATTTTGTTATATCATATCGTCTATAAATAAAAGAATAGATAATTTCATATATAAACACAATCACAATAAATGTCTATTAATAATAAGTATAATTAGCCAATTTTATATTTAAACAATAAATATAAAGAGAAATGTTTTTCATATTTTGATCATTTTTCCGTCCAACTGCATGGATTATTAACAAGTTATGATAATAACATATATAATTAATCATTGAATTTATAAAAGAAGTATGAGTCTATAGTTATCATAAAATTTCAAAATATGCCGTCATTTGTACAAGGAAAATGGGCTGCTTAATTATCTTCCTTGGATCTCATACTTCTAGAATATAAACAATGCACGTTTTAAAGCTGCGTAAGAGAGTCAAGTTTAACGTGATTATCAATGGCCTATCGTATGAGGGGGAACTTAATTTCCATGATTAGCACAATGAAAAAGTTGAAAGATGATCCTTGGGTGGTCAACCTAAAGAAAATTATTATTTTCAACCTTAATTTGATAGTCCCTTTCATTTGTATTTCCAAATGTAATTATGAAATCTGTTTCCTCAAACGAATTTGAAAACAACAAATATCATTGGCCGTTCATAAAGTTTTTCAATTGTTAATGAAAATCTAATTTGAACGTGAGAAACCTCGTTATTTTTCTTCCCGAAAATGACTGTGTTTTTGTAAAATTCCTTCAGGGTTCTCTTGCAAAGGCATTTAAACAGAATCGTTTGGCTTTCAATTTCTAATTTTTTTTATTGATTAAATTTTAGGTTAGATTTGAGTTTTATTAATATATAGCTTTGAAATGTGATTATGTACAAGATGTCATCATAAATCAATAATATCATTGGTAGTATTTTTGTTTGCTTAAAATAGTAAAATCTGTAAAGCTCAAAATTATTATGTGCAGATTATATCTATATTTGGTTTTTTTTTTTTATAATAATTGTTCTTAAAATCCCACGATTGTGAATCTTTGAATCCAAACACAACTTAACAACGTTGATCCTGAAGTACCTATCAAATGCATCTTCTATATGTCAAGGTTTAAAAAAATAAATGAATAAATAAGAGAGAGAATGAGAGATAAGTACATGAAATTCATTCATAATATATAACCATAATTTCTGAACTATATTGGAAAAAAGTACATATATTGTTTCACTATATTTCATGTTCTCAAGAATGCAACCAAACCCTGAAGGTGCATGTTTTAAAAACCACTTTGCTGTGATATAAATAAATGTAGTGTTAGAAAGTAGGAACAACAAAAATTGATCTATATAATTTCTTTCTCAATTTTCAGGTGCAAAGGTGTTTTAATGACATGTCTATCTTGATCACCACCTATGAAGGAAAACACAACCACCCACTTCCAGTATCAGCCACGGCAATGGCGTCCACCACTTCTGCTGCTGTTTCCATGCTTCAATCTCAATCATCCACAAGCTTACAAGGAGGCCTCAACACCTCAGCTAGTGTACCCATTTCTACCTCTAGTAACCCCCATGGATTCAACTTCACTCTATCCCAAAATCCAAGTCCACAACAACTCTATGGTCTTCCCAACTCTTCATTCTCAACTTTAAATTCACACCCAACAATCACTCTTGACCTCACTACTAATGCACCATCCAGGCTTTCCTCTAGTTTCTCATCTGCACCAAGATATCCCTCAACAAGTCTCAACTTTTCCTCATCATTTTCCCCTTCTTTAGAGCCTAATAACATTTTTCAAACACATTGGAATAATGGTCCTGCTAGCTACAACAATCATGGGACTGTACCAGCTTACTATGAAAACCCTATTGGCAATTTGAACAGTATTGAAAAGCAACCATTTCAAGAACAATTGTACCAACCATACATGAAAGAATCCATAGTAGCTGCAACTAAAGCAATTGCATCAAACCCGAAATTTCAATCGGTATTAGCCGCAGCACTCACATCATATGTTGGCACTAGTGGTGGTGGTGTGAAAGAAAATCAGGGTGCATGTGAAAGCTCAAGCATGAAGTTGAAGTGGGGTGAGTCTCATACAATGAATCCTATCTACTCGTCTAGCCAGAATGGCATAGGATGTGCTTCAAGTTACTTGAACAAATCTTCATCTTTCAATTCTCCAAAACAAGGTGGCTTGGCTTTGTTTCCACCTAATTCATTGCAACTTTCTGCATCTAATAATTGTGCTTCTAAGGCTCCCCCTGACAATAGGGACCATTTCAAATTGTGAGAGTTTAAGATTAGGTGTGTTTTTCATCATTTTTAGCTATTTGTGTAGTGAGCTAGTTTTTTTTTTTGATAATTTGATAGTTGGAGAAGGGGTGCTAACAGGTTGACTCTTGACAAAGAGGGCTAGCTTGTTATGAAGGTTTCCTAAATCTTTAATTAATTTGGGCTAGGGATGTTATGATGGTTTTGTAAAGGTGTCATTTTATTTGTTTTCTTCCGCAGATAACTTGTACATTTCATTTGTACACATTTATAAGTAAAATTATTAATTTGATCCGTTAACTCTCTTGGATAAAGTTTAATTTAGTCTCTCAATTATTAATTGTTTCAATTTGATTCTTTGGTTTTAAAAATAAAGTTTATTTCATTATTGTATTTCCTCTTCCTAAATTTTTAAACAAAATCAGCCGTGATAAATGAATTATTTTTCTAAGTGTTAACTATTAATTTCTTTTTTCTTTTTCTCTTTTTTTCCCTAGGCATAGGTACAAAGAAAAGAAAGTAAATTACAAAAGGGTCTTGTCCCCCTTAAGGGCAATTAAAATCCTCTTGGGGGAACACCCCAGATCAAAACCCCCTTACAATCCATAATAATTAATACCCCACTTAGCAAGCTCATGGGCAACCATTTTGCCACATCTCCCAATCCAAAAAAAACAATGACTTACAAAAGGAGCTATCAATAGAAGTCTAATTTCGTCTTAGATAGTAGCATCCATTTCCCAATTAATTGGCTTGCCAACTTCCACCATCTCCTTAGCTTCCGTTCAACGTTTTCGTTGGAAATACTATCATTTGATCTAAAAGAATTTTGTTAGTTTCATTTAAATTTAAACAAAAACGAAACTCAAAGATGACATTGACTTGATTATAAAAGTTAAAAAGACCAAATTGAATTTCACCCTATAATCAAAGGATTGGATCAATAATTTAACCTTACATAGAATGAGTCATTTGTGGTTTGAAACTTTTATACTCCTTATTGTTAAGTTGATCATCTGCCAATAATACAATGGGGTAATGAAAAAAGAAATCCAATGTAGATTTTATTCATTTCAAAGAACCATTAAAAAAAATTCAAAGGATTCGTTTGGAAGTTCATAAAAGAATATAAGAGAATGAATATAAAGAATGAAAGGGGAATGAATGAAACTAAATAGTTTAGTTTGGATATTTTAAAAGAAAAGAATGAAAAATAATTAACATTTATTGAGAATAACAGAAAAGAAATTAATCATTTCTATTACAATATTACTATTATACCTATCATTTTATAAAAATAAATGAATTTAATTTAGATTCAGTGGGATAATTTTATAAAAATACTACAACGTATTATGATCCAAGCAACTACTTTAGTCCACTAGTCAAATCAAAACAAAACTCCACAAATCAGAAATCACAGTTGTTACAGTCAAAAAGAGGAGACGAATGTTGTTTTCTTTTGGTTGCTCAACAGCCACTCCATTGCCATTGCTTTTATCGGGGCTTGCGTTTCCCGTTACAAAATCTCTGACACTATTTATTTTCCCTTTTCATTAATAGTTTCACGTGCAATATGTTTATGGTTTGACTTAAAATGCTTTATTAAAAAAGTGTAAGATTTTTTTTTTTTTTTTTTTTAAGAGAGTTTCAATGTATAGCGTTTACTTTTGATGATACTTCTTTATTATACAATAATCAATTTTTAGTGTAGGTAAGAATTGAGCTCCAGATCTTTTATTTAACCATCAGAGACTTTATTTATTGAGTTAATTAGAACTAAGGGCGGAGGCAGGAATTTTTGTTTGATGGGTTAAGTTGCATGATATATTTATTAAGACAACCCCCACATACATACACACACATATATATATATACACACACGTTTTTTTTTTATTATTATTATATATATACACACACACATATATATATACACACTTTTTTATTTGATAAGTTATATACATACACACACCCAACAAAAAAAAAAAAATAGAGCTTAGTATTTTCAATTAAAATTATGTTTGATGGTGATCTTTCATAAAACAAAATTCATTTCTTCCATTTTCATAGTGAAATTCTTAGAAAATTTCATTTTAAATACAAATTATCAAATTTTATACTAAAGTAAGTAAAAAATCTTTCAATTGAGTTAATGAAAATTTCAAAAATATGAATGATCCAAAACTTGGAGGAATAAATTAGTTTCCAACCATATTTGAAACTATCTTCCTCTAACTTATTATGTAACTAAAGACACATTTCATGTATAGTTTTAATGACAAAATTTTTTTAATGAGCCAATGACTTGTTAATCGCCACATAACAGGTTAGAAAAAAAAGATTTAAACATGTTTGATGCCAAACTTTATCAAATATTTAATAGATATAAGAGCACATTTTATAATAAAAAATAAAATAGTGAAAAATAAAGTTATATCTTTATTACTATTAGATCAATTACTTTTTTTTAGAGCATTATTAGACTAATTCAAATATTTGGGGGGCCAATGGCCTCCCCACCCTTCAACACAGCTCCGCCCTTGACTGGAACCTACAAAAAAATATATGATTTAATTTATAAATTTTGAGAGGTAAAATTTAATTGGGCTTCTACTAATTTTAAGCCCACAACTTGTATTTTCATGCTCACTCAAAACAAAAAATAAAATAGCCAAATTTCATTAACATATACAAGGTTTGGACTAATGCCAACAAGGTCTAAGATATTTTAAAACTAACTAATTTAGTCCCTAAACACAACTTGGTTCATAAGACAATTGAAAAAAAATGACTACCAAGCTTAATAGTGTTTGAGAATTAAGTTGGCTTTAAAGACTAAATTAGTCAGTTTTGAAATATCTTAAACCTTGTTGTTGTTAACCCAAACCTCAAAATATGTTAATGAAATTTACCCAAAAACAAAAAAAAAAAACAAAAACGGAAACAAAAACTTGTATTTCATCTCACCAAAAAAAAAAAAAAAAAAAACTTGTATTTCATGCCGTGGGATTTTACACGTATTAATAGCGTACGTCCGTAATCTGTAAAAAAACTCGCGTCTCCCGTCATATTGGCAATAATACGGGATTGTACGCGTTAAGTTGAGGCTGAAAGTATAATAAACGTTTGTAACGGAACAAGTATCGGCTTGTTTTAGTACGGCTTGTTAAAAAGTAACTTTCCTAATGAAAACGATTATATAAAATATTATTAAACTCTTCAAGCCATGGCTAGTGGTTACTGACTTACTGGTTTGACACAGTTTTTTTCTCCTCAATTCGATTAAAATCTGATGTAAATCAATAATGGTTTTGCTTGAAAGTTCTGTTGTGGTTAAAAAAAAAAAAAACACTTTTAGAAATGTATTCCAATCAAACTTTTAATATATTTATTTGATTCTAAAAAAAATGTTTAATATATCTATTTTATTAAAATCGTAAACCCAAAAAAAAAAAAAAAATAGAAGCTTACAAAATAACCATTGTTAAGATCTTAAAAAATGTTAAAATTATTACAAATTTTAGTATAAAAAGTGCATAAGTTAATGTGACAATGAATGCGATTAATGTCACTTTAACAATGAGATAATAGAATTGTGTTTTTGTTTTTAAGAAATTAAAAAAAGAAGAAAGATATGAGTGTTTTTCTTAGAAACAAAAATATGAGTGTTTGGATTATCTTTTGACGTAAATGCACTTTTAGTCCCTATATTTTGACTTTTTTCCATTTTGATTCTTACATTTTAATTTTATCACTTTTAGTCCCTAAACCAATTAGCGCATATCATATCAGTCCTTGTTGTCAGCCAACTAATAGAAAAATCTGACGTGGTTGACGACACTATTAAAAATAATAATAAAATTTATTTTGGCATTAAAAAATGCCACATCAGCATCTAAATTAAAAAAAAAATTAATTTATTAATTTTAACTAAATAAAAAAATTTTCATTATTTTCGGAAGAACAATGGGTAACATGTTCTTCATGTTCTTCGGGTTGCCCAAAAAATTAAAATAACCTAAGATTTTCTTTTCTTTTCTTGTATTTTCTTATCAAATAAACATGCAAAAATTCATACAAAATCCCTATCCTCCATTGAAACGTCCAACATGAAAAAATCATCAAACCCACAGTAAAAAACCAACCCAGAAAAATCATCAAATCTCCAACCCAAAAAAATCATCAAACCCACCACAACCAACGAATCCAAGCCAATCAACAACCACCATTGCCTGGGGTTCACAACGCCACAACCACCAATCTTAGAGATAACCCACTATCATCAACCCTAGCCAAAATCATCAACGGACCCAACCGACCAAAGGAAGACCAAAACAAACAAACCAATCGACCCACACCAACAACAAACCCACCACAACCAACGAAACCAAACCAATCCACAACCACCACCACTTGGAGTTCACAACACCACAACCACCAACCGCCGATCCTTTTTTCACAACACCCACCAGCAAGACTCCAAAATTTTCCCATTATTTTCTCCGCATCAAGACCCCGTGGTTTCCATAATCAAAACCTCGAAGATCAGCCCCTGATTTGCTCACTGTTGGTTGAGATTGGGTGTAAGATTTTGAGCGGAGATGAGATTTTTAGACTAGAGAAAGCTTAGGTCAGATCGGCAGTGCGTGGTGGAGAAGAATGCCAACCTTGTGAGCTCCGGCCATGGAGGCTGAAGAGAGAAAGAGAGAGGGAGAAAGAGAGAATTAGAGATAGATAAAGTTGGTTAGGATTTTTAAAAAAATTTGACGACTTACACGTTAAAGAAAAAAAAAAAGAATTAAAAAGATAATGATTTTTGTTATTTAAGAAATTATTTTAATTAAATTGTATTTTAGGTTTTTTTATTATTATTTTAATAGTGTCGTTAGCTAGGTCAGCTTTTTCTGTTAGTTGGCTAACAGCAATGACTGATATGACACGCGCTAATTGGTTTAGGAACTAAAAATGGTAAAATTAAAATGTAGGGACCAAAATGGAAAAAAGTCAAAATGTAGGGACTAAAAGTGCATTTACGCCTTATCTTTTATAAATTTATAATAGGTGACCCATTAATTTGTTAGATCTATATAGTAAAATTTGTAGTAATCCTAGCATCATTCTACAAAAAAAATAATTTTGTTGGGATGTTCTAAGGATTAAATCACACTTGGCAAGAGATAAAGGTCACGATACAAAAGTTATTGTATTTATCTTTAAAAAGTACAGGTATATGTTTCAGTATTTTTGTTATGAATTTTTTTTAAAAATAAACGTAATATACTCGTATTATACACATTGTATTCTTTCTCCGTTTCCGTATTTTTATGCCAATTTTTTTAAATGTACTTTTTAAAAAGATGCCAAATTAAACTCGTCCATATATTTACAGTATCAAACGCGTACCATATTTTACTAACTATTATTTAGGGACTAAGTTGGCTTTAGAAACTAAATTGACCTGTTTGAAATATCTTATACCTCATTGTCATTAGCCCAAATCTCAAAGTATCTATACTACTATTTAAGGGGCTTTCCCTGTTTGGACTGAACATTTTTTTTGTTTTAAAATACTCTTACAGCCTAAATTTAAGTAGAGATAAAGCTCGAGGATAACATAGTAATAATACATCTTTAACTCCTACGTGTAACCTTGCCTACAAAATAAGCAATATTTAACTTCCACGTTTAACTCCAGTTGATTTTCAAACTAAGCATTACTCCACATTTTCACATTTCTTTTTTTCTTTTTCTTTTTTTCCCTTTTTTCCTTTATCAAGACTTTAACTCTTTTTTTTTTTTTTTTTGCATTAAAAAAAAGACTTAACTTTTTATTTTTGAATACCGGTCTCCCTTGCTCCTTAATCTCATCTCACATTTGTTCCCCCCCCCCCCCCTCAAATCTCTTTGTTTTGATAAATATAAGTATAGATAAAGAAAATAATATACTAAGAGGTAGTGATAAAACTTAAGGATAACATGCTAAAAATAATCTCTAACTCCCTGTAAACACAAAATTTCTCAATTGCAGAAAATCAAACAATCGAAAAGAAATATGGTTTGCAAATATAAATTTGTATTGATGTATAATGAGTACAATCTTTATTTCGATTCTTTTACAAAAGAATACCCTCTGATTCTATCTTCATTGAATTTGACTCGAACAAGAATCTTCTTGACTTTAATTGGAAGATGGATTGATCGGTCTTCACAATAAATCTCTAGCTTCGAGCTTATTAGAGATTTATTGTCCTTCAAGTTCTTCAAGAACTTCGAATGTTCTTCAAGTTCTTCGAATGTTCTTCAAGTTTTTCAAAGTTTCCTGAGATGGAATTTCTCCAGAGCTTGGGCCTCTTGAAAACTTCGTGTTGAAAATGAGAGGGGATGTCCTCTATTTATAGTGATTTTAGAGGATAAACTCCACTTCGAATTGATATACTTGAAAGTATGTAGTAGACTTTTGATTGGTCCAAATTCTTCTTAAAGATAATTATCTCTATTTATTTATTTTGATAAATATCATATTTTGATAAAGATAATAATCAATAAAGATGAATAATTATCTTTATTTACTTTATTTTAATAAAGATAATTATCTATCAATTTTGAATATAAAATTTATCTTTATTTTATTTATTTATAAAGATAAATATCCATAAATTTTGAATAGAAAATTTATCTTTATCTTGTGGACCAAATGACATGTGGCAAATTTTGATATGCCAATGTGATGTCAATGTGGATGACACATCGTCATCTAATTTGATTAATTTAATGACATTAATTTAGAATTTGCCAATAAATTTTGATGTGGCATTTTATGATTGGCTTAAAATTTTTGCCTCCTACACTCCCATGTAAAACATTGTCTACAAAATAAGACAATTGTCACATTAGTTACTCAACTTCTTTAGTTTATTTCTTCCTTAATTCCTTTCGGTTCTATGTTCTTTTTCTCTACACTATCATCATTATCTTTTCTAAATTCAAAATCCAAAAAAGAGAAAACTAAACTTACAAAAACAAAAGTGCAATTCTAATTGTTCCGGTTCAACAGGTTTGTCAATGTATATTACTCTTTTCTATTTTGTTTTTATAAATAAATCAACAGCGTTCTAATTATTTGGACTTTAGGTCTTCTCCATTTCTTTATTTTCTTATGTTTATCATTCTTTTTTTAATATGTGTTTGTGGGTTAAAGCTTACTCATTGCTTTTCTTTGATTACAATAGTACGTGCTTTTCTTTGATTATTATTACAGTAGAATACACTGAATTTAGTATACAAATTGTGCAATTTGGGTAAGTATCAAATTATTTAAAAAAAAAAAAACATTTACCTAAAAATGTAGTAATTCAAAATTACAAGAGTTACAAATTATTAAACTTTTATAAAAAAAAAGGAAAATAGAAGAGCTTTTAAGCGCGCCAATGATCGAGGGAGTGAGGCTAGTGTTAATGTAATTTATAAAAACAAAACAAAAACAAAAACTTGTAGTTCATCTGTGACCGTCGATTTCCTCGCAGCAAATCAGCCTCAAGCTCGAATTCACATACTCTTCCTCCACCAGCTCCAGCCTCCGCCGATTCAAACTCCGACTCTCCGGCGAATCGACCAGAGAGAGCGGCGGCTCAGCCGGAATCGAAGGCGAAGAAGCGAGATTGGCGCTTATACGCAGCGTTTCGCGGACGAGTAGCCGTGCAGTGTCGTGTGAAGCGGAAGAAGACGACGCCACCGTTAGAATCTGCGCCATCGTGTTGGTTTGGGATTGCTTCAATTTGATCGGAGGAGGAGTTGCCATTGTGAAACGAAACGAACCGAAACCAAGGTTTTTTTTTTTTTCTTTTTTGGGTGTTGGTTTTCGGTTTGTAAATAATTGGAATCCAATTTTCAAAACTCATTTCCTTATTTTTTTTAATTTTCTAATTTGCGTTTATGGACATTTTGGTAATTTTGATAATTGGGTGAGTTGGGGTTTATCCATTATAATTGGGTTAGATTGAGTTTGGATTAGAAGCAATTAGTTAAATAGATTTTTAACGAGGGAATGGATTTTATATGCTCAACCCAATTATGCCTTACCCAAAGTTTATTATAGCCACACTCGGAGGCTAAACCATTTTCACTACTTACACGTGTTGGGCCACAAACCTGCCATGTGTCCACAACATGCAAATGGAACCAATCCACTTAATTAACAAGATTTTGAGGAAATGAACAGAGAGCCTTTCCCTTAGCAGAACCCGAATCTAATCTCTGAACACAGATTTTGCAAGGTATGTCACACCCAATCCTTTTATAACATTTTCATCATTATAGATCTCCCTTTGATTTCAAATGATTCATTTTTTGCTTTTAGCTACAAGTTTATTTCCTCGAAAGAGTGTCATATTTGGGATGTAGATATATTTGAATTTAATTAAATCTCTTGCTAGATCATGAACATAGTATAGGTTAACATACATCTTAGGAACACAAATGTAATGATATGATAAAATAATGATGTTTTTATATGATGCATAGTGCTACATCTAGCAATTGGTTATAATTTGGCAGTGCACTCCAGTTACTATTTAGGGAAAAAAAATGTCATATGCATGAAGATTTAAAATTAATAGAGAGCACCCTATTCAATGGATGAGTCATTAACCGAGATTGGATTATGATTCCTTTTGGATAAAGGAATTAAAGACAATGATTTGGATTTACAATCTTTAGTTTAAATGACTTGAATAGAGTATAAAAGGATATGATTTTTTTCCCTAGCGATGAAATTCATGAAGGGATTTGTTGAATTGAAAAAGACTAGATGCAATATGTCATTTCAAATCCATTATATCACAAGTTTTTTTTTTAGCAAACTCCCCAAAGCGCAAATCATCATGTATTGTTAAATTTATATTGAACAATTTATGCAAATAGTTGTTCTATATATTCCTTGATTTTAAATCCTCGAATCTAAACGCAACCTCAATGATTTTCAAATAGGGCGATCAAATTTATTAAATATTTTCTGTTAAACTAATACTATGGCTTTTTCTTTTGATAAGTAATCCTATGATTATGTTACTAAAAGGAAGACATTGGGAATATTGGCAAACTCTCATTAGTGCCTTTTGGTGTAGGTATGGCACATGAAGAAATGATCAAAGATAATTCCAAACTTTCAAGCTACGATGCTTATTTTGAGAAGATCCAGTCAAGGAAGAAATTACCACAATCGATGCAAGAGACTTTGACAGCTGCATTTGCAAGCATTCTGGTTTCATCATTCCCAGAAGTTCCTGGTGGCAAAGGTGAATGCTTTTACAGTATGGTTCATATACCTAGCTAATTTTCCCTTGAAAAGGGGTTCATGCAGTTAGAATGAAGAGAAATGAAGCATATCTGAGTCACTAATGATAGTTTTGAACATTTCTTATTGCAGTGATAGAAATATTAGCAGACACTTCCGTTGCTGATGCTTTAAAGATTTTATCTGAATGCAACATTTTGTCTGCTCCTGTGAGAAACCCAGATACAGAAAATTCTTCAGATTGGAGAGACAGGTACCTAGGAATCATAGATTACTCAGCTATCGTTCTGTGGGTGCTGGAGAGTGCAGAACTTGCCGCTGTTGCTCTATCAGCTAGTACAGCAACAGCTGCTGGAGTTGGTGCAGGAGCAGTTGGCGCTCTTGGAGCACTAGCATTGGGTGCGACCGGGCCAGTTGCTGTTGCAGGGCTAGCAGCTGCTGCAGTTGGTGCTGCTGTGGCTGGTGGTGTGGCTGTAGATAAAGGGATGGGAAAAGATGGTGCCACAGCTGCTGATAAATTGGGCGAGGATTTTTACAAAGTTATACTGGAAGATGAACCCTTCAAATCAACCACAGTAAGCCCAACTTTGCCAAGAGTATTATTTGTAGAGGCCATGTTGCCTCTGGTACCTTATTTATTCAGTTTATTTGGACAATTAATCTTGATTCTCCATTTCTCAACTAAATGATGAGCACGCTTTGTGTATTTTACTGTAAAGTGCTCTGATTGAGAAGCAAGTGAAATATCGAATGTGGATCGATGACACCCCTTGTCGGACCATGAGCTGTGCCATTTCAACTCAAAACCAATTGATGATGAGGAAAACACACTCAAATCTTTTATGGCATTCAACATCACACCACGCGGACCTATTTTTAAAATGGTTGTAGGGAGTCAAATTGTGGTCCCCCCAACACCCCTCATCTGTTTCCTAGCCATAAGAAAATTAGAAATGATATTTCATATAATTTTTTTTTGTTTCAGGTGAGGTCGATACTCAAGTCCTACCGTTGGGCTCCTTTCCTCCCAGTTTCAACAGAGTGTTCTATGTTGAGTGTCTTACTGCTACTTTCAAAATATAGGCTAAGGAATGTACCTGTAATTGAAGAAGGCAAGCCTGACATTAAGAACTACATTACTCAATCTGCCGTTGTTCAGGGTCTTGATAGATGTAATGGAAGGGACTGGTTTGACCTCATTGCTATGCAACCTATTTCTGAATTAGGGCTTCCCTTCATGTCCCCTGCTGAGGTAAGGTGTGTGGTTACTTGTTACATGAGTATTCTGCAAGCTGATTACTGAAATTCAGATATTCAAAATGTACTTCTGTCTTCTTGGCCAGGTTATTAGCATCCAGGGCGATGAGTTGATTCTGGAGGCTTTCAAGCGAATGAGAGATAACCAAATTGGTGGTCTTCCAGTTGTAGAGGCACCAAAGAAGAAGATTGTTGGGAACGTTAGCATAAAGGACATCAGATACTTGCTACTGAAACCTGAGCTTTTCTCCAATTTTAGGTAGGGAGAAGTCAAAATTTAGATTCTGCTTCTGCACCAGTTCTAATCTGCACATTGAAATTCAAAAAAAAATTATTCATTCAATTTGAGAACATAATCAAACCACTTGCAACTAATTTTAGTTTGATTTAAAAAATATATATAATCACATTTTTGTAGCAAATTTTATACAAATAGCCAAATTGTAATTAACTTTATATAAGAGTTTGGCCCAATTCTTAGCAGGTAGCCCTGTTTTTTAATTATTCTATCAAGAAGTTAGTTTTTTTTTTTTTTCACTTTTGACTACATAGGTTAGTTTCTTTTTTTATTTATATCAATTTTTCAACCTTAAATTTCAAGTTAAAAAAAAAAAAAAAAAGTTTTTAACTTTAAATTTCTTTGTTTTTTTTGTTGTTTTTTTTACCACATATGTTTGAAGGTTTTTAAGAGATGAAATATGGTAAGATGGCTAAGATGTGAATAAACTCAATATGAAAATGGTAATTCTCCAACTTAAATTCAATAGTACAAAATTAATTTTCAAGGAGCTAGAAAGAAATTACTGGGTAAGTTTTTCTAACTTTAGAAAGCATGCAAAGGTTGGAATATAAATTCAGTATAAATTAATTACACTTACAACTTATAAGTGGGACATACCATTTCAATGAAGTCTGAAAAGTACTACAAGACACTTAGAAAGTGGGAACTGTTATGAAGGAACAAAAATTCATCTCTATCTTCATGTGGCTCTTGCACTGTCTATTTAAAAAGGTTTGATGTTACTCTTGATGCTGTGACTAAGTTTTATATGCCTTTCATCCAGGAAGCTGACTGTGATGGATTTCATGCAAACCATTGCCTCCCAAGAGACTGGAAAAGTCATCCCACCAATTACATGCACACTTGATTCAACTCTTGCCAGTGTGATCCAGAGTCTTGCTTTGAAGTCAGTTCACAGGATTTATGTGGTAGCTGGGGAGAACGATGAAGTTATTGGTGTCATTACGCTTAGAGATGTGATTTCTTGCTTCATTTATGAGCCGCCTAACCATTTTGATAACCACCTCGGGTTTGCAGTGAAGGAAATATTGAATCAGTGATGCTTCAGGTCTCAAAATCCTTCAAATGTATGTAAGCAAAGATATGTAATGAAATCCGGTTTTGGGCGGGAGAACAATTTAAGTGCAAATATGTAACAAAATCCGGTTTTGGGCCAGAGAACGATTTACTGTCTGTTCAATCAGTACTGAATATGTACTTTCACATTTCTCCTATTAAGCTAGAGCCAGGGAGCTTTCTTAATCCTTTGTTGTTCATTATCCCCCTAATCCTTTCGACATCCCCCCATCTTCCAAATTCAGCATATATATTGGACAGGATCACCAAAGGAGTTGGATTTTCTGGCTCCAATTCTGCAAGCTTCATAGCCATTTCTTCCCCCACTTCAGAATCTAAATGATACTTACAAGCACCAAGCAAAGAAGCAAAAACAGAAGCAGAAGGCTGTGATAATTCTTGTATTAGTTCTCGAGCTTCACTCAACCGCCCAGATCGACCCAAAAGGTCAACCATACAACCAATGTGCTCTGGTTTTGGTTTCAAGCCATAATCTTTACTCATCATCCTAAAAACTTGCCATCCTTTGTCGACCTGACCGGTGTGACCACATACAGATAACACGCTAATAAAAGTTGCTGCATTTGGTTGTACCTTTTCTTCTCGCATCCGGTCAAATATTTCAAATGCAGATTCGTTCTCTCCATTTCTTCCAAAACCAGATATCATTGCATTCCAGAATGCAGGATCATCAGGCTTTCTATCAAACTGATCGAAAATTCTTCGTGCCAAATCATGATATCCACATTTCATATACATGTCAATGAGTGCAGTGGCTATGAACTCATCACTACTAATATCAGTTCTAATTGCATGCCCATGAATCTCTTTTCCACACTGCAGAGCAGACAAATCCGAACAGGCTGGTAAAAGGCTTGTGATAGACTTTAAACTTGGGACTATGCCAGCAGATAGCATTCTCTTGAAGTACTTAATAGCTTCAACGCCTTTCCCTAGTTGTGAAAACCCACTAATCATTGAATTCCATGTTGCTGAATCAGGTACCAATCCTTCACATTCTAACTGTTCAAATAGCTCAACAGCATTCTCACTCTGAGCATTCAACATCATACCACAAATCATCGAATTCCATGTTATTAAGTTCCTGATTCCATCAAGCTCTTTGAATGCATCAAATGCTAAATGCCAACAGCCACACTTGGAATACATGTCTACCAACGCAGTTGCCAGTGCTGCATCGAATTCTTTTGCAGTTTTCATGATGAGTCCATGAACTTGCCTACCAAATCGAAGATACAGAAGACTAGCACATGCAGAAAGAACCAAAACAAAAGTAACCGAATTCGGTACTTCAACTGAACATTCCCTCATGTCCTTAAACACATCCAAAACCAACCGCGGAACACCATTCTGCAAAAGCCCCGAAATAAAAGCATTATAGCTTACTACACTCTTATTACGTGTTCCTTCAAACACCTTTGTAGCTGAAACCAACTCTTCGTAATTTGAATACATAGTCACAATCGACGTTGCAACATAAACCTCTGTCTCAACCCCCAACTTTATCGCCCAGCAATGCATTTCCATGCCATGTCGAACACTTTCACATGCCAACAACAAACAAGATATAGTCTCCGAATTCGGCCTAAACGTTCCAAATCCCACTTGTCTGAACACCGAGAATGCTTCTCTAGAATACCCATTTTGCAAAAACCCCGAAATTACAGCATTGAATGAAGTCGGGTTTCTCTCAGGCATTTCGTCGAACACTTTGAGTGCATCATGTAAGAGATGCAGCTTCATGTACATGTCAGTGAGAGAAGTGGCTGCGTAAACATGTGAAGAAAAACCGGTTTTGATGAGATGGGTGTGGAGGATTTGGCCCTGTGGAAGTGATTTGAGCTTGGCACAGGCTTTGAGGAGTGGAGGGAAGGTGAATTTGTTAGGAGGGAATGAGGCTGAGTGGCATTGAGAATATAAGGAAATGGCTTCTTTGAAGAACCCATCAGAAACTAGCTTTGCTATTTCGCGCTTCATAGTCATAAATCATTCATGGGTTGGTTCTAGATTGGCGGCATTTACCACTCTCTGGTTTAAACTAGTACGGCTCTCTCAAAAAAAGAAAGAAAGAAAAAACTAGTACTAGCTTGGGTTGGGCTATAAGCTAATGACTGTGACTATGTCCAAACCCCAAACTTAAGATGAAAATTTTTGGGTCTAAAGGCTTGGCCCAATTAAAGATGGTTCTAAATCATTTTTCTTAATTATAACCATTGAAATTGTATTTTTTTTTTCAAAAGTAAAAAAATTATGTAAAGATTATTCCACTATCTGTCTATAAGGCATCTCGAAAAACCCATTAATCATAATATGATAGAATTTGAGACATTTGAGTTTATGCATGTTCTCCAAAGTCACTATTGAAATTGTACGTTTTGACGATGATATAATAAAAACTTATAAATTGGATATGTGTAGAACTATATGAAAGTGATATTGTATTAATCACAATTTAATTTTTAAAAAAAATTGTGAAGAAAATTGTCTCCCTAACAATTCTTGAAGTATAGTAGAAGATAGATTGAAGAGAAACCAATAGCCAATAAATTAAAACGGGGAATAAAATTTTAAAAATTGGGTGATCTCTTTTTATGATGGTTTGTAAGTTTATAAAAGATAGAATAGTAGCAAAAGAAATTTGTTATCTAACAATCATTCACATCCTTTCAACTTGAATCTTTGATAAAGTAGAGGTAAAAGAATGACTTCGCTCCAACCAATAAAGAAAATCCTTGGTTCAATTCATGTTTAGGAGGACCATAGAATGCAGAATGATACTGTTCCACCCATTCCTCTCTTTTAAAATGACACCAAAATGGTGGAATGATGGGGGCCCTCCAGTCCACTTTGCCATGTTTTTTTGTCCTTGCAAACACATTCAACAAGAGAGAGATCCCAAACTCTCATTGGCAATTTGCAATTTGCAATTTGCAATGTCATATCTACTTTACCTATCAGAAAAAGATGTCATGTACACTTTCTCTTGTCATCTTCTAATGATGAGGATATATCATATATGTTTATATAATTATATATAAGGTTAACTCAAATGCCCTACGTGCAGTCATCATGACTTATAAATTTGCTCCTCCAAAATTATTTAAGCTCCTCATATCATGGGGTAATTGAATACAGCAAAAAGTTTTTTCCTTGGGAATTTGGAGTTTAACCCTTAAAAACTCATAGTTTTAATTATATTTTTATAAGAAAATAGGTGAAATGATTTTATTTTTTTTTGGTTAAAAAGAAAAGAAACAAAGCTATATCAAGGCTAAAATAAATAAACAAAAACTTTTTACTCATGTGAAGTAAAAGGAAGAGATCTTTAAGTGCAAAAAGTTAACAGTAGATTCTAAATGTTCCCATACGATTCCTATCCTTTTTCGATGTGATGACTGATGTTTATGCTGAGAATCTTTTCTCTGTGCACAAAGCTATCCACTATTTTCTTATCCTTACATTTCCTTTATGCTCGAATGCATTATGATTGCTACCAATTAGATTGACCAAAAAGCATATAACTCCTGTGAGGAATTACTAGAAAAAATATTTGTTGATAATCTTTTTGTATATATAATCTTTTAACACTATAAAAAGAACAATCAATTACAAGCTCACAGGCTAAAAAAAAAAAAAAAAAACTCGTTGGCTGATTGCAATAGCAGGTCTACCAACTAGAACAAACAAACCAGACTCACATACTAGCTAATCAGCAAAGATGTCTTATGCCCCATTCCTCAACCTCTCACCAAAATTAATTTGAAGAAAACTGCTTTGAAACTAAGACCTTTGAACTATAACCAACATAATTTTGGATTACCAACAAGACAGGACCCCATGATTTCCTTTTAAAATCTCCTTGTAAAGGAGCACTCAAAGTACAAGTGATTTCTACTCTCAACAACACCATATTAATGTAGTTGAATCCCCCGATGAAGTCCTATTGTAGCAATCTGTTTTGAGAGATCTACCAGTCTTTGAAAATTAACCAACCTATAAAAGCATGGTTAGGTATAACTAATCAAAAAGTTCATAATTGTGAAAATGTGAATAGTATAGCAAATTAATTTTTTTTTTTTATATTATTTTTGTATATCATGTATTGTATATTAATTGTATCATGTATCATACAACATAAACACTACATAAAATTTATAAAAAAAAATTGTAAACATGCATAAATAGAATGTATATACATTTGTTGTTAAAAATATATTTATAACATCTAAGTATATACAATATAAACTAACACCACGTATATATAGACTAAATATGGAAAAGCAGTTGTGCATTTGGTTATATTAACTGAATTAATATAATTATAGTCCACTAGGGTCACAACAAAAATTCACAACCTCAAATTTGTCTATCACTTTGCACATGAGTCATTAAAAAAAATTAATTATACATTGTGGTGAGCCCATGGGTAAATTGGGAAGTGTCATGAATTTTTTTCATGCCCCTAACTTTATTGATATAATTAATTGAAACAAATATTTTGATTCTTATTTGAGAGAGAGAGAGAGAGAGAGAGAGAGAGAGAGAGAGAGAGAGAGAGAGGGAAAATGCCCTAATTTCATGTATTGTATATTGTATCTTGTATCATGCAGTACATAAAAACTATAGGTTCGTTTGGATAGAACTTATTTTGCTGAAACTGAAAACTGAAAACACTGTAGTAAAATAATTTTTAAATATGTAAATAGTATCGTGAGACCCATTTTTAATGTAAAAATTGCTGAAAATTGATATTTCTGGGTTCGTGAACAATGCACGGATGCACTGTTCATGGTTGAAAAGTCAACTGTTGTGGCTGAAAGAAAAAAAAAAAGTTGAAATGCGCAACAGCAAACGTGGACGGAGCAAACGCAGGTCCAAACCCCACCTATATCAAATATATCAAAAAAATTATAAATATACATATATAGAATGTATATTTTTTTTATTAAAATTATATTTATAATATCTAAGTATACACAATAAACTAATACCCAAGCATATATGTATAAAATATGAGAAAACATTCTAACTTGTTAGAAAAAAAAAATGGGAAAACATTTGTGCATATTCGGTTATATTAACTAAACTAATATAATAAATTAAAAATTTTGGTGGGCCCATGTGTGAGTTGATAGGTAAATAATAGAAATAAGTAAATAAAAAAAAAAAAAAAACTTGATAGTACTTGTAGGGGCTCGTTTTGTCGTAGATCCCCCAGTAATACATTTGTTTAGAGAGTGGGACGTAGGGTTTGGCGCTAACAGGCTTGCCGCCGGTCCTCCAGAGACTTCCTTCTTCGAGGGGGCTTAGCCCTGTTCTTTTTGGCTTGGGGGTTGCTCCTCGGACGGCCGAGGAGCCCTTCATTCTGAAGGGCACCTTGCCTTATATACCTTCTTTGGCCCATCATAGCCTTCCAACTGTCAATCATCGAGACCACTACTTAAGGACCCGTCCCATCAGCCACGTTCCCCACCTTACTGTGGGTCGCAGCGCCCAAGGTTCCGCCGTTCAAGAGTCCTCTCAGCATTAAGATTGCCAGGGGAGTTAGGTAGATGCATTAAGTGCGGATGTGACCGCCTATACTGGGCTTGTCCCCCGCCTGGGATTAGGATAAGTATGCCGAGGAAAGGGTCGTCCTTGGCGTGGCCCAGAGGGCTAAAAGCCCCTAGACAACTACCTGGGACAGCCATCGATCCTCGGCGTGAGCCTTGGGCCAGCCTAGAGGTGGGCCGAGATTTCCAGGCCCACGGGCCCCACAATAGCCCCTCAAAATCCTGCTGCACGTTCCCTTGAACGGGGAGGAGGGTTTTGATATCCACGGCCCTCATACCCCAGAGGGCCTTCCGCTGGTTGGTTCTTCCCCAAATAGTCAGCTCGGCGCTTCAATCCCTCCGTAAGCAGTTAGTCTCCTATAGAAGATTCTGGTGCCGCTTTAGGGATAGTAGCAAGCTCCCCGTAGGCTTGGGTCCAAGGACCATGCAAGGCCTAGGTACAGTTGCTGCCTTCCAGAGTAGTGGCTAGCTCTCCGTAGGCTTGGGTCCGAGGACCATGCAAGACCTAGGCACAGGTGCTGCCTTCAAGATAAGTGGCTAGCTCTCCGTAGGCTTGGGTCCGAGGACCATGCAAGACCTAGGCACAGGTGCTGCCTTCAAGAGTAGTGGCTAGCTCTCCGTAGGCTTGGGTCCGAGGACCATGCAAGACCTAGGCACAGGTGCTGCCTTCAAGATAAGTGGCTAGCTCTCCGTAGGCTTGGGTCCGAGGACCATGCAAGACCTAGGCACAGGTGCTGCCTTCAAGATAAGTGGCTAGCTCTCCGTAGGCTTGGGTCCGAGGACCATGCAAGACCTAGGCACAGGTGCTGCCTTCAAGATAAGTGGCTAGCTCTCCGTAGGCTTGGGTCCGAGGACCATGCAAGACCTAGGCACAGGTGCTGCCTTCAAGAGTAGTGGCTAGCTCTCCGTAGGCTTGGGTCCGAGGACCATGCAAGACCTAGGCACAGGTGCTGCCTTCAAGATAAGTGGCTAGCTCTCCGTAGGCTTGGGTCCGAGGACCATGCAAGACCTAGGCACAGGTGCTGCCTTCAAGATAAGTGGCTAGCTCTCCGTAGGCTTGGGTCCGAGGACCATGCAAGACCTAGGCACAGGTGCTGCCTTCAAGAGTAGTGGCTAGCTCTCCGTAGGCTTGGGTCCGAGGACCATGCAAGACCTAGGCACAGGTGCTGCCTTCAAGATAAGTGGCTAGCTCTCCGTAGGCTTGGGTCCGAGGACCATGCAAGACCTAGGCACAGGTGCTGCCTTCAAGATAAGTGGCTAGCTCTCCGTAGGCTTGGGTCCGAGGACCATGCAAGACCTAGGCACAGGTGCTGCCTTCAAGATAAGTGGCTAGCTCTCCGTAGGCTTGGGTCCGAGGACCATGCAAGACCTATGCACATGTGCTGCCTTCAAGATAAGTGGCTAGCTCTCCGTAGGCTTGGGTCCGAGGACCATGCAAGACCTAGGCACAGGTGCTGCCTTCAAGATAAGTGGCTAGTTTCCCCATAGGCCTGAGTCCGAGGACCATGCAGAGCCTTGGTTCTGTCTAACACTTGGTCTTCTGAAGTAGTTAGTTTCCCCATAGGCCTGAGTCCGAGGACCATGCAGAGCCTTGGTTCTGTCTAACACTTGGTCTTCTGAAGTAGTTAGTTTCCCCATAGGCCTGAGTCCGAGGACCATGCAGAGCCTTGGTTCTGTCTAACACTTGGTCTTCTGAAGTAATTAGTTTCCCCACAGGCCTGAGTCCGAGGACCATGCAGAGCCTTGGTTCTGTCTAACACTTGGTCTTCTGAAGTAATTAGTTTCCCCACAGGCCTGAGTCCGAGGACCATGCAGAGCCTTGGTTCTGTCTAACACTTGGTCTTCTGAAGTAGTTAGCTTCCCCATCTTCTGTCTGGGAAGCGTTTCCTGGCCGTTCGTGTTCTGCGCCTGACGCTTCGGTGCGCGAGACGCGCCTTCATTAATGGTCTCGTAAATCAACAGAAGTACAACGGTCTGCGGCCCCCTTGGAATTTGGTGGCTTCATTATTGTCCGCCGCTTCGGTAACTCACTTTTCGAATTCTGCGTGAATTAATTCTCACCAACCCTCCACCTCTATATAAGGCCTTCTGGGGGGATGGTTTCTCCTCATTCCATGGACCTCCTACCACAACCAGAAATACGTCCCTCCGCCTCTCTGAACCCCTTTAACACCACCGCCAGGATTGTGACCAAAGTTGGGAGATATGGGATCGAGGGCCGCTGTGGCCGCAGCCCCCACTGGGCTTCCGGCGCGGCAGAGTCCGGGCGTAGCCCTGGCAGTGCCGTATGCGGTGGCCAGGTGGGATGTTGTCGAAGTACCTAACGTCTCTCCCCGGGGCGCACCTCCGGTGGAGGAGACACGCGAACTCACGTCATGGCTGACGCCTGAGTGTTGCCGTCTCCAACGGCCAGCGCTCGGGCGGATTGGAGAGCATCAAGGGAACATCACGGGGTAGGACATTCCGGTGCCCCTGCATCTGCTCCTCACTTTGTTCAAGCTTCCGCCTTGAAGTGAGCCAGCCTCAGCCCCCTTCCCCGCTTTTATTGTCAGGCTCTCCCATTCTCCTGATGCCAATAAAAGCACGGGTTGACACTTCCCCCTCCCCCTAGCTAGTTGTAAAATCGGACCGCCTGAGCCTCCGATTGTAGGATTAGCTTGTAATAAAGCTTGTAAAACAAGCCTGCCTGAGCCTCTGATTGTATTTTGTAACTTTTTTTTTTTTCATGAAATAATATCACTCTTTTCTCATTTCTCTTTTTTTTTTTTTTTTTTTTTTTTTGCTGTTGAATCTTCCATTTTGCTGCGACTGTACTTGTTTATTATTTTTTTTTTGCGAAGTGACTGTTTAGAACGATCGCCGGCTGCGCCGGTCGGCGCACTAACCCTTCCCACAGACGGCGCCAATTGTAGGGGCTCGTTTTGTCGTAGATCCCCCAGCAATACATTTGTTTAGAGAGTGGGACGTAGGGTTTGGCGCTAACAGGCTTGCCGCCGGTCCTCCAGAGACTTCCTTCTTCGAGGGGGCTTAGCCCTGTTCTTTTTGGCTTGGGGGTTGCTCCTCGGACGGCCGAGGAGCCCTTCATTCTGAAGGGCACCTTGCCTTATATACCTTCTTTGGCCCATCCTAGCCTTCCAACTGTCAATCATCGAGACCACTACTTAAGGACCCGTCCCATCAGCCACGTTCCCCACCTTACTGTGGGTCGCAGCGCCCAAGGTTCCGCCGTTCAGGAGTCCTCTCAGCATTAAGATTGCCAGGGGAGTTAGGTAGATGCATTAAGTGCGGATGTGACCGCCTATACTGGGCTTGTCCCCCGCCTGGGATTAGGATAAGTATGCCGAGGAAAGGGTCGTCCTCGGCGTGGCCCAGAGGGCTAAAAGCCCCTAGACAACTGCCTGGGACAGCCATCGATCCTCGGCGTGGGCCTTGGGCCAGCCTAGAGGTGGGCCGAGATTTCCAGGCCCACAGGCCCCACAGTACTATTTTTATTTTCTTTTCAATACAAACAAAAGAACAAATAAACAAAAAACCCTCAAACATTAAATTTAAATAATTGATAAATTCTTAAATATACAAAATCCAGAGTTCACTACACTGAAGCCTTCAAGCCTTGGCTTGATTAAGAGGAAGATGACCAAACTTAAAAAAGATACATTTTGGATAAAAATGGGTCATGCTGGGTTGACTTGACTTTGAAAGAACCAAATAAGTGTCATAGGTCTTGCAACTCATTTAGGATGACTCGTTTCTTATCCAGTTTCAAACCTAATTGACTTGACCCATTTGTCGTGTCTAAATTGGTTTAAGGATGAGCAATTTTATGGTTGTAGGCCATAGTGACAAAAATGCATGGTTGGATGGGATTTTTGGAGGTCTTTGTGGTCATGTTTGCATGAGATTAGTCAAGGGATTGATGGGTGTTTATTTCAAGGTTAAAGGATGGTTTTATTATTATTATTTTTATTTATGAAGGAAATTGTGGTTTTTCCTTCAAATTTTGTGGCCTTTCAATATCTTTCATGATTAAAGGTGAGCCCTTTAGTAAGTTTTCAAAATTTTCATCCAAAATGAACCTTTTTAAGTTCGGACCTCCTCCTTTAATGAGGAGAGGCCTCTTGGTACTGAAGTGTTTAAAAAAAAAAGAAAAAAAAGAAGTTTGGACTCCTTTTTATGATAATTAATCGCATACTTATCCCCTAAATTAATAGGATATAAAAAGTCTCAAAATAATAGAGCAAATATATAGTTGAACTATAGTGAATTTGAGTGCCGAAATGGGCACTCTGTATGCCAAAGGACACTTTGTCTCCTTAAGCCTGTTTTATGCCACTCTTAACTTATCTTACCGGTTTTTTTTTTTTTTTTGTGTGTGATTTTTTTGGGGTATTTTTAGGGGGCTAATTACATGATTATTATCATAATCAAAGCCCTTTTCTCATAAAGTTTACCCAAGGAGTGATTAAGTTTTCTAATTATCATACAATTAATTCAACAACTTGAAATGCCTAATCATTTGCTAGGTTTTATTTCACGCATTAGTGTCTGTCTACCATTTTCTTTGGACTTGAACCAATGAGAAGTTTACATTTGATAATTATAATTACTCATTTTAAAGATCAGTTAATCAGCTATTCAATAAATGCCTTTCAAAAAAAAAAAAAAAACTATTCAATAAATGTATGCATTCAATTTTATATTAAAGGACACTTCTCCCCATTGAAATTTAGTCTTGCATGTTCTTCCAATGGTAGTTTCAATACCTAGGCAAATAATGATATCATACACATAAGAAAACAGATAGTTTTGTTTCAAAAGAAAAATCAAACCCTCCATAATAAGCTTTTAGATACACCAATTTGTAAATAGATACACAATAATTCTCATCTGTTCATTCTTTATTAAATATAAATAAATAGCCTTACATGTGGTCATGCTAATCCTAATTGATTAATTCTTGTTCAAATAATGTGATAGAAATCACAAAATAAATATAAATTTTGCCTCTAATCAAATTTGGCAGGATAAGAAGAGATGCTTATCTCAATTCTCAACCCCACATTTCATACTATATACTAATGATGTATTACAACTAGATGCATTGTACATGTTTGTTTGACATGAGCAATGTATTCTTCAAGAAACCAACAAAATGCATTCATTGGCACACATGTTAACAAATATTGTCTTAAAATTATCAAGAGTATCACGTGAGTTTGCTTCAAATTGTTATGAATAATTGACCAATTGTTGACAACAACTTTTCAACAGAAGTCTCTGATATTTGGATGAGATGCGATGAGACTACATATTTTGATTTCGGTACCTTGCCTTTATTCTTGTTCGGAAAACTTTTTCATATACGAATTCGAGTTTATGACAATTCCCAAATATTCCAAATGAAAAAGTACGGACATAAAAATATTTCACAACAGTTGATGTGGCTTATAAGATAGAGAGATGCTACGTCTACAACAATTTTACAATATTTTTACAACAAATCACAGGTGGTTAGTTGTTATTGGTTCAAATTTGAAACTAACACTAAGATTACTTTTTTGCCCCAACAATAACAACCAGTAACAACTTGCCACTTGATAAGAACTAATAAAAACTCGTCAACTCAGCAATCACGTCGCATTACTCATTCCAAATTCATCCAATTTACTAAGAAAAAGTCTGAAATCACAAAAATTTTCACACATTCTTGCCACAAGTGGCAGAATGTGATTGGTGAAGAAAAAATGTGGTTTCGTGTGTAAGTGATGGTTAATCACTCACTCACTCACAGTTTGCCACATTAAAGTTGTCGGAAAAAAGTTATGAAATAATTTGTGGTCTTAGAACTACTCATTTACTATGGAGCAATGCTACGTACACAACAAATTTCACAACATTTTTTACATAGTTAAGTTGACAAACTTTTTACTAATTTTTATATAGACTTATTATTAGGATAAAGTTTAGTTACAAAATTGGTTATAGCGTAAAACTACAACCTTATTCAATAAAATAAATATTACTACATATTTTGAAAATTTAACCGTTAAGATGCAATGAGACTACATATTTTGATTTTGGTACCTTGGCTTTATTCTTGTTCGGAAACTTTTTCATATACGAATTCGAGTTTATGACAATTCCCAAATATTCCAAATGAAAAAAGTATCGACACAAAAAAATTTCACAACAGTTGATGTGGCTTATAAGATAAGAACCAATAAAAACTTGTCAACTCAATGGCTATGTAACATTGATGCATTCCAAATTCATCCAATTTACTATGAAAAAGTTTAAAACCACAAAAATTTTCACACCTTCTTGCCACAAGTGGCAGAGTGTGATTGGTAAAGAAAAAATGTGGTTCCGTTTGTAAGTGATGATTAACCACTCACAGTTTGCTATATTAAAGTTGTGGCAAAAAAGTTATGAAATAATTTATGATCTTAGAACTACTCATTTACTATGGAGCAATGCTACGTACACAACAAAATTCACAACATTTTTTACATAGTTGAGTTGACAAAGGTTTTACTAACTTTTATATAGATTTATTATTAGGATAAAGTTTAGCTACAAAATTAGTTATAATCTAAAACTACAACCTCACTCAATAAAATAAATATTACTACATATTTTAAAAATCTAATATTTGAATTGCATGTTCTTTACACTCATAATACACATGTCAAATTTTGTGTCAATCGGATATTATTTACTATATGATGTATAAGCATATATTTTATGCATAATTTAAACTACAGAAACTTGTAATTTTAACAATTTATTGATGACACAACTATTAATTTTTAATTTTCTAAAAATTTTGCAAGCATAAAGGATATAAGAAAAAAATATAATCTAACGGTAAATTTGTCAAAATTCACATCTAATAAAAAAATATTAAATAAAATTATAGCGTTAAGTTATAACTAAACTTTATCCTTATTTTTAACGTCACTTTTTATTTATCAATCACAATCGGTCACATTACATCAACAGCTATAAATTTTTTTGTCTTTTGTCTTTTTTTTTGGTCGGTCTTTTTATTTATTTATTTTTTAGATTTTCTCTTTGCTAAAGAAAAAAGTGGCATGGTCCCATGCCGCGTGCCGAATCAAATAGGTCAGAATTTCACACATTATTTTTCAAAAAAGTTTCCAATTCATTTCCCACGCACCTTCCAAATCAAGGAATTCTTTTGATAATTCTAGGAAACTCTCAAACCTCGTGGAAAATCCTTCCCCATAGCAAGAAAAGGTGAATAAATAAATAATAACTAGAAGAACATAATTGCGTACTTCATACGGGGGAAAAAGTTGGGTAAATTATATTCTAGATTATATACATTAGGAGTGATTTTAAATTTGATCCTATAGTTTAAAAAGTTTTAAATAAAACAAGTTTAATATTGTTACAAATAAATCGTATAGTTTTGATATATTCAAATTGAATATTGAACTTTTAAAATTGTATCAGTTAAATCTCTTATCAAACTTGAAAATCATTGATTTATATTGCTATAATTTTAAAAGTTTATAGTTTGATAACTTTGATTTGAAATTATTGAAATTATAAGGTTTAATTTGTAACTAATAAAGTTTTTTCTAAAATTGTTTGGAGAAAAGTCACAATATAATGGAGTTTTGAAAAATTCAAACATATTAGAGATTGATGGAGAGGTAGAAATTTATCTAACAAACTACAATCCTTTGTATATTTCATTAGCCCAAATGAGAGGGGGATGGGGAAAGTTTGAACCAAATTCTGATAGCGATGAATATAAGCACACCACTCATCACATGTTACATTAAAAGACTATCCATTTATATTTGTAGTCAAATGACCTACTTTTGTTTTGCAAGAAAAGATTAAAAAATCATATGACCTATTTAATAGACATGTAACTTGTTTAAATGATTTAATGAATCATGTGATTTGATACATGTGAATGAACTTATGATTTGTCATGTAGTCGAAAGCAAGAAAGTCAATACCGTATTAATACTGGCCATACCAATAATATATACCAATACTAGTATCGGTACTTCTCTAAAATGCATAGGATAAATATATTGGGTTGTATTACCTGAATATTAGTGTTTTAGTCAGAGTTAATGTTTTGACCAATACAATAAAAAATAATAAAAAATATTTTAAAATGTTATTTAAGTTAATACATTAGATTAATGTATTTATGCCAATATTTGGGCTTCAAAAATACATGATTTTTTGAATAATATGTTTATATAAATATAAAAAATATATGTATATATATACTTTATAAATAGCGGTAATCTCAAAACAGTAAACTGATATCAACCATAACCAAAATATTTAATTCCCTTTTCCACTAATCAAATCGAAACTGTCTTCTTATCAAAAAAAAAAAAAAAAAAAAAAAAATTTCAAAACAGTTTTGAGTATGAAATTGACTACCTTGATTGGAAGAGATTTCTCCAACTTGGATTAGAGAAAACTTTGTCTATTTGTAAAAATTAGATGGTTTAATTTTAAACCACCCTTAAAATATATGATTAAAAAAATAATTAATATTAATATAAATCCCCAACAGCTTAGTAGTTTTTGAAAAGACGTTTAGGTTCAAACTTTCAAACTTTCATTTTTCATTGTAACTATCAAATTAGAAAAAAAAAAAAAAAAAAAAAATCAAAAAAAGAAAAATGGTCACACATACAATACATTACAGTGATGGATGTGCCTGTCTTGCCAATAGCACAACTTGATGAGAAAAAGGCTCTCAAATAAAAACAAAAAGTAGCAGTAGAATTGAAAAAGAGACCTTTGACCCCATCTCTTACCATTATATATATACACATACATATTATATGTATATGTATATGTCAAATAATCTTTAACCTAAAAAAATATTTTCTAATAAAAAAAAGCTGATCAGACGGTGATTTAGGAAGATCTTTCTCCAATACCACAAACCCATTTTTTGCTTTTGAATTTTTTCTTTTTTATCTGTTTGTTTCTCGAGAAAAGTTTTGGGAAAATATCCCAAAGCTCAAGTTACTCGCCGCGTTTACTCACGGGTGAGCGAAATCTCTTTACTTCTGTTGTGTATCTGCTTGTTTTGATTACGAATTGCCCTAATTTCGATTGCCAATTTTCGATTTTGTCGATCTAGGGTTTTCTTTCCCTTTGTGGGTTTGATGTGAATTTTAACTAATTATGCGATTTTGTGATTTGGGTTTTGTTTTGTTTGCCTGTTGGATGTGATCGTTATGTTAAAGCTTAGATTTTGGGGGTTTCAAGAAGTTGGGTTTTTCAATTTGGGTTGTGTTATGTGGTGCTGAAATTTTGTGGAAGGATTAATTTAGAACAGTTTGTTTGAGAAATGATTCTCTCGTGAACTGTAAATTGCTGCAATTTTGTTTAATGGTTGCTTTTTGCGATTTATGTTTCGGGTTTGTGACAATTTACTGAGTGTGGTGTTTGTTTGGGTTGAATTTATAGGCGGTGAGGATGTCGACTCCTGCGAGGAAAAGATTGATGAGGGACTTTAAGAGGTTACAGCAAGATCCTCCTGCAGGCATCAGTGGTGCTCCTCAGGACAACAACATTATGCTTTGGAATGCTGTTATATTTGGGTATGTTGCAAAATGAAAACAATATTCCTTTGTTTCCATTTATTTTACTTTTTGGTTTTTGTGTTGGGTTTTTTTTTTCTGAATGTTTTGGTTAAGTATAGATCTGATACAGTTGTACTTATGCTATCCATTGGTTGAATTGCAGGCCTGATGACACCCCATGGGACGGAGGTAAAGTTACTTATCGTGCCTACTTTGATTTAATTAGGACTTTGATTTCATGTTTTGATAGGCTTTTCTTCCTTTGTTCTGTAATTCTTAAGTTACATGGAGGGTTTCCAGTGATACTATTGTTTGTTCTTAGTGAACCATCAAAGCATGGTTTGAAAGCTTTGTCTAGTTGTTTGGTTGGGTGACCTTCTTTGTTTGGATTTAATTTGATTTCCTAGTGTTTAGGCTGATTTTGATAGCCCACTGGGTTTTTGTTTTATCTAGGGATGGAAAATGGGTGGGTTTGGACAGGTCTTAAATGGGTTGGGTACTCATTTACCCATTTCTTACTCTTTAATTTAAATATTTAATAACCATATCCAACCCAACCCATTTATTCTAGGCAAGACCTATCCCACCCATTAAGAGAGAGAGATTGAGGGAGTGAGGGAGGGAGGGAGGGAGATTTACAATTCAATGCACAGAGTGAACCAATAAAAGGATGTTGTGCCATTCTTAAGAAGACTAGCCTTGGAGTGTAAGCCGATAAAGGTGTAGGTGAATCACTGTATATGAAGCTAAGTGATTGTGCTCAAGAGCACACAAGGCACCTAGAATGTTAACTGTTAAGTAATGATTTCTATGCCTGTCAAAAGCAATGCAATGCAATGCAATCCTAAAAGTATATAATCATCACCCTTTGTTGGGGAGGTTTTGAATATGTTAGAGCTTGTAGAGCTCCTCTGTTGCAAGATTGGGGGTTTGCCTATGACCTGTCGGTCCTATCTTGGTATGCCTTTAGGGGCATCCTTCAAGGTAAAGTCGGTATGGAATCCTATTTTAGAGAAGATGGAACACAGACTATCAGGCTGGAAGAAACTGTATTTGTCAAAAGGAGGGAGGTTAGCATTATTGAACAGTGTACACTTTCGAGTCTACCTGCTTATTATCTACCTTTGTTCACTATCCTTGTTAGTGTGGTGAATAGGATTGAGAAGTTCCATAGAAATTTTCTCTGGAAGGGTATGGAAATTTCTCTGGGGAGGTATGGGGGACGAGTTCAAGCATCATTTGGTGGGTTGGGATATGGTGTTAACCCCTATTGCTAATGGTGGCTTGGGCTTTAGGAAGTCAGTGACTTTTAACCAGGCTCTTTTGGGTAAATGGTTTATGCTGTTTTGGGTTGGAGGAAATGTGGCTATGCAGTTATGTAGTAGCTGTGAAATATGGAGAGGAGTGGGGAGGTTGGTGCACTAGGACAGTTTGAGGTACTCATGAGTGTGGCTTATGGAAAAGCATAAGCATGGAATGGGAAACCTTTCCACAATATCTGCTTTGATGTAAGGGAAGGTACTCATGTTTGGTTTTGGCATGACAAGTGGTGTGGTGACCAACAAGGCAACAACTGAGGATGCTTTTTCCTGATTTGTACGATTGTTCATTAGTTAGAGATGCCTTTGTTGGCTCCTTGTCCCAAGGCAAAGTGGAGGGGAACGGAGGAGGTGGGAAATTAGATTTGAGTGTGAGTATTATGATTGGGAGATTGAGATGGATGGCTACTTCTTTCTTTAATCTCCTTTATTCTAATATCCCCTCACTGAGAGGGTAGAGATTGATTGATTTGGTGGCTGAAAGGAAATGGAGATATGATGTGAGTTCCTTTTATGATGCCTTAAGGGGGCCTTGTGTGAAGAGTTTCCCTTGGAAATGCATCTGGTATGTAAAGGCCCCAAGGAGGTTTTCTTTCTTTGATGGGACGGTAGAATGGGGAAAGATTCTTACTTGTGATAATCTCATTAAGAGAGGACATACTTTAGTAGGGAGGTGTTGTATGTGCCATTGTAGTGGGGAGATTGTGGAGCATCTTTTGCTACGCTGTAATTTTGCATTCAAGTTGTGGAGTTTTGTCTTTTGCACCTTTGGACTTTTGTGGGTGTTACCCGAAATGGTCACTGATCGTTTGTTTGGATGGTGGAATTGGTTAGGCAAGCAGTCTTCACATGTTTGGAATCTGGTTCCATCATGTTTGATGTGGACATTGTGGTGGGAGTGTAACTGTTGTACATTTGAGGATTTGGAAATTTCAGGGACACATTTGATAGAATTGTTTTCTAGGATGTTGTTTGATTGGTCCTGGGTCTGGGGTTTCACTAGTTGTAACTTCATTCTTGAGTTAGAATCATTGTCTTCTTATACAGCTGTACATAACATCTTGTAATGTTTTAGACTCCTTAATGTACATTTCCATGTGCATGAAGTAGTATCACTCAATATAATCATCCTCATTAGGTATAGGAATATTATCATTGTCATCACAAGATTTGGAACCCTTGTCATCTTGCTCATATGCTTTCTCTAAATTAATAGTCTACCTTTGATGAGGAGTATGTTGTAAAATAGAATTTAAATTTGTTGCTCTCCCTAGTGACTTCATTGTTGCTTGAGTCTCCTTTGGTGAGGATGAGCAGTATGTGGCATGTGGTGCCAAATGGATTTTTACCTTCTAGAATTTGTAAAGGGGAGGAAGGGTGAGCTTAGGTGTATCATACAAAAATTGACTTTTGTATAACAAATCCATGGTGTATATCAATAGCATCAAGATCTGAATCATCTGATTGCTTCATTTTGTATATATATTTATATTTAAATAAAAAACTCAAAAAAGCATGCTTTAGGTGCACTTCTGCAAATGCACCTTTCTTTAGAGGCGAAAATTGTTGAGCTTTTGGTGCTTCGCGCCTAAGCGCCCTTTAAAGCTTACCAACATTGGCTAGGAGAAGGCAATCACACCTTTAGAACTTAAAATAAACTATTGGAATTTTATTAAAATCAATCTCACTATAAATTTAATGGACTACGGCAAAGCCTTTATATAGACTATTACTAAGTCCTTTGCTCCTAGGATTACTAATAACCAAGAAAAAGTACTTAACAAATTCTAAACTAAATAAGAAAAGGGCTGAAAACAGTAAATAAGACTCATGGGCATTGTACAGCCAAAGACAGCCCATTCCAAAAATCTGTAACTTACCAATTTGCTCCTATTCTAGTAAAACTCAATCAAAACTGATCTAGCAGCAAATAAACAAAAACAAGCAAAGCTCCCAAGAGATCTCTCCATCATCCTAAACATCCCAAATTAATGCTTGAGCACTAGAATCTGCTTCCCTCACCTATTGTAAGTCTTTAGAGGAGGCTGCCAGTTATGTTCCCCATCATATGGTGTTATGCTTATCAATCACAGTGCACATTCTTGTTTGTGGTAGGCTTTGGGAGGTAATGAATGCTCACTTTACAGTATATTTCTGATTATATCTCAAGACTCAACAAACCTTCTGTTTTGATGGTGGAAAGGTTTGATAATCCTGATAGATGAATGTGATATGGTGTATCTCTTGCTGTGAACCATGCAATATGTAGTTGTGTGTGTGTATTTTTTCTTTAAAAGTGTCACAGAAATTTGATGTACTTTTCCCATACTCCAAGCATGAGGGAAAAAAAAGAAAAGAAAAAAGAACTAAGGAACTGATATTTCTGTTATGCTTATTATTTTAGGTGTTAGGTTTTTTATTTTTTTATTTGTATGGCTGTAGTTGCCAACAAACCATGTTGTTATATTTCCAGTACTGCTTTTATTTAATACTCTATATTCATGAATTATACCTTTGAGTGCTTCAGGTACGTTTAAATTGACGCTTCAGTTTACAGAGGATTATCCAAACAAGCCACCAACTGTGCGCTTCGTCTCTAGAATGTTCCATCCAAATAGTAAGTTTACTAATTATGTTTAACACCTACAGTTTATTATTCCTGATATTCTTGCTTTACATTTTACACTTCGGATTTATAAAAAAGGACAGAATTTTCCTCTAAATTGGTTTGGAGGAAAATTCCTCCAGCCCACTATGTGGCAATATAATTGTAAGGGCCCCACTTGTTCTTTCTCTTCTTTTTTGTGTGTGTTATAGATACATACAGCTGGGTTATCTGGGTTTATGTTCACCAATTCCTGTTGCTATCTCCAGTGCTGATGTGCTTTCATTTTGAATATATTTATGCTTCAGCTTTCTGTAATTCTGTCTTTTTCTATAAGACTCACCCTGCAATGCTAATAGTTATTGAGATTTGAGGCTGATTGGGAAACCTGGTGGTTGTTATGAAGCTTCTTTTCTTATCTTTCTTTTTATTACTTGTATATATATATATATATATATTTTGATGAATCTTTTTATTACTTATTGATTGTATACACCAAGCTCTATTAATTATTTATTGGATAGATCAAGCTCCTAAATTAATGTCCCATTAACTTTTCTTTGTTTTTGCTTTGCTTGGTCGTTATTATATTCTCTTTTGTTAATATCTTCAAAATATTTAGTGAGAGGTTTTGCTTGTTTGTATTAATTCTAGCCATTTATTGCCCTTTTTACAGTTTATGCGGATGGAAGCATATGTTTGGACATTCTACAAAATCAATGGAGCCCTATATACGATGTTGCAGCTATACTTACCTCCATCCAGGTTAAAACATCTTTAATTGTTTGTAGTCACTACTTTAAGAATATCCAGTTATAGTGGGTCATATGTTGTGTTTGTACTAAGTTATGATGCCAGGCGTGAATTGTAGCTTAACATATTCAAGTACCTAAAATGTCATAATCATCTTCCAGTTGATCTACCGATGCTTAATTCAAGCCCCTCCCTCCCCTGTCCCATTCTTCCCCTAAATTATCACATGTCTCTCCTCCCACTGTCAATTTGGTCCATATTTATGCATATAAATGTTCCCCTTACTATTTCAGTTGTGTTTGTGGAGCCAGTATTCACCCATGAATCACATGGTTATTCCTCCATCCTCCATTAGCATACTTTGAGTCTTGAGACTGGGGATGGAAAGTTGGCAACTTCATCTTTTAGACATCTATACCACTTCATAAATTTCTTTGTTTGTGCCATCTATAAATTTGAAAGCAAAATGGACCTGTGAACTGTGAAGTTTCACTTAGCATTTCTGTTTTCACTAGTTCCTGATTCCTTATTTGGCAAGTGCTGCTTGGACTGGAGTTGGTGATCCATTGTATTATTATGTGGTTATTTTACATAAATACTTGCTTGCATGCTTCTTTGTATATGTATATTGATAGAGTATGCAATGATGTATATTGATTTGTTATAGAAAAGAATTGGTAAATGTGCTTTCTGGTTTTATGATGATGTTACTCTTGAGTTCTTGTTTTAAAGCTGTTGTCATTTCTGATTGCAGTCATTGCTCTGTGACCCAAACCCAAATTCTCCTGCAAATTCAGAAGCTGCACGGATGTTTAGTGAGAACAAACGTGAATATAATAGGAGAGTACGTGAGATTGTTGAGCAGAGTTGGACTGCTGATTAGTCATCATGGTTAGGTGTTTTGGAACTTCAAAATAGCCCAATGGTCTGTTTAAATAACGATGGGACTCAACCATGGTGTTGTGAACTCCTTGACTTTGATTATGTTATATGTTTGCTTGGCTTTTGTGTTTGCCTTTTTATTCCTGAATGTTACTTGTACCTGATACGCTGCATTCTTCTTAATATTTCACATATAAAATTTCTGTTTACTGTCTCATTCTTAAATTGAGGGAAACACAACTATTACCAATGATAGATGAGTTGGAAAACTACAATAAATAAAGAATGGTTGGCAGTAACGATAATTTAAAAAACAGTTGACAAATGGTTCCTGCAATATTACTGAATCATAGCAGTGCTCTGATTAGAAAGGTAGGTAATATGTAAATACATGCATGTTCATAATGATAAATGAAAACTCTGGTCAGCCATTGGAAAGAATCGTAGAAACTTAATACTAATACGATAAAAGAAATGCAGGGTAAAGGGAAATTATATTTACATTTATTTATAATTTTATATGCTCATTGTATCACAAGGCATCATGACTGCTGCCGGTTACAGCAGTATAAAAATTGTTCAACTAAAGCACTACATCTGTGTACTTAGGTTTTCACTGCTGGTCCATCCCTCTTGAACTTGAATTGAGTACTGCAAATTCCAGAGAACATCTTCAATTGAAGGGCGCTTGCTCGGATCTTTGCCGAGGCAGTTGATGGTAATTTCAACTGTGGTCTTTAATGATTGATATGCAAAAGTTCCTTGAATGGAGGGATCGGTTGCAGCCCTTAATTTTGATTCTGTTAAGCCCCTCTCTAGCTGTTGTGTAGAAAACAAGTAAAATGGAAGCCAATGAATTTCCGGCTGGAAATGTATGATGGAATTGAAAGTACATATGAAAATAGATGAATAATTGTATTAGACTATTAGTACCTCAAGCTTTAGCTCATTCATTTCACTAGCTGATGTTATCAGTTTCCCGGTTATAACCTGAAGTAGAATAACTCCCAGCTGATAAATATCCTCCTTTTCTGCCATTTCAGCTCTGCATATACAGGGCTTAGTAAGATTAGCTGGGTCTTATTGCAGAACAAAGAAACAAGAAAAGGAAGGAGACGAGGAATAAATACCTCAAATGATTGTCCTGTCGACCGAGAGGGCTCTCTGAATCTACCTGTTATATTAAAATAGCAAAAATTAACACACAAAAATAGTTAAAATCAAATATGATATGCAAAATGGTTACATATGAAAAATGTATAAATCTGTATATAATATTTTCTAACCTTAAATGGCAAGGGAATATTGTAGCTGCTAATTTTTGCTGTGAGGCTGTCATCCAACAAAATGTTATCAATCTTCAATTTATTCCCAAATATGCCAGGTGTAATCCCTGTGTGCAAGAACTGGACTCCCCTAGCAACACCAATGGTAATTGCCATTCTCTGTGGCCAGTTCAGCATATCCTTCTTTCTCCAATCTGCCAATCAGATTAAAAGATTTACTTCATTGAAGATTTCAAGTTGAAAAATGCTAAAGCTACTATCAATTTTGCTACGAAATATTTAAATACTGATATGACATTAATTTGTGTAGTTTATGTAATAAAATTTCAAAAAGTCCATCATTCGTGCTGTTGACTTTACCATTAAGATAGTCCCTTAGTGATCCATTTGAGACGTGTTCATGAACGATAAAGACAGTGCTAGCTGTATTGGGATGGTCTTGATAAGTGACAATACAGTGTCCGAGGATGCTGACCAAATGCCTATGCCTCAGCTTGGATAACACATCCATGTGCTGCATCAAACTTTTTGACAAATGTTTTTGCTTCAATTTCAGGCTCTTCACCAGGACCACTGAACCATCTCTTACCCAACCTTTATAGAGCTGTAACAAACAAACAAACAAATTCGCAAGCTTTCAATTTGAAGAGAATCGAATTTGGTGGGTTCCATTACATTGTGACATAACTCATACTGATCAGGAAAACAGTTTGAATTAAATGCTTTACCTGTCCTTGAGATCCTTCCCCTATCAAATTTGTTGGGTCAAAGTTATTTGTTGCATCTTCAATCTCTTCCAATGTGAAAACTCGATATGGTGGTAACCCGAGTGCTGCTAACCTTATTGTTTGGGCCACACGCCCTGTGAAAAGCCAATTCATTCATCACTTTCATTAGCTACATAAAATGAGTAAAATCCAAAGTTCTAGACCACCCTTTAAGGGATACATTGGTTCAAAGCACTAAGCTATAAAAAATGAAAAATCTAAAGTTCTAAACCACCCTTTTAAGAAAACTTATTAGGAAATGCAGTCACATGGTTGAATATAATTGGGGATCCTAAGGTACAATACTTACGAAACTGTAAGTTCAAAATGACCATTTGAGGAATTGCATTGGTTCAAAGAACTTAGATTAAGTAGTTATCCACATTATGTTCAGTAGATTTAAAGAAAAAAAAGAAAGCCAGAAAGATTGCCTTACTTGCATCAGTGTATGATCTTGAGGAGCTACGTATGGACATTTTTTCAGCAACAGATCTGTTATATATGTTATCATCACTTCTATTCCTTTCTGCCCTTCTGACAATGAACGAAACCAGCAATCCAAGAACCACAGCAATTGCCACCACACATCCAATGATAACAAGTACGAGGCCGAAGTTGATGTTGGATTTGGACTCCTTCTCTTTGCTTTTGATTGGAGGCTTAACAGCTAATGCTTCTTTGTTGCAAAACACAGATGGATGTTGATAGTTTGAGTAATTACTGCTTGACAAACAGTTCCATGAATATAGTACTGACCTGTTTGAAGAGTTTGATCCCAGACAGGATGGCAATTTTCCTATCAATAGGTTCTGTGAAATGTCTACAAACTTGAGCTCAGCATTGCATGATATATTCATAGGAAGAACCCCACTTAGTTGGTTTTGGGCCAAACTAAGATACTGAATTGAAGGCAGAGAGAACAGAGAAGGTGGGATTGGACCAAGAAATTTGTTTGAAGAGATGTCAAACTGTTGCAGTTTAGCAAAGTTCTTGACTTCTGAAGGAATCTCAGATCTTAGAGAATTGTTGCTCAATGTTATACTCACAAGACTGTTGCTTAGTGAGGGAAATTCAGGTCCAATATTGTTGCCACCCAAATTCAGCTCTTGGAGAAGTACTAGACTTTTAAGATCTGGTACACTTCCATTGAACAAATTATCAGCCAAAACAAGACTTGTCAGATTCTTCAAAGTACTAATTGATGAAGGAATCTCTCCATAAATAAAATTTGAGCTAATATTTATCACTTCAAGTGACCATAACCGATCGATCTTGGCTGGTAATGGACCCCACAATCCTAAGGACACAAGTGACAACACTTTCAAGTTTGAAAGCTTTGCTAGAACAGTAAACAAAGAATCAGTGGAGAATGTTTCAGATAGAGTTTGCTGAGAAACAGTGAATTTCCCAGAAGCTGGTTTTGGGCTATGAGAAGAGGAGCTTTTGTTTCCAACGACAGTAAACTCGGTTATTTGATTGTTTGTGCATACAATCTTGAGAGAAGGTGAGGGAGGGAGGTAACAAAAGCTGGTCCAATTATTCCATCCCTGAAGAGCTTCAGGGTATTCAAGAAGCTTTTGAATTTGGAAAAGAGTTCTGGTTTCCCTTGGACTCAACTGTGCAGTTGAACTAGGAGCAAGCATAGCAAGAATTATGAGTGACGGAAAAAAGAAACAGAAAGAAACACAGAAATTCTCCATTCTCTCAGGCAAATACAACTCAATGCAAAGCCTCAAATTCCAACTATATTGCAGGAGAAAATGGTTGGGTTAGTCATGCAAAATGATATAACTTAACATGAAGAACCATATCTGCAATTACAAGTTTACAAGTTTACAACTACAATCATTTGTTGAAAGAAATGAAGCATGAGTTTGATCTCAAGAATCAATAAAGAATAATTTGAGTGATTTTGGTTTTACTCGGTGTTGCAGAATCTTTAACAAAGTTGTAGATGCATCCAAGAAATGTTTAAAAAAAGCTGAGGAGCAAAAAGGGCATGCTTAGTTGTACATACACTACCAAGAAAAGTTTTTCTTGGGAAAGTATGAGGCCAATATTTGACCAGGTGAAAAATTTTAAAATACAATGAATGTTTTCACAGTCTTTTTCATAATGATTAAAGTGTTATGTTGTTAGTAAAATGGGTTGTCTTTAACGGGTTGTTTTAGGACATTTGTTAATGAAGAAAATTTTGATACTACTTTTATGAGAAGAGTAATGCTATAGATACAAATTATTTTATAATATTTTTACAAACTGCTGATGTGATAAATTCTTACTAGTTCTAATATAGACCCATCACTAATATCACATTTTTACTTATAATAACTATTTATAAAATGCTAAAGCCATATAGCAGTTTGTAAAAATGTTGTAAAATAATTTGTGTCTGTAGCATTACTCTTTATAAGAAATATAAAAAGCTGTGAAAGAAATTAATTACATTTTTTTTTTCCATAAAAAATTTCTATAAATATTTCATAAACTCTGTATTCATAACATTGTTTAAAAAAAAAAAATGAAAAAAAAAAGGAAGAGAGAGATGAGATAGAGTGAGATTTCTAAGGACTAGTAGTTGATAAAGTGAAGCAACCAAGAAAACACACAAGTGGAGTCCATTCCTGATCATATGCTGCGGAGACTATCATATTAAATTGGTAGAGGGTTCTCTAAACCGTTGATTTCTCTTGATTCTCACCATTGTAATGCAAAAGTCAAAGAAATTTCATATATAGATGCTCCTCCATGCGAGAACCTCGGTGTTGACCACGTTATTTAAGGTAGACCCGCAAGCATCTCAAAGTCACGTGCCACAAGCACGTGACATTTGTGAAGGGGTAGCCTCTTTTTTCTCTTTCTTTTTCACTTTCAGGTGTATCAAAGTCATGATTCATGAATATAATGAGTGCACAATGTCAATGTCAATATAAAAATATAACGGTCCGAAAATTGTTGCATGCAATTACATAAAAGGCCCTTGGTTTTTGTGACAATGAGAGTTGTGTCGGTGATAGGTGCCCTTAAAAAGTGGGGTGCTGAATTTGATTGAGAGGCAAAAGGTTGTGGACACAAACATACTTTAATGACTTATTAGTTATACCTAATCCCTTGTATCATATCCATATTTTACTTGGTGCTGCTCTTTCCAGCTTAATGCCTTTGTTTTTTGTTAATTGTAATTACCTATTTAGGTCTCATTGGGAACAAGATTTTGTTTGCAAAAGACAAATTGCAAGCAAGATTTGATGGGGTAGTATTGTTTATTGAAGAGGTTTAATTTCATGCAAGCAAGATAATTTGGATTCTTTAATTGGATTGCTATACCCATGATTATTTTTGATCTATATAATCATTCACCTTAAGATTTATGATATGATTGGATCTTGAACCACTAGTTTTGGTTGCAAAAAGGACCTTAATATAAGATAAATATAGATGATTCTTTTTGTTCTTATATATTAAAGTGATAGAATTGGCATTTTATAATAAAGAAGCACATGACATGCCTTGAAAGGACTGCATTCTTTTTAATATACTGCAACTACTAGCTAAGTCCTCATATCTCTTGAATGGCTTCATCTTCCAAGCTAGCATAGGGGTCACTGACACTGACTTTCTGTCTAGGGCTCTATAATTCATCAGAGTTTCCACATTAGTGTATTAAGAACATTGGTCACATCTAAAAAGTGATAGATGCCAAACAAAAGTTTGAAAAGGGTATATTGGTAATTTACAACAATTTAGAAGCATAATAAATATTGAGTAGTTAGAAGGAGCTTTCAATGGACCAAATTTTGATCTAAACCCTAAATCCCATTGGATTCAGATGGAAATAGAAAAATATTGCCAGCTTGATTGCATCTCATTATTATTGAATTATTATTTTAGTAATTTGTCTTAGATGTTGGCTTATTGGGCTAATAGCATCTCTCCCCGGATGTGAGATTTAGTTCATCGAATCATCTTACTTACACTAAACAAAACTAGTCTTAGATACACTAAGTTTTATATTAAGTGCTAATGTTTTTTTTTGATAACATATTAATTGCTAATGTTAAACCATTATTCCTTAAACCATTATACTTAGTTTGATAATTTGGACCCAATTAATAAGTCATGATTTGATTATGGTATCACTAGTTCAATGAATAAATCATTACTGTTTCCTCAAAAAAAATATAGGGATGTTTATCCCATATTGGTTGTGTGTGTTAGAGTTTCAGTCCTTATAATCCCAGACTACTACTACAAAGGTTAATCCCTTTTGTAGTGGTATTCTGGTTATGTAATATATTATAAGTCTGTTTAAAAAACTCTATATACTAATATCGTGTTCGTGTGTTCTAATAAGTATTACTGTTTCCTCAAAAAAAAAAAAAAAAAAAAAGAGAATAAATCATTATTGCATTACAACATATTTATGAATGATGAGAATTTTAAATAAGTTTCTTTGAATCTTTTCTATTTGTTACTATATTTTAAAAAATAAAATAGCAAAGTTAGGATGAACTGAAAAATAAGGGGAAAAAAGAGGAAATCTAAGTGAAATATAGGGTTTCAAATGGAAGTGACATTGGAGAGAGAGAGAGAGAGAGAGAGAGAGAGAGAGAGAGAGAGCATGTGGTTTGAAATTTTGAAGCAAATAAGGGAAAAAAAGGAAAAAAAAGGGAAAATCTAAGTGAAACATAGGGTTTCAAATGGAAGAAAATGACATTGTTGAGAGAGAGAGAGAGAGAGAGAGAGAGAGAGAGAGAGAGAGAATGTGGTTTGATTTTTTTTTTTTGTGGTTAAAATTATGCATGTGATATGTCCTCCATCATATTGAATGAGGTTATTCCCCTTTTGGAATAAATTCACAAATTTAATTTAATTTATTATTTTGCACAATAGGGAAAAGTAAAAGGTCTCCAAAGATCCCAAACTTTGCAAGAAGACCTCTTTATCACACCAAATTGCTCAATAAACCTTACCCAAGGAAATATAAAATCCCACCTTCATCTTTTTTTTTTTTTTTTTTAAAGGGCATAAAGGAAATGTCATTGAGCAGGTGAGAGAGAGTACCTAAATGTCATGGGACCTCACGCTTAAAACAAAGATTTATGCTTCAAAGAGTTCTGAAAGTCTCTCACTAATATTGGGCATATACACATGGTGTATATACCGCACTAAAGCTAGGGTCCAATGCAACATGTGAAACTACATGGTGGAGAGTTTTTGCTCGAAGTACTTTCATGCTGAGGAAGGAATCCCACTTCTCAACCTCCACAACAGCCAGTAGAGGAGTAAAGAAGATCTGCTATATTGAATACTGCCTCAAATTTCTAATTAGTTTTGGTTTGAGTTTCTTTGATATAAAATGAAAGATTTTTCTTTGGTATGAAAGATAGGGATTCTCGTTGATATAGATGGTAAAATATTCTTTATTGAAGAAGTAATATATATGTATTCCTTGTCCATCAAGGATTATGATTGAAGTTTTATAACTAGGCATTGTTGCAAAGGTTTGAAACATGTGAGAGGAGAAAGGCTTCTAGAAGAATATGAGTAGTTTGGTAGACTCTTGGAGTAGTAATTCATATCGTTGATAGTTGATATATTGGTTGGTGTTGCTCGTGGATGTAGGTATAAAGTTTGCTGAGCCATATTAAATATTGTTGTCTCGTGTGGATGTTTTATTTTTTTGTTGATGTGAATGTGCTTTTGCTAGCCCCAAATTATAATAAATGATATTAGAGTTTTTGCTGTTGCACAACATACTAAGAAAAATCACACGTTTCATAGATGCGACGCTGGGCTGCTACGGCAAATATGGAGACCATGAGCTAGTGGAAATATGTATAGACAACAATCCTCACTCAGCATCGCGCTCACTTGTTAATCTAGACATAATTCATTTCACACAAATTTTGCAAAAGACAACGGAATCAGTAAATTAAAGCTAGCTAGTCAAATTCATGCGCAACCAAGAAAATGAATGATAAATGGGAGTAAACAACCCGCTAAGGAAGAAAAGGAATACTCGAAATTTTTCTACTTTCATCACTATCATGCCACTGCTGATCGTAGATTACTACTCTTCCCCAGCACAAAAAGGGCAAAGTTATTAATCATCCATTAAAACATCAGTAATCACTACAAAAAAATCATCTTGTCCCAGCGTTTTTTTCCCGGCTTTTTTATAAACCACCGTAATAGATAAGCCTGTACAAGCGCTTTTTGAAAACGCTGGTATAGAAAATCCTATTATGGCGGCTCAAAACCGACGCTTTACAAAGCATTGCAATAGGAGGCTTATAGCGGCATTTAAAAAAAATGCTGGTATAGGAAGCCCAAAAGCGCTGGGATAGGGTTATTGATTTCCCTTATGAGGAAAGACCTATCCTGACGCTTTTAAAAGTACTGGAATAGGGTCCACCTATCCTAGCGCTTCAAAAAGTGCTAGGATAGGTCTTTCTCTATAAGGGAATGGAGGGACCTGTCCTAGTGCTTTTGAAAGCACTAGAATAGGTGGACCCTATTCTAGCGCTTTTAAAAGCGTTGGGACAGGTCCCTCCATTCCCTTATGGAGAAAGACCTACCCCAGTGCTTTTTGAAGCGCTGGAATAGGTGGACCCTTTTCCAGTGCTTTTAAAAGCGTTGGGATAACTCTTTCTCCATAAGGGAATAGAGGTACCTATCCCAGCGCTTTTGAAAGTGTTGGAATAGCCTATTCCAGCGCTTTTAAAAGCGTTGGAATAGCTCTTTCTCCATAAGGGAATGGAAGGACCTGTCCCAGCGCTTTTGAAAGCACTGGAATAGGTTACCCTATTCTAGCGCTTTCAAAAGCGCTGGGACAGGTCTCTCCATTTTCTTATGTTTATTATTTATTCAACCTTGATGCCTTCTGGGGATCTATCTTCAGGTCTCTGTGATGTTATAAACAACACATAGGCATCTATGTCATTGTTAGATTTGTTTGTCTGTGTTTGTTTTTGTGTTGTTTTCATCTTCTTTCTTTTTTCCCTGACCCCCCAAAAGGATTCACTCATTGTGAGACAAAATGCCTGGGGGGTTTTGGCAAAAATCCTATTAACCACCATGTCAACATTGTTGGTAATTGCTATTGTTAGTCGGGTTAGTGAAATTTTGTCAATGGTGGAATGTGATGGTTGGTGGGTGAACAGCTCTACACCTAGGCTCTTTGGCTAATTTGCCTTCATAAATGATTTAATCCAAAACTAGCTTGGTGGTTGGTTGTGTGACTGGACTTTTTTTGATTCTTGGTTTAGTTAGGCACCAGTGGTTAATGCATATGACCTATCTAAGCACATGATAATAGATATCCCTTTAGGTGCAGGCTTTATTTTTCATAATGATTACCTTGTGAAATTTTCTATGGTTCATTATAGTTGCTATAAAATAGGTATTTGAAAATATGTATTGTAGTTACATCACAAGTGCTAAAAAAAAAAAAAAAATGACCTATCCCGGTGCTTTTGAGAGCGCTTAGGTACTGCCTATGCCGGCGCTTTTGAGAGCGCTGGAATAGGTACTGCCTATGCCAGCACTTTCAAAAGCGCCAGTATAGGCCTTTTAAATTTTATTTATTCAAGACCTATACCAGCGCGTTTGAGAGCGCAGGAATAGGTATTGCCTATGCCAGCGTTTTTGAAAGTGCTGGTATAGGCCTTTTAAATTATATTCATTCAAGACCTATACCAGCGCTTTTGAAAGCATTGGCATAGGTCTTGAATGAATATAATTTAAAATGCCCCTGTCCCGGCGCTTTTGAAAAGCGTTGGTACAGGTTCGGCGACCCTATATCGACTTTCGTTGCGCGGCGGTTTGAAGCGCTGGGAAAAAAAACGCCGGGATAGGAATTTTGACCCTATCCCAACGCTTTCTAGGGCTATTCCAGCGGTTTTGAAAACGCTGGGATAGCCCCATTTTTTTGTAGTGAATGTTATGTTGTCCATCAAATTAAATGATGTGACAAGGACAAATTTAGTTTAAAATTCTTGTGGCTAACCTCTACTTCAACGTGAAATATTTAACAATCCCCCTTTGAAATAAATTCAAATAAAACTTATGTATAATGAAAATATGGTCTATTTTAGTAAAACCATTTATTCTACAATTTAAGAAAAAAAAAAATCATTATTGAGTAAATTTTACAAATTATACGGTTGCTCTAATTGCATAATTTCACTAAATAGTAAATACAACTAATTTTTATAATCTTTTTGGTTGAACATATTCTTAGCCCTTCACCATCAAGATAAGTGTAGCAAGATAAGGCGAATAAGATTATTAAAATATAATAGTCTATAGACTCTGTGAGAGTGTCTTTTTTCTTCAGCACAGTGGCCCAAGGATCCTGGGCCAAATAATTGTTGTTGGTGGACTGGGCTTGGTTCACCGCAGCTAAAGGGCTGTTTAAGAACCAAGTGGTGTGCAAAGCAAGTTCCCTACAACACAAATAAACTAATAAGCGAAAATATCTGTATTGAATGACAACGAAAACAACAAAGTAATGCAATGTAATCAGGAAATGCGTTAAACAGTGGTTAGGGATCCTTGGATTAATGTGAAATACTTCATTAATTTTCTTTGATTATAGTTATAGTGTGCTCACTAAGACGTAATACAAGGTTTAACTAAGCTCAAAAATTACAGACTTTGATGGCTATTCAAGCCTCCAAGACTTGTAAAGTTTGATTCCTTTTGAATTCGAGTATGTGCTATAGTGGCTGTTTCTGGGATACCAGGAGATGTTCCTCTATTTTTCCTTGAATTTTTCTAAGAATCCAGAAAATGACAATGCCCCTTAGCATGGGTTTTTTATTCCTTTTATAGTGCAACTCTAGGGCTTCGAGGTACCAGTGATTTCTCTCTTTTGCCACTCAGAGCTCGTGCTGTGTCAGTTTACTCAGGAGCTGGTCCTTTCCTTCTTTCTTATAATTTCTTCCTTTTGGTGCAACCAAGCTGAAAGCCCCTAATCTATTTTCCATTTCAAGATCCCCTCAGGTTGCTGATCTTAGCTATTTGGCCATTTTTCACCGTTTCAGCTTTTGGTTGCTCTCCATTCTTGTCATTTTTCCTAAATAGTTGGAATCTTTTACTGCTGGGTTGAAAGCTCCCTTCCAATCACTTCTACTTATGGTTTTCTCATTCTTGGTTCCTTGAGGCACAACTCCTTTGTTCATGAATGTTTGCTTTATACTTTCTGATTCTTTACTGCATGATTGGGTGCTTGAGACCCGTCTGTCCTTCGTCCTTTGTGCTTTTTTCCTTTGAGCCATTTCAATCTTACTTAGACCATGTTGTGCGTCCCAGGGATCCCCGGGCTCTGGTAATCTCTGGGATCCCAGCCCAGCTCTTCCTCTTGGGCTTCTTTTGGCTTACTGATCTTGGCCGGTTGGGCCTTTCCTTTGCTTCATGGATTTTAAAGCTTGTTCCTTCATGGGTATTTGGATCCCAATTCCTCGGACTTCTCACCCTTTTCTTCTTCCTTTTCCTCTTTTCTTCATTACATGAGCCCAGCTCTTTTATTTCTCTAGCTTCATTTCCCATGAAATTAGCCCAATGTGTTATTTCTTTGGGCCTTGGGCTGTGATTAATTTTGAACCTCAACAGACTCTATAGTCTATACATCTTGGCATTGTTTAGAAGACCATGAGTTACTATGATTAGGGTTTCCATTTTGATCATAATGTATCCTTGTATATAAACCTTTTAATGTATACTTTACACCAATAGTAACGAAGTAACTTCTTAAGGCATTTTATTGTAGATGTAGATTGTTACACTGAATCATGTTTATTTTGTTTATATTATATATATATATATATATATATATATATATTAATTTTTCCATTTTTTTTTCTCTCTTTCAACAAAAATTCTAACAGTGACAGCAACATGAAGTAATATGTTATAATATTCTTCTATTTTTATTTTTATTTTTATGTTTACCAGTCCCTAGTATCTTTAGTGTTTGACTCTAATCTTAATTAATTGATACTTTAGAAGCATCAATTCTTGTTGGTAACATTACATGTAAAGCCTCCTAAAACAGGAATTTCTATCTGTTGCTAAAGCACATCTAAACATGCAATTTGTTAACTACATAAAATGTGAACTGACATTCACTTATCTCTATGTCTATGAGTCATTGTTGGACTTGTTAGTTCCTACTTCCTACGATGAATAGGTCACAATGAAAGCACTTTCACTCGTAGTTACTATAGAGGATGAACATCTGCCATAATTTTATTCCAAGTGAAGAGGAGAAACTGAAGGTGGCGGATCTTGTATAGACGGACGTAGGTGGACGGAATAATAGCCACATGTCATCCGACTTGTCCTTATGTGGTTTCCAAGAAACCCTAAGCTGAAAATACTTGCAGCACACGATTAGCCCTAGTTTATGGAGTCCCAACACAAATAGAATTCGAGAAGGAAAAGAATTCCGAAATATACATGCATTAATGAGGATCTTCTCTATAAGGAAATCACTTGCTGCACAAGCAAGGAAGTCTGGCTTTACTCAACTATAAAAACCCAAAGACCCCCAAGAAAAAGGTATGCATAATTCACCCCAGTTTTGGAACTCTAGAGTTGTAGAAAGGTTTTTCTGACTTAACCTTCGGAGGGTCTTTGGCCGGTACCACATCGATGCTCTCTTAAGGTTTTCTCTTTTTGATTGTGCAGGGATTGTTTCGAGTGCGCGAGGGCCGTGTGACTCATTGGTGATTTTCTCGGCATCATCAGTTGGTACCGTCTGTGAGAAAGATAGCGACTTGGAAGCCATAAAAACACTTCTCGGACAAAGAGTTGCATGGTTCTTACTCGCTCGATGGCAACTACCAACAATGTCCAAGAAGACGAGCCGCAACCCATTGCCCTGGAAAGGCATGTCCAAACCCTTACAACAGCAGTGGAATGCTTCACCAGACAAAATCGAGACCTAGAAAAGCAGCTGCGTCAGAAGAACGCGGGACACAACACCAGGAGGAGGACCAAGAAGGTAACAGTGCTAAACGAAGAGACCAAGAGGGGCCGGAAGGGAGTAATGCCCCAAGCAGATCGGAAAGGCAGGACATGAGCCGTCCTTCAATCATTGATACGGCTTCACCCCACATTGAGGCAGAGATGCAGATAATGAGAGAACGGATGGATTTTATGATGAACATCCTCAAGTGGCAAATATCGAGCGACCTCGATGACCTGGTCCACCAAACGGATTCTCCGTTCACAGCACCTATTACTTCTTTCCCCCTTCCACCAAAGTTCCGCATGCCGCAGGTCGAAAACTATGACGGGAACAAGGATTAGCTAGATCACTTGGAATCTTTCAAGACCCTAATGCACCTTCATGGGGTACCGGATCAGATCATGTGTAGAATCTTCCCAACCACATTGAAAGGCCCCGCTAGGGTTTGGTTTAGAAGGCTGACGCCCAACTCAATCAACACCTTCAAGGAGTTTAGTGCCCAGTTCGCCTCACACTTCATCGGTGGACACAGGTACAAGAAGTCCACCACATGCCTAATGAACATCAAGCAACGAGAAGACGAGACGCTGAGGTCTTACATCACTTGCTTCAATAAGGAGGCCCTCTCTATTGACGAAGAGAACGATAAGATACTCGTGGCTGCCTTCACAAACGGACTGCGAAAGGGTAAGTTCTTGTTTTCTTTGTACAAGAACGACCCCAAAACTATGTCAGATGTGCTATACAGGGCAACCAAGTATATGAACGCGAAAGATGCGTTGCTGGCCTGAGAAGAGTGGCCCAAGAAGAGGGAAAGACAGGAGGACATACGATAGGACATAGGACCAAAGAGGGCAAGGACTGGAGAACAACGGGAGGACAGGCGCTCAAAACCCTCCGCAGGGAAATTTACGAGTTTCACCCCGCTAACTGCTTCGATCGATTAAGTCCTAATGCTGATCAAGGATGAAGGAGCCTTGACCTTTCCCGGTAAGTTGAAGGGAGATCCTAATAAGAGGCCTAGGGATAAATATTGCCGGTTCCACCGCGATCACGGCCACGACACATCTGACTGTTACGACTTGATGCAATAGATCGAAGCCTTTATACGACAAGGAAAGTTGCAGAGATTTGTCAGCAAGGAGAGAACGGACCAGCCATAGGAGCAAGCCTTTCGACGGGAGAATGAGCGCCTCAGGCCACCCATAGGAGACATAAAAATGATAGTAGGGGGCATGACGGCCACCGGGTCATCCAAAAAGGCCAGGAAAACGTACTTACGGATGGTTCAAAATATTCAGCTAACGGGCTCCATACCAAAAATATCGCGGATGGACAATCCCATCATTGGGTTCTCAGAAGAAGACGCCCGACGTCTTCACCACCCACATGACGATGCACTCGTGGTCAGCGTACGGGTAGGAGATTACAATATGCACCGAATTTTGGTTGATAACGGCAGCTTGGCTGACATCCTCTACTACCCGGCATTCCAACAAATGAGGATTGATAGAGAACGACTGAATCCGACGGACGCTCTGCTCGTTGGATTTGGAGGAACACGGGTATTCCCCCTCGGTGCAGTCATATTATCCATGACGGTGGGCGACTACCCCCAGCAGATCACCAAGGACGTAACCTTCCTTGTGGTCGATTGCTCGTCCGCTTACAATGCTATCATAGGACGACCTACCTTTAACTCATGGAAGGCAGTAACCTCGACCTACCACTTGATGATCAAATTCCCTACGGATTACGGAGTAGGAGAGCTGCGCGGAAATCAGGTGGCAGCGCGGGAATACTACATAGCAATGATGGAGATGGATGACCACCTCCAAGCCATGAACATAGAAGAGCATCGGACAATAACAAAACCCGTGGAAGAGCTCGAAGAGATACCCCTCAACGACTCCAGAAATGACCGAACAACAAGGATTGGTACCCTCGCCAGCCCGACGGTTCGCCAAGTGCTGACAACCTTCCTTAGGGATAACCAGGACGTATTTGCCTGGAGCCATAAGGATATGCCAAGGATAGATCCCTCTGTTATGGTACACAAGCTGAATGTGTCGCCCGCCTTCACACCCGTCCGACAAAAGAAAAGAGTATTCGCCCTTGAACGGGACCAAGCTATAGCGGAGGAAGTCCGCAAGCTACAAGAAGCTAACTTCATTAGGGAAGTCTACTACCCCGATTGGCTGGCAAATGTAGTAATGGTCAAAAAAGCCAACAGCAAGTGGAGGATATGCGTAGACTTTACCGAGCTAAACAAAGCGTGTGCGAAAGATAGTTATCCCCTTCCACGGGTTGACATCTCTTTAGACTCCACGGCACAACACTAGTTGCTAAGCTTCATGGACGCCTTTTCAGGCTACAACCAGATCAGAATGGACAAAGCCGATCAAGATAAAACTTCATTCGTCACCAGCCAAAGTCTCTTCTGCTATAGAGTAATGCCCTTCGGCCTCAAAAACACGAGCGCAACATATCAGAGGCTCATGAACAAGATGTTCGCACGGCAAATTGGGAGAAATGTTCAAGTCTATGTTGACAACATGTTGGTGAAAAGTCGAAGGGAGGAAGATCACTTAACGGACCTCAAGGAAACATTCAACACCCTTCACTCCTACAACATGAAACTTAACCCAGGCAAGTGTGCTTTTGAAGTGACGGCAGGAAAGTTCCTAGGGTTCATGGTGTCTCAAAGGGGTATAAAAACCAACCCAAACAAGATCCGAGCCATAATCTAGATGACACCTCCGAAGAATGTCAAGGAAGTCTAGAGCCTCAACAACAAGATAGCGGCCCTAAACAGATTCGTGTCGAGGGCTACGGACAAGTGTCTGTCATTCTTCCGCACGCTAAAGAAGTCTTTTGAATGGACGACCGAGTGTCAACAAGCATTCGAGGATCTGAAGGCATACCTCTCATCCCCTCCATTGCTCAGTCCTTCCCAGCCCGAGGAAGAGCTGTTCCTCTACCTAGCAATATCCTCAGTGGCCATCAGCGCAGCATTAGTCAAGGAAGAAGAAAGGGTACAGAAGCCCGTGTACTACACAAATCCCACGCTCCGAGGTGTAGAAAAGAGATACCCACTAATGGAGAAGCTTACCTTTGCCTTAGTGACCGCAGCTCGCAAACTCAGGCCCTACTTCCAAGCTCACACAGTAATCGTCCTAACAGACAAACCCCTAAGGAGAGCAATGAGTAATCCAGAAGCTACTGGACAGGTGGCATTATGGGCAATCAAATTAAGTGAATTCGACATACAATATCGCCCCCGCACTTCCATCAAGGGACAGGTGGTCGCCAACTTCATTGCAGAATTCACCAGCGTAGAAGGACAGGGGGCAGAAGAGATCCCACTATAGAGCATCCACACTGACGGTTCCTCTAATAGGCAAGCAAGTGGAGCCAACATGATACTTCATAGCCCGGAAGGGGATAAGATCAAATCCATGGTTCGTTTAGACTTCCCTACGACAAACAATCAATCGGAGTATGAAGCCTTAGTCGCACGACTCGACCTCGCCATGGCTACAGGGGCTAAAAAATTGGTCCTCTACTGCGATTCCCAAGTAGTGATGAGTTAAGTTAACGGAGAATACGATTGTAGGAGTGAATGGATGAAAAAGTATTTGGAGCAGGTGAAGGACTAGGTCAACAATCTCCAAGCCAAGTTCATTCAAATTCCAAGGGAGGAGAACAAACACGCCAACCGACTCGCTAAAGCAGCGTCAGCAGAACTTGTGGTCGTCCCCAGCCAGGTATTGTCTTTCATCTAAGTTTCACCACTAATAAACTGTGTCAGCATATAGGAGGTTGGATTGGAGAAATGTTGGACAACACCAATAGTATTCTACCTAAAGGAAGGGACGCTGCTAGAAGAGAAGGAGGCTGCCAGAAGATTGAAAGTCCAAGCTGCCCGCTTCGTCCTAATCAGAGGCGTTCTTTATAAAAGAAGATTCTCTCGACCCTACCTAAGGTGTCTCGGCCCTGAAGAAGCAGATTATGTTATGAGAGAAGTTCACGAAGGAATTTGCGGGAATCACTCGGGGTCGCACTCATTAGTACAAAAGCTGATCATGGCAGGATATTATTGGCCAACCATGCAAAAAGATGCTCATGCATATGTGAAGGCTTGCAATAAATGTCAAAGATTCAGCAACCTCATTAGGCAACCAACAGAGGAACTTACCCCTATGACAGCCCCCTAGCCATTCGCTCAATAGGGGTTAGATATCATGGGTCCGTTCCCAACAGCAGCAAGACAGCTAAAGTTCGGCATTGACTACTTCACCAAATGGGTGGAAGCGGAAGCCTTGACCACTATTACAGAAAAGAATATACGAGGTTTTGTATGGAGAAACATCATATGCAGGTATGGCATACCCAGAGTACTCGTCTCAGATAATGGGAAACAGTTTGACAACAACACGTTCAAGGACTTCTACTCAGAGCTGGCTATCAAGAACCATTACTCATCACCTACCCACCCACAGGCCAACGGGCAAGTTGAGGTGACGAACCGATCCTTGCTCAAAATCATCAAGACCCAGCTCGAGAGGGCAAAGGGTATATGGCTCAAGGAGTTGCCAAGTGTTTTGTGGGCATACAGGACAACGGTGCGGACACCTACAGGAGAAACCCCGTTTCAACTGGCACACGGGAGTGAGGCAGTCATCTCGGTAGAAGTAGGACTTACAAGCTACAGGGTGGGGAACCATGACGAAAGCAAGCATGATGAAATCATGTGCTTACAGCTTGACCTGGTGGACGAAGTGAGGGCAACGACCAAGCAAAGATTAGCACGGTATCAAAATCTCATGGCCAAACATTACAACTCCAAGGTCAGACACAGAAACTTCCAGGTAGGAGATCTTATCTTAAGAAAGGTAATGGGCACTACAAGAGATGCCTCCCAGGGAAAGCTCAGACCTAACTGGGACGAACCATACAGAGTGACATCGTGGCATAGGAAATGAACCTACCACCTGGAGATGCTGGACGGACAGAAGTTGCACCACCCATGGAATACGAAATATTTAAAGAAGTAGCACCAGTAGGCCATTGGCAATAGACAAGCAATGCCACTCCTCATTGCCAATTTATTTTCTTTCTAGCTTAGTTTTTTATTACCTACCTTTTAAGCCCTAGGACAAGTTTTTTATTTGTTTATTTTACTTTTTAAAGAACAATTTCTACGTGTGAGTATTACCATTATAATAAGAGGAGTTATTCAAAATTGCTTGAGTATATTTTCTACAAAATTATAGTCCTCAAAGTGGACGGAGTCTATCATCGAATAGACATAATTAAAGTTCACAAAGTGGACGGAGTCTATCATTGAATAGACAAAATTAAAGTCCACAAAGTGGACGGAGTCTATCATTGAATAGACAAAATTAAAGTCCACAAAGTGGATGGAGTCTATCATTGAATAGACAAAATTAAAGTCCACAAAATGGACAAAGTCTATCATTGAATAGACAAAATTATAAAGTCCACAAAGTAGATGAAGTCTATCATTAAATAGACAAAATCATAAAGTCCACAAAATGGACGGGTCAATTATTAACTGACAAATTCATCAAGTTCACAAAGTGGACGGGTGTCTATCATAAAGTAGACAAAATCATTAAAGTCCATAAAGAGGACAAGTTCCATCATTCGATAAACAAATTCATTGCCAATAAAGTGAACGGGGTCTATTTTTAATAGAAGAAATCAGAAAGTTCGCAATATGGACGGGGTCTATTTACTCCTTTTGTCCATAAAATGGACGGGTCCATTAATAATAAGACAAGTTCATCAAGTCCATAAAATGAACGGACCCATATTAAATAGTTCACATAGTGGACGGATCCAAAGATTCATTGAATTGACACAGAATGGTAACCTACATAAAGAACGAAATCTGTACAAGTCCTCAATGTGGACGGAGTAAGTCGCAACTGTAAAATAGATCCATTCATAAAAATAAAAACAAGATAGAATAATTTAGTTGAAACCCAGGAAGAGGACAAGTTTAAGATGACGATCAAACATCTAATGTTCTCCAAGGGCATTTAAAAAAAAAAAATTAAACTACACATCTGCAGTGAGGGTCTTATCCTTCTCCTCAGTGTGACCGGCTTGACCATCTTTTGGTTCAACTTGGCTTTCAACAATAGTCCCGTCCCCAGGAGCACCATTAACGGGGGCATTCTTGCCAAAAAGCTCATCCGTATTCTCGGAATGAACAGGTTGGACGGACGTTTGCTCCTGGACATTAATATTGACGGTAGACACATCCAACTCTGGATATAAAGTCTTCACCTGACGGATGGCATCGTCAAAACCGTCACCATAAGAGATTCCTAGCTCTGACAAAAGGTCGTCGGAGTCACGGTACTCTCGTACCGCAACTTCCTTCGCAAGACGGATCTCATTCTCCTTGTCTTCCAGGACCTTTTTCAGTTCCGCCATCCGCTGGTAAAACTCATCCCTAGCTTTTTCCACCATTACAAATTTCTTCTCCTGGACCACCTTCCAGGCCTTCAGTTCGTTCAGCTTGTCCTCCGTCAACTTTGCCTTTGCACGTATACGGTCCAATGTTGTCTTGTGATTTAGACATCGTCCTATCAGCCCTTTCATCATAATCATGGCCTGAAAAATGGAAAGGAATAATTATTTTCAAACTAAGAGAAGAGGACGGATGAAATGAGGACGAGAAGATTACATGGGCGATGCTAAAAAGCCCCGTCTCCCCCATTGCCTCCGTCGAGTGATTACTTAAGTCCTCATAATCTTCAGTTGTTACGAGGGACGAAAGCCTCTCCAAGGCATATTTGGAGTCCTCCCTGAGGAGGATGGGTGGCTTATCCTGTGTGGTGGATGGACCCTTCATGAAGCCTTTTCCTGCTCCATGTTTTATAGGGGTAACCGTCTTCACACCAGCCTCCAGCCCCACAATGGGCTCTAGCATGGTCTTTGGTCTTTTTGGTGCATGGTCTTGCTTCGACGGCACCTTCCTTTTTGTGGACAGAACGTTTGGGTCCATGCCCTTGGGGATTTGACCTCCCTCTTCCTTATTCTTGGCCGCCTGTGCCTTGATCATGGCCCTCCTTTTAGCAGCATCCATTTTTGCCAAGAAGGACGGACAAACTTAGTTCTCAAATAAAGAAAAATAATATACACAAGTGTTGGTGACGGTCTTACGTTGGCGCACTTGTTCGTCGTAACGATGGGCTTCAGGGGTAGGCTCCGGTCTGTCACAATACCAATAAATGGTATCTAGTGTGACCAATTTGGCCCAAGTCCTCTCCTCTGGTTTTGTTTTAACAAAAATCTTTTCCAGAAAGCTCCACTGCTCGAGCGTAACTTGAGGACGCTCCCTAACTGCAAAAAGAGGACGGTTTAAATAATAATAATAATAATAACTTTGAAGAATTAAATAGGCAACAGTTATTTACAAGACTAGTGTGCTATAGGACGGGTGCATACCAAACGGAGACAATATGCCCCATGTAGTATCGACGGGCATATGCTCTGTGTCACCCTGACGGCACATCCATTCATTCCCCTCAAGGAAGAAATACCGATTCTTCCAGTTCCTATTTGAGTTCGGAGTCTCGTATACGAGCCTCAGAATGGACTCCGAGGCACGAAACTATACATGCCCTTTGATTTATCAATTTCATATGGACGGTAGTAATGGAGGAATTCTCGAACCGTCAGCCTCCTTGCACCATCAATCATAACCCCGTAAAGGACCTCCACGCTAAGGAAAACCCTCCAGGCGTTTGGGGATATCTGGTTGACGGCCGGACCTAGGTGTTGGAGCAGCTCACGATGAAGGGAGCTCAGGGGAAACCTGAGCCCAGCCTTTAGCATCTGCTCATAGATACCGACGCCTTCCAAACCTTCATAATAACACTTCTCCGAGATGTATGGTAGACGGATGAGGATGTTATCTGGTATTTGGAATTTGGCCCTAAGCGTTTTGAAATGTTTCTCTTTGATTGTGGAAGTAAATGCATTCACCGTCCACTGGGGTAGCATAATAAACTCCCTAAGCCCATCAGGACCCACGATGGATTGAATTGGGGGCTCAGCATCTTCCAGACCGTCATTGGAGTCTTTTGGTCCATCCATCTCCAGATCCTCATCTTTTGAGGACGGAGAGGAGGCAGACGGGCTTCTTTCCTCACTTGGACCCTCATGAGCCTTGTGACTTGAAGAGTACACTTCCTCGTAGCCCATCCCGTCACGGACAAATGACTGATTACTGGACGCACTAGACATAACCTATATGTGATGGTGAAACCTAAGGTTGACGGGTCCAAAGTTTATGACGGAAGTGAGAAATCTAAGAAATATAGAATGCTTTCTTCAAAATAGGAACGGAATACTCACCGGAATTGGATGATGACCGATGAAAGGTCGTTAAGGACGGACGCAGTGACTGGACGGCTTCGCTCATTTGATAAAGATGACGGATGCACTTTGATCACAAATTTCAGTAGAAAGTAAAGAAATGAGGGGAAGAGAATTTGGTTTATATAGAGGGACTACACGGAAGACGAAGGGACGCTTTGATCCAAGAGAAAGGCCATTCGTTGAGCGACACGTGTCCAGGGTCATAAATGATTTCAAACCAGCCTGTCAAGGATAGGCGTGCTTCATCATAATCCAAATTAAGCCGTCACCCCATCGGCCCTTCCCTTTAGAGGTCACGAGCCCATGGGGTGAAGGTGGCAACTGAAGAGTAAAAAACTGAAGGTGACGGATCATGTATGGACGGACGTAGGGTGGACGAATAAAATAGCCACGTGTCATCTGACTTGTCCTTATGTGGTTTCCAAGAAACCCTAAGCTGAAAATACTTGCGGCACACATTTAGCCCTAGTTTATGGAGTCCCAACACAAATAGAATTCGAGAAGGAAAAGAATTCCGGAATATACACGCATTAATAAGGATCTTCTCTATAAGGAAATCACTTGCTACACAAGCAAAGAAGTCTGGCTCTACTCGACTATAAAAACACAAAGACCCCAAAGAAAAAGGTACGCATAATTCACCCCAGCTCTAGCACTCTAGAGTTGACGAAAGGTTGTCTGACTTAACCTTTGGAGGGTCTTTGGCCGGTACCACACCGGTACTTTCCTAGGGTTTTCTCTCTTTGATTGTGCAGGGATTGTTTCGAGTGCGCGAGGGTCGTGTGACTCACTGGTGATTTTCTTGGCATCATCACCAAGTATCTCAACATGAAATGTAAATGTTGACACTAGACACTATTCTTTCCATGGCTTTATTAAGGATGATGAGGCTCTCTCACACAACGCAGAAAGCATAGAGTGAAGTTCCAGGAGTCCAAGTAGTGTGGAATTTTGCTAGGCCAACTGTATATCCATTTCCAAGGTAAATGCACCCATAGCTCACTGATATACCTCCATAAACGGTAGCACCTGTATTATTTGACCATAGAATTTTCCCAGTGTTGGCATCCATGGCATATATAGGACCATTAGAAGCTACGGACCCCGCAAAAACAACACCATTGGCTACCGAAACAGGTGCTTGGGCAGTGTCATTACTAGGGTTCGCTGTGGACCACAAAATTTCACCAGAATTTGCATCCAATGCCACCCATGCACCTGCTGTTGTAGTCCGGTTTGATGGTTTTAATGTGAAGTTCTGTCGGTTGCTGTTGGCAATGTTTGTGTACACCCTTCTTCCGTCTGTGGCGGCACCCCATTGCCCTCCTCCCTCCTCTCCACCCGGTCCGGCCAACTTGGAAATTCGTCAATTTTAGTAACACATTAAAATAAAGACACGTCAATTATGAAAATAACAAAGAGTATGACATAAGATAGAATAGAATAACGGAAACAAACAATATATGCGATCGCCCTGATTAGTCTAGGCTACCAAACTTTTGGGGACTAAAATTTGGTTGTTGTATCTATATGTACTATATGGATTTTATTTTGTAAATAGAACTTGGTCACCGCTGCTATGTAACACATTGTATTGATTCCACTTTAATACTCTTTACCTTGAACCAAACTATGCTGCCATTGTTACGATCCAGAGCCCAAGCAAACCCACTTTTCTGCACGGCCACCACTACATCACGTATTTTTCCATTAGCTAATATGCTTAGCAGCATTGGAGCCTCACCAAAGTCTGCATCCACATTAGGCCCTGGTGGACAATCAGGGTTATTAGGTGTTAAACAAGCAAAATAGAATATGTCATAGCCACCCAATTGCCTTGACCATATGATCTTCCCAGAGTTCACGTCCAAGGCCAAAATTGAATTGAAATGGATGTCTGGCCCAATGCACTGATCAGGTTGAGTAGGTGGTGTTGTCTGATTGTTCTGCTTTTCTTGACATTCTGTCACATTGGCTGGAGCTGTGTACAGGTTCCCAGTTGCTACATAAACATGTCTCCTGATTATGTCAATGGAAGGGCTACTTCCCCATATAGCAGCACCCGCGTAACCTCCTAATTTGCCACCATTGTCAGGAAGCATATAAGTCTGCCAAAGGACTCTACCGGTTCGAATATCAAGCTTTACCAAGCTGCCTCGGAATGTGCAACATTGAGCAGCTGGTAATGCTTCTTCTAGTGATGAAATCCCAACATAGAATGCCCTACACAGAAGGATTAAAAGTAAAGAATTTTATTGCTGTAGTTGTTTTTTTATATGAGAATAATCAAGAATCCCTTCCTCAATTATTGTAACAGTTGAATTATTACAAATAAAAAATAAAAAATCATGGAAAAGAATGAAGTATAAAGAACTTTATATCTTCTAGGTTGGTTTCAATTAAAGAAGGATCAAATAAGGAAAACACACGTAGACTATTTAGTCGACGAGATAATATTGTTGGCTCTTTTAGGCAATTGCATAAATACCTCGAGTGGAGTAAGGTTCCATAATTTTGGTTTTATATATAGGTTCTTAAAGTTTATATAATAGATTTATTAGTATATTGATGATTTACCTAAAAGTTTAGAAAATGTTTTAAATTAAGTAATAGAAAATAATAAAATTGACATATCAAATTAGATAATAAGGTTATAGTCCTTTTTAATGTATGTATTGCCTACAAAATATTGTTAACAATACTTGTTATAGTTTTTTTTACATAATTTTTTAATGGAATTAAAATTAATAAAATCTTACCTAAGATTAATTATGTCATAATAAAGATTAACTGGATTATTCATATTATCAATTGAAAAGAAAATATAAAAAACTAGAATATAAGAACTTAATTAATAATTTTTCAACTAAAAAAAAATTAGAATATTAAGTTTTAAATAAAAAATTTAATGGTTTCAAAAAAAAAAAAAAAATTTAATAATATAACATTAATTTAAATTTAAACATAAGAAAATTCTAAATAAATTTATTTGTTTTAAGCTTGAGATTGTGTCTAGCCGACTTGGAAATCTGTATAACATAACATTTGAGTACATAAGTGTGCAAAGGTTAGATTAAGTTGGGTTGGCTTTAGGGTAATTTTCAACCCAGTCCAACCTCAATTAATTTTAGAAATCCTCAATCGATTGTAGCTCTAAAAATCATCCCAATACAACTTGTAAGCATCAAGTTAGATTGGGTTGGTTCGGTTGTCGGGTTGGGCCACATTTTGTCATGTCTGAAAAAAAGTCAAGTTTTTATTAAATCATTGAAGCCCATTATCCAATAAATGATACAATTAGTCCTAACAAGTGTCAAAAATACTAAAAATATATCAAACAAACAAATTTAGATTAAATAAACCAAATGAACAAATTTAAGACATGCCAGTTGAGTCCAGTACAAGCACCTTGAGACTGAGAGGTCAACCAACTCAGCTAACCCCCTAAGTTAGACACGTATAATTTTCAAATTATATATAACGTGGATTGGGTTATTTGGACTGACAATTTTTCCAATACAATACAGCTCAACCTTATTAAAAAAAAAAAAACCCCAACCCAAGATTTAAAAAAAATATTTTGAGTCCAACACAACCCATCAATTCAAGAAAAACCTATGTATATCCAAGTTAATGAGTGATACACACCAAACCATTACACAATTTTATGCCGACTCCATTTTAGAATTGAAATTATGATTTGAAATCACAATTTTCAACTTGAAAATCGTAACTTCAAATCACAATTTTAGTTCAAAAATAGGTGTGTTTTAGTGAGTATAAAATTGTGTATGACAAATAGTATGCAACAAATATTACCTGGGCAATATATTGGGTCGGATTGTTAGGATGAATTCACAGTTACACACCCCTATGTCCCTATCTAACAGTATTGAAGAGAATATGAAGGATGACTAACCCCAGGTAGGCTGTTCCAGGCATAGTGATCAGCACTCGAGGATGAGGATCAAGTTGAGTCGACCAAACGAGCTTCCCCATCTGATCGATTCAAAGCGATCACAACAGCAGGCCCATAAATTCCAACAATCAAGAGATCATTAACTATCGTTGATGTTGATCTTGACACAGTACATTCACAACAATTCCCGTTCCATTTAGTCCGGTTAATTCACTAAGGTTCTGCTTCCATATTGAGGCACCAGTGAAAGCATTTACAGCATACAAATATCCATTACATGATGGGAAATAGACCACTCCACTGTCTACTGCTGGGGTTGCAGATATGTCTTTCCCAGCAAAGAACTTCCATTTCAGCCTCAGTCTTGACACTGTCAATGGGTTTATCAGCACTTCATCATTCGCGTACCTTCGGTTAGTAATATCTTTTCCATGATTGAACCACTGAAACCATATACATCAAAATTGAATGCTTCATATTAGTGTTCTTGAGAAAGTGTGAAAAAAACTAAAAAACAATGGAAAAATGAGAAGGAATCTCATGCGTGTTATATATATATGAATTCTAACCGTGTGTGAGTCTTACACGACTATAAGATCATATATCCGATGCATAAGATAATTATTCATGAAAAACCATTTTTTGGTTTCTCTGGTTGGAAAGAATAAATGAGGCTTACAATTGCAACTGTGTTATCCACCGCTGCAAATAAGCAGAGTGCCACGACAATGCTGTTGACGGTGCCATGATATTTCTGGGTCTGTTTGTAAGCCATAGATTGTTAAATGGATAACATCAAGGATGAGAAGGTATATATGTGACTGCCCAGCTAAGCTAATTTATAGTTTGGTGAACTGTTGATGTGGCTTGAAATTACTTTAAAGTATAATAAATATATATTGCACCTTACTTGCGGCACATGGCATTGAATCAGTAAATCCCAATAAAGTCTGCTACATCTCTAGCCCAACAAGAGTTGTATTATTAGGAGTCCCTTTATTCAATATTTGTTACTTTCTTTTGTTTGCTGAACTTCTTTATAACCCTAGTCTCTAGCCATTTTAATCAGCCACTTATTTTCTTTCTCTAGGCAATTAATTAAGGGGAGGGGGGCTAGCTGGTGGGGTTTGAAATTTTTTTTCCTTCTAAATTTGGTTATTTGTGAGAGTATTTGAGTTTTGGTATGAGAGAGTTTTTATATTTTGTATGGATGTAGGTATATTATATCCAACCACGTAAATTCTTGTATATATAAGTATAACTATTGATTTGTATTTTCTTTATCGGAATTGATTTAAATCTCGGGACTGTCACTACACAATTTGAACTATTTACTTCAGTAAATTTTACTGTACTATTTTTTCCTCTTCTCAGACGTCCAACTTTCTATATTTGGAAATTTAGGTTGTTCATACAAATATAGTATGTGATGTTTGCAAAGTGAACTTTATCAGCTTTAAAGCAGGTATTATTGAATTTTAAAGTGATTGAGATATTCCATTCAGCTTCTTATCCGGAAAGAGCAGTTACATTGTTGAAATTTGGTCAGATCTAATAGAATGGTCCTCATAGTTGAAAAAACTTATCTTTAAAGCATATATGGAACCTTTAGACCAAATCTCTTTTATTTGAATGTGGGGGTGGCAATTGGAGTTCAAGGCAGAGGTGGTGACCGATTGGGTTGTAAATGAATTAAGCTAAATATAAAAAGTTCAGACTTGTTCATTTAATTTTATTTTGAACATGAGTTGAGTTTAAGTTTATCACCAAACAAGATTACATGTTTAAGCTTGGTACATTTACTTGCCGAGTAAGCTCGAGCTTGATCATGAGCTATTTGATTAACTTATTCTTTTCCTATTTATAGTAAAACTATGACTAATTAAATTGTTTTATCCCTTTACAAATTTATGAATTTTTACTACAAATGGATTGTTTATGTTATGAATAAGCTACAAATAATAATTTTATATCATATGAACCAATTTACAAACTTATACAACCTAATTTCAAGTCTATATAAATATATTTTTAGACAAGTATACATATAAATATATAGTATTATATATAGTTGATTTGAGCATTCATGTTCACAAGCTTGTTCACAAACACATTATTATGTTTGAGTTTGACTTGTTTAATAATTGAGCCTAAAGTTGGGCTTGAGCTTGACTTGTTTAAACATGCCTTTTCTTGAGATGAGTTTGAGTCGTTTATCAATATCTTGGTTTATTTACAGCCCTACTGACAGGAGTTGAGAAAAGAGGTGAGAGAAGTAATTGGTTGAGAAGAAGATATTGGATTTGGTATAAGGTTGGGGATCGATTGAGAGATGAGAGTTTGATAGAAGAATTTTTTAGTGTGTGCTTGTGTGTGTGTATATCATCGTCGACGTCCTCCTTCAGTGGTTTGAGTAGTGTGAAACCCAATCTATTTGTTGGCGCCAAACCGGTCGAACAACCCTACTTAAAACCACTTGTTGGAGTTTTTCTTGTAAGCATTTTCCCCATTGTGACCATATTGCCTACGTTCAAACTTATTTTTCCACTACATGAAACTCTAGATTGGTGATATTGTCAAATATACCTTAATTAATTGAATTAAATATTGCATAATTAAACTTAATTATTCAACTTGATTAATTGATTAATTCAACCGGATCAATTTCAGTATATCCAACAACTACAAGAAAAACGGGCTATTGCGGCGGGCCAGAAGCACCACTAAAGCCCAAAAAAGCGCTGCTAAAGGTACATTTGACCTATAGCGGTGGGCCGTCCCGCCAGTGTTGCAGTGCCGCTATAGGTCTATTGCGGCGGTCGCGAAAAGCGCCACTATATATGTACCTTTTAGCGGCGGGTGAAGGTTTATTGCGGCGGGCATGCAACCGCCGCCATACATGTTTAGAGTTCGTGGCATTGACTTTTAGCGGCGGGTAGAAACGCCGCTATATGTTTCAACCTTTAGCGGTAGGCGATAAGCGTCGCTATAGAGAATCATTTAAAACATAAAATGTGCACCTTTAGCAGCGGTTTTTGCCCGCCGCTATAGGTCTTTTTTTTTTTTTTTTTTTTTTCCCTCTAGTGGGTTTTAAAACCACATTTCTATTACAAATAATCCTGTAATAATTTTAGCTCCACTAAGACAATACCACAAATTTAACCAGATAACACCACAATTGTCTCAGAACTAACATTATATTAACATAGAAATATATTATTTAATACATAACTATATAACATTGTCTATAACCATCATCATAAAATTAACAAAAGAAAAGATGTAGTCATTAAAAGAAAAGATGTAGTCATTTGTACTTATCAAAAAAGATGTAGTCATTTGTACACAGAAGGAGTGCCATCACACATTGCGTGATACAAGGAGTGCCTTCAATCCACAAGGTAGGCGGATTCAATAAAATCATAATTTAAAAAAAGATCCTCATTTTATTCCTTAAGCATTCTCATGGACATCCACACAACCAAGAGTAATATATTGATAAATATCATTAAGCAACCAACACATATTCAAGTATTTGCCAATGATACATGGCACTCAATGCTTGTTATAAAACCACATTAACAACTATGTTGAACTTAGGATACCTCATCAACACAGCACAACAATTCTTGCAGCAAATTAATATTCACATTAAATTGAAGAAACTAGTGATTCTAAACTCACATTTTGCATATAGGCAGTCCATCACTCCCTTCTCCAAGCAGCTACACAACAATGAAAGAAATTGCATAAGTTAGGATTATAATGCAAAGTTACCAAGTTAGAATACAACATAAAGTTATTATTTTTATCCATGCTTCCAGAACATATCCTTCAATGCATTAATGGGAAGAGAACAAGCTCTAGAATTGAATAAGGATTTCTATCTCATTCTTAGATTTTTTTTTCCTTCTCAATTGGTAATTACACACATTTAGTAAGTCATGAACAATAAAAATTTCTCTCAAGCTATGCATTTTTATGAACCAAACCCATTTAAAATAAAATGGAATAAAACTACTAATCACTCACTTTATTCTGGATAGAGAAATTGATGAAGTTGGTATCTACCAAAACCCGATATGGTGGTCCCAACGAGGCGTTGTAATTGAAGAAAAGAGCCGATGAAACCTTCGGCCTATATCGCACAAAATTAAACACGTTACAACACAATATAAACCCTTACAAATCCCAAAGCTCCTATACCCAAAATTTAACACCAAAAATCTATTGATGCGAATTGAAAACAGATCTACGAATACCTTAGATTTTGATTCAAAAATTGAAAAAAAAAAAAAAGCGCATTAAAATTTTACCACAGATCTGATCAGTATAGGAAACGATCAAATGGAGCAACTATCACATCCAAAATCACCGACACTACCAAATTCGCTTATACACATATATGTATAGGTGCATATAGAGAGAGAAAGATTCACTTATACACATATATAGTTTTTTTTTTTTTTTAAATAGACAAAATTAATGTATAGTTATTTCTAATACCCTTGTATTCACAAATTACTGTGATGTATTTAGAATATTCTCAATACATCACAGTAATTTTCATACCCTTTATGCAACATCACATGAATGTGCAGTCGCAAACAATGCAAATATCATAAAAGGATGAAACCAATCACAAACTTCAATGAGATACATAAACCCAAGGAACTTCCCTAAAATCCAACTAACAAGTATATTATCAACATAGGGCCCAATTTATTTTCTAGATGAGTGGGACCTGATGCAGAATCCACACCAAATACAGCAACTATTTGCTCAGCATGTGCCTCTTGAATATCCTGTAGATATAAAAAAGAAAATCAACAACAAAACCCAAGAAGGAAGAAGAAAAAGAGTAAACTAGTTGGGAGTAGAAAACATATGACTTGAAACCCCAATCTATTAATCTAACACAAATATTCTTTTGTTCTGAAAGATTAGAGTGCAACCTACCCCAACTTCACCCCTACCCCTTTACCACCTATGCCACAGCATGGGGACAGGCAGAAGACATTGTAGAGATAGTTGGTTTGCAAAATTTGATTTCATGTATAAAAAAATCCCAATCATGTCATTAGAATTAATTACTAAGATGAATGTCAAAGCAAAACTAACCTCCATCTCATCAGAATGCATCCAAACCAAGCGAGGAATCTGTACCAGGAAGATAATATATCCTTAACTATTAAATTTAATTTAGAAATTCAATCAGTATCAGAGCGATGATAGCATGATAAAATGGGCATGCCAGAAAATTCTTAACAAAATAAAACTATTTTTCAAAATTTAAAGGATGTAATTGTCCAGATTATATCATTCATAAAAGCACAAGTGCATAACACACATACAACATGTCTTACCATATTGAACCATAATAATGAGCATTGCAATCAGATAAAAATAGAAGCTTGGTCACCTTGCAATACATACTGAAACGATCATAACACATGCAAACACCAGTCTATCCCATACACTTCCTTTGTCTCAAAATGTTAGTCCCTTTTCCAATTTTAAGATGTTCCAACAAGGATGTCCCAAAATTGATGTCCAACTTGAAAATTCATTTTTGATTGGTAAGTTGGTGGGTTTTGAACCATGACCTCACTTCCACCTTCCTCTTACAAGGGGAGGAGGAGCATCATATTCACCACTCAATGTGATTCAAGTTTTTCCAAAAATTATTTTTATATGGTGTACCATAGAAGGTTACAAATTGCAATATTTTCAGGCAGGAACACATTATAGAAGGATAAGTTTTGAGAAACAAAAATTTGCTGACATTTGCATATTATCTTCTTTCAAATGACACTGAAAGATGCTAAATGGATTAATTAACAGAATAACTCGAAACAAAAGATCTCAAGCCCATAAGCGCAACTTCAACTGGAAATAAACAAGCTAATAAATTACACATCTTGAACTGACCTTAACCTTCTTTCCTGTATTTATGTTATGTATAAAATCACCCTTCCGAATGACACATTCATAGATTCTTCATTAAAAATACAATAAAAAACCACGTTAGCATAATGGCTCATCTACATGTCTGAGTACTAACATTGCCACAACATGAATGAAATAATAAGATAGTTGGACTATCAAGAAAATGAAAATATACCTCTCAGACAGGCATACCTCAGATATGTCAACTGACCAATGCGACCTTTATGAGAATAAAATATATCAATTCCCCAGTCAGGTTATAAAACAAATGATTGTACAAAAGATTTTTTTAGATAAGAGATGAAAGTACAAAAGATTTGGGACAAAAATTTATTTTCATCAACCCAATACCTTCCCTTCATTCTTACTTTGGTCAAGAGCATAGCTACTGACTTCAGTTGGACAAGGCAAATAACTAAGTACACCATCCAAAAGTGGTTGTACTCCCTGTAATCCAGCAAACATAAAAGATGAGGAATATAATCAACAGACTTCTGATAGTTGAACAAACAAGTAGTTTCAATAATTGTTTACTATATAGAATTCACCATTGAATGGACCCTAGTAATGCCTATATTGTGTGTCGTTTTATTTAGGATGATAATTAATTATAAGATAGGACTAGGCAATATGAAATGATGAAGAGAACTCCAATTATGAAAATTACAAGCAACATCGCAAGCAGGCCAAATGAAGAGAAAATGGTAGTACATTCATCAAGTTGCCATAAAGACATGCAAGAAAAAGTTACTTGACAGGTAATGGTTCTTAATCTAACCAGCATCACCTTTGTATAAGAGCCGAACAACCATTTTTAATTTATTTTATTGGTAGGAACCAAACAACTATAGATAGAAAGAAAAAATCTTTAAGTACAAACAAATTAAATATACACTCACCATGAAATCTACAAAATTGGCAGTGTATACAGCGAGATTAATGGGGAGAAGACAAGGTATCAATTGACAAGTTAAAGAGGGGAAAAGTATACTGACTCCCACGTGACATATCATATACAAATCTTAAAGTTGGCTTGAATTTCCATAACAATACCTTTGAGATCACATCCCCCATAGCATTCATATCAAAGCCAACTATTATTATAATCAAAATAAAAAGACTTACTTTAAAATTAAACATAAACAATTCCATAAAGATCAAAAAATTTAATTTTAAAAGGAATCCCAGATGTAGAATGACCGAAATGCATGTAGATCTATGTAAAAGAAAAAGAAAAAAAGAAAAAAAAAAGATATATACCTGAGCAGCAACAAGACCACTAATTTATGGCTTGCTTCAAACAAGGGAAAGAAGCAAACATAAAGATTTTCGTAAATATTTACGATATGTTCCCTATGGTAACAAGGGTTATGGATCTATGGTCTATGGTTTTGGGTTTATTTGGAGTATCTTGGGTTATGCCACATACTGTTTTGGGGCTGTTAGGGTGTTGGTAAGGTAGCTTTGGTCGTCATCGAAATGGTTATATATGGTCCATCGTTCCTCATGTCTTAATGTGGTGTCTTTGGAGGGAGAGAAATAGTTGTTGTTTTGAATATATTGAGAGATCTATTCCGGACCTCAAGCTTTTCTTTTTTCGAACTTTGTTGGATTGGTTGTTTGCTTTACAAAACAAATCTTTCCCTTCTTTTTTTGTTTTCCTAGATTCTTGCAATTTTTGTTTTTGATTTGCTGTCCCCTTGTTCACTCCCTGTGTACTAGGGTGTTTCCTTTTTGCTATAAATATATCTTATTACTTATCAAAAAAAAAAAAACAAGGGTAATGGATTATGATCAACAAACAATATGAATTTCAAGATATATTGATCAAACTTTTATGATTACCCTATCACATACGAATCATTTACCTGTAACTTAGTAATGTAAGCTCGTAACCAAGTGGGGCATTAAAGTGATTGAAAATATGATAAAATTGGTTTAGTTGGGACAATATGGACCGTATGGTTTACTTGTCTAGAGTCAATCTTAGCATACCCTTTTGTCCTTGGCTAAATGGGTGACCCCACAAAAAATAGATGGGAAAACCCCAAGTTGGCTGAAAATTTCTTAGGATTTTTTTTTTTTAAAAATAAAGTTTGTTTTTGTAAGCCTACATCCACTATAAGCCCAACCCAAAACCTACCACAAAACTCCTTTGCTATAAAACCCCAAACAATTTCACAAAACAGAAACTCCTCCAAGCTCCCAGAACCAAGAATCAAAAGAAAGATTCTACTAGTTTCCCCAAAAATGGAAACTCTCTCTCTCTCTCTCTCACTCACATTCACATGCAAGTTCCATTCTAGAAACAATCTTGAATGCTAAATAGTGAGAATAACAAAGAATTAGACCAATAATTACAGGGAGTAATAATTACAGGGAGCAGCCTCTTGAAGGTGGCTCCAAGGTAATATAATCCAGAACCTCATGAATCACATGGGATCATGAAAACCATTAGACCAACTCCTTGAAGTTATCGAGCACTAAAAGTGGTTCAATGTACGCACTCTAACAAAAAGGTTTTTGCTTTGGTGATGCTATGGTGGGCCTGACATTTAGCCAGAATAACAAAGCATGCACATTGGGTTTTTAGCCATTTTGAGTGTAACAAATATTTGTCTCGTTTTTTCTCAAAAAAAAATAAATAAATAAATAAAATATTTGTCTCGTTATCCTGCATCAAGATCCTCTCAAGCTGGGCAGAAATTTTATTTTAAGACCCAAAGTCTCTAAGACTGAAATCATAATTTAATGCTCATTTTTCTCAACAAAAGAAAAAAGGTTCATCGGAAATTATACAAGAAAAATCAACATTCTAGAATTTAACCTCTAATATCGAAAATTCAAAACAATGTTGCAATAGGCATATAACGTTTGAACTAACTGAGGCAAACATTAATAGCAGATTACAAGAATCACCCAAATTCAAGCCTAATAACAACAATTGAACACCCTATAAAAAAAATTATAGAAAAACCCAGAAGAGAAAATAAAGAAATTAAAGTTTATAGAAAATAAAGCCTACCTTCAGATTTTAAAAGACATAGAATTCATAGGTAATTAAATTTATAACATTTAATCTAAAATACAAAATAGATTAATTTAAATTAAAAAAAAAAAAGAAGATCATTTCGTAGGAAACTAGTAGATCAAGATATAGAGAAAGAAAAGAAAAGAAATTAATTTGATTATTAAGACTTTAAGAGCCAATACGTAGTGACTTACATTTCTGGGCGTTGAAGAGGAGGAGTGCTTTGTGGAGGACAACAGAGTAATTGTCAGGAGTGATAGGAGGAGACTTGTGCTTGGGCAAGGACTTGGCAATGATGATGGGAAGTCCAATGACACGGAAAGCCAACACAATGGATCCAAAGATCCATTTCAGAATCAGGCTTTGGGATAGAGAATCCTATAAAGAGATGAGTGAAGAGGGAGAGAGGGGATGGGGAATGAGGAGGGCGGCTGAATGAGAAAGAGACGTGTAGGGTTTTTTAGGTTCAGTTTTAAATAGAACCAAAACGACGTAGTTTTGATAATAGTAACTTTAAAAATGAAAAGGGAAAAAGAAAAGAAAAAAAAAAGGCTATCATGGAGGATAGAACCAAGGACGGGGACCTTGAAAAATATGCACAGCACGCTTGTTAACCACTAAGACAACATACGTTTTAGTTGTTCATTATTATTATCTATATATAATATAAAACTGAAATTTTTGACTTACTTTAAAATTAGGATTAAAAAAATAATTATAATTTTTTTTAATTAGACCTCACATTAGATTATTTTTTATATATATAAAAAAGGACTCACTTTAGGTTTCAATACAAAGAACAAAAAAGAAAGACTCACATAAAAAATAAAAAATAAAAACTTTAGGATGAAGGAAAAAAGAGAGACAGACTTCTGTTAGGACTCTTTCACTATTTAGTTTTAAAAAGACCACACGTTAGAATTTTTTTTTTTTTAATTAAAGGACTCACTTTAGGTTTATTTTTTTTTTTTAAAGAAGAAGAAGAAGAAAGACTCACGTAAAATTAAAAATAAAAACTTTACGATTAAGGAAAAAAGAGAGAGAAAGACTTTTATTAAAATTCTTACACTATTTAGTTTAAAAAATTAAAATGATAATGTGAAAAATTGTGAGAGTTTCAAAGATTTCGGTTTTAATAATTAAATAAAATGATAATTTTATTTAAATATTAATGATAATGATGAATTTAAGTTTAAATTGGACTTGTTAGAAAGATAGAATATATTAATGTTACGACATATAATTACATGTGATAATATAATTGAATCACGTGCCATTTTTAGATTTGAAATCTAACCGTTGGATTTGAAGAGTGTAATGAAAGGTTAATTCTGGTAAATTAAGGTCACAATCAAAGCGGTTAATAACTTATTATTGAATGTTACACCAACTAATAACTTATTATTGAATTCATATTTTGAAAATCCAACCGTTGGATCACATGTTTTATATGTTCTTAACATGCATGCCAATTTTCATGCCAATCGGATATAATTTACCATTTGATCTTTAAACTCATCTTTTATGCGTTATTTTAAACTACAAAAACTTGAATTTAAACGATTGATTGATGACATGGCTATTAATCTTTGACCACCTTAAAATTTTGTAAGCATGAAAAATATATGAAGATAATGTAATCTAACGGTAGATTTGTCAAAATTCACATGGAATTAAGAAATATAGGGTTGGGTTCAAGTTACACTTGATGTAACTCTAAAAAATGTTACACCAACTAATAACTTATTATTGAATTCATATTTTGAAAATCCAACCGTTGGATCACATGTTCTATATGTTCTTAACATGCATGCCAATTTTCATGCCAATCGGATGTAATTTACCATTTGATCTTTAAACTCATCTTTTATGCGTTATTTTAAACTACAAAAACTTGAATTTAAACAATTGATTGATGACATGGTTATTAATCTTTGATCACCTTGAAATTTTGTAAGCATGAAAAATATATGAAGATAATGTAATCTAACGGTAGATTTGTCAAAATTCACATGGAATTAAGAAATATAGGGTTGGACTCAAGTTACACTTAATGTAACTTTAAAAAATGTTACACCAACCAATAATTTATTGTTGATTTCATATTTTGAAAATCCAATCATTGGATCACATGTTCTATATGTTCTTAACATTCATGCCAATTTTCATGCCAATCGGATATAATTTACCATTTGATCTTTAAACTCATCTTTTATGCGTTATTTTAAACTACAAAAACTTGAATTTAAATAATTGATTAATGACATGGCTATTAATCTTGGATCACCTTGAAATTTTGTAAGCATGAAAAATATATGAAGATAATGTAATCTAACGGTAGATTTGTCAAAATTCACATTGAATTAAGAAATATAGGTTTGGGTTCAAGTTACACTTGATGTAACTCTAAAAAATGTTACACCAACCAATAACTAATTATTGAATTCATATTTTGAAAATTAAACCGTTGGATGACATTTTCCTTATGTTCTTAATATGCATGCCAATTTTCATGCCAATCGGATGTAATTTACCATTCGATCTTTAAACTCATCTTTTATGCGTTATTTTAAACTACAAAAACTTGAATTTAAATAATTGATTGATGACATGATTATTAATCTTGGATCACCTTGAAATTTTGTAAGCTTGAAAAATATATGAAGGTAATGTATTCTAACGGTAGATTTGTTAAAATTCACATTGAATTAAGAAATATAGGGTTGGGTTCAAGTTACACTTGATGTAACTCTAAAAAATGTTACACCAACCAATCATTTATTTTTCTTCTAAAAAAAAAAAACCAATAATTTATTTTTGAATTCATATTTTGAAAATCCAACCGTTGGATGACATTTTCTTTATGTTCTTAATGTGCATGCCAATTTTCATATCAATCGGATGTAATTTACTATTTGATCTTTAAACTCATATTTTATGCGTTATTTTAAACTACAAACATTTGAATTTAAACAATTGATTGATGACATGGCTATTAATCTTTGATCATCTTGAAATTTTGTAAGCATGAACAATATATGAAGATAATGTAATCTAACGGTAGATTTGTCAAAATTCACATTGAATTAAGAAATATAGGGTTGGGTTCAAGTTACACTTGATGTAACTCTAAAAAATGTTACACCAAGTAATAACTTATTATTGAATTCATATTTTAAAAATCCAACCATTGGATCACATGTTCTTAAAATGCATGCAAATTTTCATGCCAATCGGATGTAATTTACCATTTGATCTTTATACTCATCTTTTATGCGTTATTTTAAACTACAAACACTTGGATTTAAACAATTGATTGATGACATGACTATTAATTTTTGATCACCTTAAAATTTCATAAGCATGAAAATATACGAAGATAATGTAATCTAACGATAGATTTGTCAAAATTCACATTGAATTAAGAAATATAGGGTTGGGTTCAAGTTACACTTGATCTAACTCTAAAAAATGTTACACCAACCAATAAATTATTGTTGAATTCATATTTTGAAAATCCAACCGTTGGATCACATGTTCAATATGTTCTTAATATGCATGCCAATTTTCATGTCAATCGGATATAATTTACCATTTGATCTTTAAACTCATCTTTTATGCGTTATTTTAAACTACAAAAACTTGAATTTAAATAATTGATTGATGACATGGCTATTAATCTTTGATCACCTTGAAATTTTGTAGGCATGAAAAATATATGAAGATAATGTAATTTAACGGTAGATTTGTCAAAATTCACATCGAATTAAGAAATATAGAGTTGGGTTCAAGTTACACTTGATGTAACTCTAAAACATGTTACACCAACCAATAACTTATTTTTGAATTCATATTTTGAAAATCCAACCGGTGGATGACATTTTCCTTATGTTCTTAATGTGCAAGCCAATTTTCATGCCAATCGGATATAATTTACCATTTGATCTTTAAACTCATATTTTATGCGTTATTTTAAACTACAAAAACTTGAATTTAAACAATTGATTGATGACATGACTATTAATCTTTGATCACCTTGAAATTTTGTAAACATGAAAAATATATGAAGATTGATGGTGCAAGAAAAACACCAACTACTCGTCCATATTGCCGTCCATAGCGATGCACAAAACGGAGAACGAGTGGTTGATACACTCGTCCTTCGTTAACCGTCTACTTTCGTCCTCCTTACGCTCGTCCAATGAAGGACGAGCAAGCAGTAACCTATTCACTCGTCCAATGAAGGACGAGCAAGCAGTATCCTATTTGCTCGTCCAATGAAGGACGAGCAAACGGTGACCCTCGTCCTTCGTTGAAGAGGGACGAACGAGGGTCACCAAGAGTTGTGCTTCAACACAACTCTAACCAAGAGTCATGTTGAAGAGTCATACTGTTTGAATCTCAACACCGGTCCCGATGAGGTGACTCCTACGACAGTTATAGAAGTTACCCTGTGAATCCTCCAAACTCTACGACGATTGAAGAAATAACTGATTTCTAACACTATATAAAGACCCTTCTACGCAGAGGTAAGGGGACTTTTTCCTCTCTTTTAGAATTCCAGATAAAAAATTATTGAAGTCTTTGAAGTCTCTTCTTTCTACTTCAAATCACTGACTTTACCATCGGAGGATCCTAGACCGGCCTCCACCGGCCTTTCCCTGATTGAATTTGGTGTTTTCAGGACTTGGCCTTCAAGATCAGCAGCATCCGAAGACTTTTCAGCCCACTGATCCATTAGGACTTATCAGTTGGCGCCGTCTGTGGGAAAGAATTCTTTGTCGCGTTTAAACTTCACTTGTTGAGTTCGTGATTTCTTTCTCAGACAAAGGGCTGAAATGGTCCGGACCAGATCAAGGGTTACCAGTCCAGGCCCCCAAGAGAGTAGAGACGCTTCCAGCAACCCCCATCGTGCCCAACAATCTGCACCAGCCATGCAACCCCCTCCTGGCCAGCACGTGCAAGCAATGGCTGCCGCTATGGCAGAGTTGACTCGCCAGAACCAAGAATTGAGAAGGGAGATTTCCCTTAAGAGCCAACGGCATGAGGCCTATGGAGAGGACCCTGGACAGAGTCAAGGGGATGGAAGACATGCAGAACTGGAGAGCCAATCAAGGGGTACCATTCCCAGAAGGGTACCACACTTGGAAAAGGAAGTAGATCAGATAAGGAAAGTTATGGATGAGATGAGGGAGAACATGAGGAGGACTAACCCCGTGGAAGACCTAGTTCACCGAACAGACTCTCCCTTCACAGCCTCTATCAATAGCCATCCCTTGCCTCCGAAATTCAGAATGCCTTCCTTGGACTCGTATGATGGAACACGAGACCCTTTTGACCATATTGCCACTTTCAAGACTACCATGCACCTCCAAGGAGTTCCTGATGAGATAATGTGTAGAGCCTTCCCCACCACCCTCAAAGGGCCCGCACGAGTGTGGTTCAGCAAAATACCTCCCAATACAGTGACGTCCTTCGAGGAGTTAAGCAAGTTGTTCGTTAACAATTTTATTGGTGGGCAGAGGCATAAACGCTCTTCGTCTAGCTTGCTAACCATAGAGCAAGGAGAAAACGAAAGTTTGCGGTCCTTCATCACGCGGTTCAACAGGGACGCCTTGGCAGTGGACGAGGTGGATGATAAGCTCCTTCTGGCGGCATTCCACAATGGGGTTCATTCTGACCTGTTTATTCACAAGTTATATGAACAGACGCCTCAGACCATGGCTGAACTCGTTCATTCAGCCCAGAACTTTATGAACGCGGAGGATGCTATCATAGCCAAGAAGAGGAAGAGAGTTGAGAAAGTGGAAGCCCACCCAATGCGCCAGTCGGAACAAGGTCCTCGTCCCAAGAAGGGACGAACAGAAGATAAGAAAGACCGAGAGAAGAAGGCAGGTCCTTCAGCGTAGAATCAACAATACACCCCTTTGAATGTGCCACTCGAGCAAGTCCTTATGCAAATCAAGGATGAGCCTTCCTTGAAGTGGCCGGAGAAGCTGAAGGGAGATCCCAACAAGCGCAATAGGAACAAGTATTGTCGCTTCCATAGAGACTATGGCCATGATACGGATGAGTGCTTTGATTTGAAGTAGCAGATAGAGAATCTTATTAGGCAAGGGAAGCTGAGAAATTTCCTTGGACGAGATCATAAGGACGAGAAATTGAAGGGGAAGGTAGAGGAATCATCGCGACCGCCGCTCGGAGAAATAAGAGTCATCATGGGGGGAAGTATAACTGGACAATCGTCCAAAACAAAGAAGGCATACCTGAAGGAAGTGCAAAGCGTCCAACTTTCTGGACGGTCACCGAGGGCTAAGCCCATGGATGAGCAGGCGATGACCTTCACGGACGAGGAAGCTGAGAGAGTCCACCATCCTCACGATGACGCTATCATTATCACCTTGCTTATTGCTGATTACACAACCAGAAGAGTGCTGGTAGACAATGGAAGTTCAGCAGACATTCTGTATTATCCTGCCTTTCAGCAGATGAGGGTTGGACGAGATCAGCTTCGTCCAGTGCACTCGCCTTTAGTAGGTTTTGGAGGAATGAAGGTACAGCCTGTAGGTACTGTTACGTTGCCAGTGGTGGTGGGAGCATACCCACGACAGTTGACTACCGATGTGAATTTCCTAGTAGTAGATTGCTCGTCCTCTTACAATGCCATAGTTGGAAGGCCGACCCTAAACAGGTGGAAGGCAGTTACGTCTACATACCATCTGTCATTGAAGTTCCCGACGGAGCATGGGGTAGGGCAAGTACAGGGAGACCAACTAACAGCAAGAGAGTGTTATCTGGCCATGTTGGCTACAGACGAGCAATTTCAAGCAATGAATATCGAAGAAGGGAGAATTGTGGCAGAGCCCATAGAAGCATTGGAAGATATTTCCTTAGATGAAAATAACCCTGAGAGGTGTACCAGGGTTGGAGCAGATTTGGATGCGAAAATTAAGAAGGACCTCACTTGTTTTTTAATAAGAAACAGGGATGTGTTTGCTTGGGGTCACGAAGACATGCCGGGTATAGATCCTGGCGTCATTACCCATCGTCTGAGTGTTTGCCCTTCCTCCAAGCCAGTGCGACAAAAGAAGAGGGTGTTCGCCCCTGAGAGAGATAATGCTGTTAAGGAGGAAGTTCAGAAGTTAATTGTGGCGAAGTTCATTCGAGAGGTATACTATCCTGACTGGTTAGCCAATGTGGTCATGGTCAAGAAGGCGAACGGCAAGTGGAGAATGTGTGTTGATTTCACAGACTTAAACAAAGCTTGCCCCAAGGATAGTTACCCGTTGCCGCGCATTGATCAGTTGGTAGATTCTACTGCCGGCCACAAGTTGCTCAGTTTCCTGGATGCTTTCTCTGGTTATAATCAGATTAGGATGGATGAAGCAGACCAAGAGAAGACGTCCTTCATCACCAGCCAGGGACTATTTTGTTATGAAGTGATGCCTTTCGGTCTGAAAAATGCTGGAGCAACATACCAACGACTGGTCAATCATATGTTTCGTCCTCAGATCGGGCGGAATATGGAAGTCTATATAAATGATATGTTGGTGAAAACTCAAGACGAGGAGAGGCATTTGGACGACCTGCAGGAAACATTCGACACACTGAGGCAGTATCACATGAAGTTGAACCCTAACAAATGTGTTTTTGGAGTATCATCAGGAAAATTTTTAGGATTTATGGTCTCCTACAGAGGAATCGAAGCAAACCCTGATAAAATTCGAGCAATATTGGATATGAAGCCTCCGAGCAATGTTAAAGAAGTCCAGTCCCTCACCGGACGAGTTGCCGCCCTCAACAGGTTTGTTTCTAAAGCTACTAACAAATGTTTGCCATTTTTTAAGGTTCTTAAAAAAGCATTTGAATGGACCGACGAATGTCAGAAAGCTTTTGAAGACTTGAAGATATATCTCACCAAAGCCCCGTTGTTAAGCCCGTCCGTGCAAGGAGAAGAGTTGTACTTATATTTGGCAGTCACCCCACACGCAGTAAGTTCAGCTCTAGTGAGGGAAGAGGGCAAGGTACAAAGACCTGTGTACTACACCAGCAAAGCATTGAGGGGAGCAGAGGGACGATACCCGTTAATGGAGAAATTGGCTTTTGCATTGATAACAGCCTCCAGAAAACTAAGGCATTATTTTCAGGCTCACGTCATTAACGTCATGACAGATCACCCACTCAAGAAGGCAATGAACAAATTAGAGGCTGCAGGACGTTTGATTCAATGGGCCGTCGAGCTCAGTGAGTTTGATATAAAGTACCAACCAAGACATGCCATAAAAGCTCAAGCTCTGGCAGATTTCATTGCTGAGTTTACGTTAAGCTGTGATGATGACGGTGAAGAGGAAAAGAGCAAGAAATGGGTCGTCCATGTGGATGGCTCATCTACACTGTACGCAGGAGGAATAGGCGTGGTTTTACAATCTCCAGAGGGGGACAAACTAAGACACAGAGTTCGTTTGCAGTATCAGACAACTAATAACGAAGTTGAGTACGAAGCTCTTCTCAAAGGGCTGGAATTGGCTAAGTCTGTAGAAGCGAAGTCACTCCTCGTCTTGGGAGATTCCCAATTAATTATGGGCCAAGTGAATGGGATGTATGAGGCTAAGGAAGAACGAATGAGGAAGTACCTTAACAGGGTAACGCGCCTTATAAAAAAGTTTGAGGACGCCAACTTCGTTCAAATCCCAAGGGAGGAGAACATGGAAGCTGACGCCTTAGCAAAAGAAGCCTCAGCGAATGAAGCCGTGGATAAGTTCGATGAGATTCAATACATACCGAGTATAGACATCCCAGAAGTACAGCAGGTGGAAAGTAGAGGAAATTGGATGGCCCCAATCATGTCATACTTAAGAGACGGACGACTTCCAGGAGAAAAAGATGAGGCAAGGAAGTTGAGGGTAAGAGCAGCCAGGTACGTTCTTCTGGACGAGGTTTTTCCCAGCCATATCTCAGGTGTTTGGCTCCAGACGAAGCAAACTATATATTGAGAGAAATTCATGAAGGAGCCTGTGGAAACCACTCAGGAGCCAGGTCACTCATCCACAAAGTCGTCCGTGCAGGATATTATTGGCCAAACATGCAAGCTGATGCTAAGGCCTACGTCAAGGCCTGCGATCAATGCCAAAGGTTTAGCAACGTCCCCAGGCAACCATCAGAGTATTTAACTCCAATGACGGCCCCATGGCCTTTTGCGCAGTGGGGACTAGACATCCTGGGTCCTTTTCCACTAGGTGTAAGGCAAATGAAGTTCCTCGTCGTTGGAATTGATTATTTTACCAAGTGGGTAGAAGCAGAACCCTTAGCTAACATCACACAACAGAACGTCAAAAACTTCGTATGGAAGAACATTGTGTGCAGGTTTGGGGTGCCCAGGGTGCTGATATCTGACAACGGACGACAATTTGACAATGCATTGTTCAAAGATTTTTGCCTACACTTTGGGATTCAAAATCATTACTCCTCGCCAGCCCACCCGCAAGCTAATGGACAGGCTGAAGTTGCAAACCGATCCTTGTTAAAGATAATCAAGACTCGGCTTGAGGGGGCAAAGGGAGTATGGCCAGATGAGCTACCAGGTGTTCTTTGGGCATATAGGACCACAACGAGAACCCCCACAAGAGAGACTCCTTTTAAACCAGCCTATGGAACTGAAGCAGTCATACCTGCAGAAGTGCACATGGCCAGTCACAGGGTGGCAACCTATCAGGATGAAGCTAATGAGGAGCAACTCCGTGTGAACCTCGATTTGATAGACGAGGTAAGGACGGACGCTGAACAAAGGATGGCGAGGTATAAAAACCTGATGGCGAGGCAATATGACGCAATGGTAAAGCCAAGGCGATTCAACATAGGGGACCTCGTCCTGAAAAGGGTTTCCTTAGCAACAAAGAACCCAGCTCATGGGAAGCTGGGACCTAACTGGGAAGGCCCCTACAGAGTTATAAACTTCAAAAGGCAGGGATCCTATTACTTGGAAGCCCTTGATGGGAGGAAGCTGGAGCATCCTTGGAATGTGGAGCACTTGAGGAGATACTATCAGTAAATTGCCAGCCTAGGGGAGCATGACTCTGGACGAGCATGACTCTGGACGAGCCCAGGGATTACATAAAAACTTGTTTATTTATATGTTTTCAGTGTGGTTTTGTTATGTTAAACGTATGGACGAAATTATGGTTTGGTTTGTATTTGTTCTAATAAAGGCATTAGCCTCTAAAGTGCATGTCTCGTCTATGAACAATATCTATGTTATGAACTATGTTTGTGGAATGTACATAATGTTGTGTAAATTTATGTTTTCCATCGATTCTTGTTCATATTGACTCTTAAAAAAAAGCTTAAAAGCTCAAGACGAGAAAATTCTCTGGACGCGGAGATGTAATCTCAAGCTTTCCTAGAAAGCGAAATCAAGGCACACTCGTCCAAATCGAAGGACGGGGTAAAACTAATGCCTAAGAGCAAGTTGCAAAATCCAAGGCAGTCTCGTCCATAGGATGGGCAAGGTAAAACATTATACCTAATCATACCGTGGACGAGAAAGCCTTGGATAGACGGGTGCATGTTAAGCCATGGACGAAGAAATGCATGGCTGTATTTCAATCTTTTAAGGTCTTTATTAAAACAATCCAGTCCATGGACGAGAAAAATGTAAGGCCTTCACTTCATAAACATGAAGATCAGCCAAGTCCATGGACGAGTAATGCTCACCTTTATCATTTCTCAACAAAAAGTCCATGGACGAGTAATGATAATCTTTATCATCTCACAACAAGTCCATGGACGAGTAATGTTGATTATTACCTTTTCACATGGACGAATTACGTTTGAAATTCAAATGAAATTGGTAGATGAACATAGGTAAAATATGGACGAAGTTGAGTAAAAAAAAATATATATGTAAAACTCGTCCGTACATATACAAAAGAAAAACGACATTCATTAAGCCAAGGGTGGATATCATACGTCCAAAAAACCCTTGGTAAATAAACTGAAATGATTGTTTAAAACCTCGTCCTAAAACCTTGGACGAAGTAAATGTATTGAAATTACATAGAAAGGTCTCAAAACGGACCAAATCAAAATACATCAAAAAAAAAAAAAAAATCTTAAGTAGAGGGAGCGACATTGGAGGCATCCTGAGGGGGCAGGGTTGTAGCATCGTCTTCAACATTGATGTCGTCGGAGCCAGTCTGAAGAAGAGAGCTAGTGGTGGCAGGGTTCAAATTGAGCACGATGGAGCTGAAGTCCACATCAGGAAACTTCTCAGCAGCGTCCATCCTGAAGTCTTCAAACCCTGCTGCATAGTTGGTGTCCATAGCATCTGTGAATTGCTTAGATGCTTTGAACTCAGCCACTGCATCTTCCTTCGCTTTGGAAAGGAGAGTGCCATATTCGTTATTCTTTTTCTGCAAGGCCTCAAGACAAACGTCCTTCTCCGCAGCACTAGTTTTCATCTCCTCAACCAATGTCTTCAACTCTTTCACCTCCTCCGTAGTCTTGGTAGCAACCTCAGCCCATTGCTTAGCCTCGGCTTTTAGCTCCTGGATCCTCGTCTCTAGCAAGATCCTCGTCTTGTCCAACCCAGTGGCCTGTCTGGACGCTGCTATAAACTTAGACATGCCCTGAAAAAAATTAACAAATATAAATTACCTTGAAAAGGAAAATATACATTTGGTCAAGACGAAGAAAGAAACATTACCTTAAAAAGGTCATGAACACCTGAGTGTTCGAAGTCCTTGAGGGACATGTCATAGCAGACGGTAATATCCTCGTCCGTCACAGCGTTCTTAAAACGCTCCCAGGCCAAATCCTCATTTTCAATGATGTTTGAAGGGGCCTTTTGGGGAGGTTGAGACGAGGTGGGCGCGCTTTTGGATGGAGGAGTCTTGGACGGAGTGGACTCCAAAGGAGTGGACGAGTCGATCTCATAGACTTTGGATGGTTGCTGGGACAACGAAGTGGGCTTCACCACCTGAGACGAGCCATGCTTAGCCTTTTTGCCACGCCTGCTGGGGAGGTTCTCCAAATCTAAGTGTTTGGACACAGTTTTCCTTTTTTCTCCAGCAACAGGACGAGCTTGGCGCTCAAGCTCAGGACGACTCCCCTCAGCACTCACCTCCTTTCCCTTATTACTTCTGATAGTTGCCATTCCTATAAAAAGACGAAGGGGATTCACTTAGAAAAGTGAAAGTAAAAGATGCAAGGAATGCAAAAATCTAATACTTACTTTTTCTCACTGTAACCTCGTGTGCAATTGCGATGTCAGACGGGTTAGGACCTAATCTCCACTTAGCTAGTCGTCTGAGATTGACCAAGGAATGAAAATCCCTGTCTCCGTGTAGACGAGCCCTGTGGACGCGGTCACGGTGCAACTTGCTCAAACTGGGTCGTCTAACAGCTGTAATGGAATAAACTAAGGTTAAATGAGGTAATAAGTAAAAGATAAAAGAAAAGAAGGGGAAAGCAAAGGGACTTACCCTCAGGACGAAGGTTCCCTAGGTCCCCAGTAAAACGACCAAAGGAATCCTGGCCAACGTCTACGGGAGTTCCAGCCCAGAATCCAGAGACGAAGAAAAACTCCGTCTTCCATTTTCTGTCAGACGAGGCCAAGGATTTCACCAGTCTACAATCTTTACTCCTGGCTGTGAATTGATAAAAGCCAGGAGATTGATGAATCTCGGAAGGTTTATAGCAGTAGAGGAACTCGTCCACAGTGATAGGACGATCCCCTCCAAACACTTCCCTCCACAAAATTTGCATAGAGATAATTAATCTCCATGCATTTGGGTTGAATTGACACACCCCTAAACCTAACCTAACTAACAGCTCTCTGGTAAAAGAATTTAAAGGAAATCTAAGACCTCCAAGAAGGTAGGCCTCGTACACACCTATCCCAAAATGAGGGTTACAACACCACTCATCGCGGACGGGTAATCTGGGATTAAACTCGTCTGGGATTTGATACCACTGCCTAAGGTTGTTTAATCTTTCCTCGTCTGTCTTTGAAGGAATATCTACAGCACAGCTATACACAGTAACCTCCGTCTCGTCCAAAGGACTGGACGGAGGAATTGAAGACGAGGTACCTACCTGGGATCCTACAATTTTCCTAAGTTGTTTTTGTACTTCTTCTAAAGGAAGCCCAGGGACCCCTGAGACATACTCCTCGTCAGTAGTGTTTTCCCTACTACTACTACTAGTGTCGCTAGAATTATCACTACTCTCGTCATAATACTCGTCCACAGCTCTTTCTGTACTATCGCTAGACGAGGAAATGGTGATTCCTGACATTTTCTAAAAAGAAAATTTTTGAAAACCTAAAAGACGAGGAGAGAGGGAATACCTGGCTCTAAGACGCGGGAAACTCTTAGACGAGGCTCTAGACGACGAATGTCAAAGAGGAAAGATCTCAGAAAGTGAGAGGGTAATGGGGGCATTCCACTATTTATAGATGGTTTGGCCTGACATATGAAACGACACGACCAATCAGACGATGACACGTGGTCTTCGTCTCGAAAATGTAAAACGACGAAATAAACCATCAATCAGATTGTGACACGTGGCATCTTTGATCGTTGGAAAAGATCGTCCATCCAGAGAAATAAATTACTATATTTTCTTGGACGACACATGGACAAGGGGGCAACTGATGGTGCAAGAAAAACACCAACTACTCGTCCATATTGCCGTCCATAGCGATGCACAAAACGGAGAACGAGTGGTTGATACACTCGTCCTTCGTTAACCGTCTACTTTCATCCTCCTTACGCTCGTCCAATGAAGGACGAGCAAGCAGTAACCTATTCGCTCGTCCAATGAAGGACGAGCAAGCAGTATCCTATTTGCTCGTCCAATGAAGGACGAGCAAGCGGTGACCCTCGTCCTTCGTTGAAGAGGGACGAACGAGGGTCACCAAGAGTTGTGCTTCAACACAACTCTAACCAAGAGTCATGTTGAAGAGTCATACTGTTTGAATCTCAACACCGGTCCCGATGAGGTGACTCCTACGACAGTTATAGAAGTTACCCTGTGAATCCTCCAAACTCTACGACGATTGAAGAAATAACTGATTTCTAACACTATATAAAGACCCTTCTACGCAGAGGTAAGGGGACTTTTTCCTCTCTTTTAGAATTCCAGATAAAAAATTATTGAAGTCTTTGAAGTCTCTTCTTTCTACTTCAAATCACTGACTTTACCATCGGAGGACCCTAGACCGGCCTCCACCGGTCTTTCCCTGATTGAATTTGGTGTTTTCAGGACTTGGCCTTCAAGATCAGCAGCATCCGAAGACTTTTCAGCCCACTGATCCATTAGGACTTATCAAAGATAATATAATATAATGGTAGATTTGTCAAAATTCACATCGAATTAAGAAATATAGGGTTGGGTTTAAGTTACACTTGATGTAACTCTAAAAAATATTACACCAACCAATAATTTATTTTTGAATTCATATTTTGAAAATCCAACCGTTGGATGACATATTCTTTATGTTCTTAGTGTGCTTGCCAATTTTCATGTCAATCGGATGTAATTTACTATTTGATCTGTAAACTCATCTTTTATGCGTTATTTTAAACTACAAAAATTTGAATTTAAACAATTGATTGATGACATGACTATTAATCTTTGATCATTTTGAAATTTTGTAAGCATAAAAAACATATGAAGATAATATAATCCAACAGTAAATTTGTTAAAATTTACATTGAATTAAGAAATATAGGGTTGGATTCAAGTTACACTTGATGTAACTCTAAAAAATGTTACACCAACCAATAATTTATTTTTGAATTCATATTTTGAAAATCCAACCGTTGGATGACATTTTGTTTATGTTCTTAATGTGCATGCCAATTTTCATGCCAATCGGATGTAATTTACCATTTGATCTTTAAACTCATATTTTATGTATTATTTTAAACTACAAAAACTTGAATTTAAACAATTGATTGATGACATGGCTATTAATCTTTGATCACCTTGAAATTTTGTAAGCATGAAAAATATATGAAGATAATGTAATCTAACGGTAGATTTGTCAAAATTCACATCGAATTAAGAAATATAGGGTTGGGTTCAAGTTACACTTGATGTAACTCTAAAAAATGTTACACCAACTAATAATTTATTTTTGAATTCATATTTTAAAAATCCAACCGTTGGATGACATTTTATTTATGTCCTTAATGTGCATGCCAATTTTCATGCCGATCGGATGTAATGTACTATTTGATCTATAAACTCATCTTTTATGCGTTATTTTAAACTTCAAAAATTTGAATTTAGACAATTAATTGGTGACATGCTTATTAATCTTTGATCACCTTGAAATTTTGTAATCATGAAAAATATATGAAGATAATATAATCTAACAATAAATTTGTCAAAATTCACATTGAATTAAAAAATATAGGGTTGGGTTCAAGTTACACTTGATGTAACTCTAAAAAATGTTACACCAACCAATAATTTATTTTTAAATTCATATTTTGAAAATCCAACTGTTGGATGACATTTTCTTTATGTTCTTAATGTGCATGCCAATTTTTATGCCAATCGGATGTAATTTACTATTTGATCTTTTAACTCATATTTTATGCGTTATTTTAAACTACAAAAATTTGAATTTAAACAATTGATTGATGACATGGCTATTAATCTTTGATCATCTTGAAATTTTGTAAGCATAAAAAACATATGAAGATAATATAATCTAATAGTAAATTTCTCAAAATTCACATTGAATTAAGAAATATAGGGTTGGGTTCAAGTTACACTTGATGTAACTCTAAAAAATGTTACACCAACCAATAATTTATTTTTGAATTCATATTTTGAAAATCCAACCGTTGGATGACATTTTCTTTATGTTCTTAATGTGCATGCCAATTTTCATTCCAATCGGATATAATTTACCAATATGATCTCAAAATTCATCTTTTATGCGTTATTTTAAATTACAAAAATTTGAATTTAAACAATTGATTGATGACATGGCTATTAATTTTCGATCACCTTGAAATTTTGTAAGCATGAAAAATATATGAAAATAATGTAATCTAACGGAAGATTTGTCAAAATTCATATCAAATTAAGAAATATAGGGTTGGGTTCAAGTTACACTTGATGTAACTCTAAAAAATGTTACATCAACCAATAACTTATTGTTGAATTCATATTTTGAAAATCCAACCTTTGGATCACATTTTATATATTTTTTTAACATGTATGCCAATTTTCATGCCAATCGGATGTAATTTACCATTTGATCTTCAAACTCATCTTTTATGCGTTATTTTAAACTATAAAAACCAGAATTTAAACAATTGATTGATGACATGACTATTAATTTTTGATCACCTTGAAATTTTGTAAGCATGAAAAATATATGAAGATAATGTAATCTAACGGTAGATTTGTCAAAATTCACATCGAATTAAGAAATATAGGGTTGGGTTAAAGTTATACTCGATGTAACTTTAAAAAATGTTACACCAACCAATAATTTATTTTTGAATTCATATTTTGAAAATTCAACCGTTGGATGACATTTTCTTTTTGTTCTTAATGTGCATGCCAATTTTCATGCCAATCGGATTCAATTTACCCTTTGATCTTTAAACTCATCTTTTATGCGTTATTTTAAACTACAAAAACTTGAATTTAAACAATTGATTAATGACATGACTATTAATCTTTGATCATCTTGAAATTTTGTAAGCATAAAAAACATATGAAGATAATATAATCTAACAGTAAATTTGTCAAAATTCACATTGAATTAAGAAATATAGGGTTGGGTTCGAGTTACAGTTCATGTAACTCCAAAAAATGTTACACCAACCAATAACTTATTATTGAATTCATATTTTGAAAATCTAACCGTTTGATTATATGTTCTAACATGTATACCAATTTTCGTGCCAATCGGGTGTAATTTACCATTTGATCTTTAAGTGGGAAGGCGGAAAAAACATAGAAAAATTTTGGGACAGGAAATTTAAAAGGTCTGTTGCGGCGGTCCAACCCGCCGCCATAACTAAGAAAAGGCGCCGCAAAAAGGATCCCTATTGCGGCGGGTTTTTGGTGCGCCGCTATATCTCAATTACCGTCGCTAAAACAGGTCTATTGTGGCGGTTTTATGTCCTACAGTGAGCCGCTGTAGGACGCCGCAAAAAACCCTACCTATAGCGGCGGTCACAAAAAACGCCGCAATAAATCCCATGTATTGCGGCGGGCCAAAAACGCGCCGCAATAGGCGACATATAGCGGCAGTTTTCGCACCCGCCGCAATTGCTCGTTTTTCTTGTAGTACATGTACTGTTCTTAATTTTCTTTTAAATTTAAATTTATATCTTATTAGTTTCTTATTGGCATGTGTGGTACGTAAACATGTTTTTGTTTTTTATTTTGTATGGTTTAGTGTTTTTTTTATTTTATTTTTTTTTTCATACTAGTTAGAAATCTCTTGATCATGTTGTACTATACTAGTCTCCAACTAATATAAAAAATAAAATTTATAATCTATTTCCCCATTTATAATCCCAAATTTAGATCATAAATTTTTATATAAGTTTATTTGAAAATTATATCCATATTAACTGACATTTTTGTACTCATTTTCCTTTATTTTTTGATGTATTTATCTTCTTTGTAACTTGTTAGGGACATATTTGATGTAACTGACTAATTCTTTGACAAAATGCACTTTATTTATAATTGGATAGATCTAGGATGTGTTTAGTACTTCAAGTAACAAGTGTTCAAGTTTAGTATTAAAGCCATGCAAATCTAACCAAGAAATAAGTAAAAAAGTGTTGTTCATTAAAGCTCGACAGATGTCTCGACAGAATCCTTTCTATCGAGATTTAATGTTGAAGCTCGACATAAGCTGAATCTGTCGAGAATTACAAAATCAAAATTTCTAGATCTGATTCCACGCATATCCTTGAGTATTTGTGTAGGGTTTCTTTTCTCACAACCCTATAAATATATAAGGATTATTTTAAGAGCCGTCACAAGTGATGTAAGGTGTTGCAAAAGTATAATCCATGCATATTATGACCGGAGACTCTAGTTCATCATATTCTCTGTAGAAGTTACTGTGTCTTTACACCAAGGGTTTTGTGACCAAGGAGCTTCCTGATCTTCATCGTTAATGAATTGAAGAATTTTGCAGCCAACAATCCTTCTCAAGTTGGTGTGTGAGTCACGTACTGGGATTCGTGTATCATTGGTTAGTCACGTATTGAGAGTCGTGCATTGAACAGAGAGATTGCCGCTACAATACAAGTCCAATTGGGTATTGGGGTAAGGGTTTAACTGTAGGTTGGTATTAGGTACTGAGATTCCTTTTACTTGTAACCGCTTGTTTTGATAATAGTAGATTATCGGGAGCGGTGACTTTAAATTCATTCGGTGGGGTTTTGCCTCGGTGGTTTTTCTTATTCGTAAACAAATCACTTGTGTCAAATTTAATTTTAGCTACATTTACTTTAGTTGGTGATTTGTTTGTATTACCATGCTGTTGTATGTTAAATTGACTTAATTAATTAACTTGGATAATTAATTAATTAATTTTTCATAAGGGTCAATGCATTCTTGGCCTATCATAACTCACCGATCCATTAAGCCTATAAATACTATGGTTCTCTTCTTCCGCCTATTAGAAAAACATACATTAGTCTGATGCCTAATAGTTAGAAATATTTCTACGAATTATATGTGTGGACGACTAAATTTCTAGTTTGAAATAAATTAAACAAGTAAAATAGTTTCACAAATGCGAATTTGTATTGATGGATATGTGGTACAATTCTCTGCGATTACAAAAGAGTGATCCTCTAATTCGATCTCCTTGAAAGATTTGTTGATTTGAATTGTGGTAATGTGATTTTGATTTGAACACCAAATATACTTCAATTTGGCTAAAGAATGGATCGAATGTCTTTGAAACAAAATTACAACGAATCTCTGACTATGAGCTTATTAGAAATCCTTTGTTCTTCACGTTATTCGTGCGTTCTTTGTGCGTTCTTCGTCTTCCATGGTTTGTGGTGGAAGTTCTTCGGTGATTTGGAGGCTTGAATCTGTAGAGCTTCATTGATTTATGGTTTGTTGAGGTTTCTAGAGGCTTTTAAGCTTGATTCTAGCTAACTTTAAGATTTAGGCAGATAGTTTGGATGGTTCTGCTTCGAATGTTCTTCAATTTTGAGGTTGAAGTTTTTAAAGGTTTTGAGGCTTGATTCTTACATAGCTTTTGTACTATTGAGTGCTTCTGAATCTTCTTTGATGCTGCTTGTGCTCTGGAAGTCTTGGTGTGTATAAATGCCTTAGGAAGGCTTCTATTTTTAGGAGTTTGGAGATAGGTGAGCAACACGTGGCGAAGTTTGATTGGTGACATGTGTCATAGTTTGATTGGAGGAGTTTTAAGACTTTTTCTCTAAGGCACGTGGCATCTTTTGATTGGCCGAAATAATTTGATTTTCAAGGTGACACATGTCAGCACCTAATTGAATTGCCTATATCATTGCTTACACACGCTGGGCTGCTTATGTCATTGCTTACACGTACCGATGTGTGATTGGTTTTTGCATGCATTTTGTGTCCCTATTTCAATGACACTCGGAAAATTTTTGTTGGAATCTGAATAGTGATAGCAAAACCTAGTAGCAGTATGTGGAACTTTGTAATTGGCCGTACTTTGTAGACTTGGTAGTATGATATGTTAACTTATGATAGGTTCGGAATTTTTCCTCTCTACACTATGAATTCTTCATAAGTGTATTTTTTTTACTATGTTACTTGGTATAAAGGATAGTACTTTTTATTTTACTTAGTAGTGCTAAGTCATATAATAACAACATTCTCAAAAAAAAAAAAAAAGTCATATAATAACAACACGGGTGACTGTTTTGTATCTCGAAGACAACGTATCTCATGAAAGTTTGACGCATTGATTGATTTAGCATTTTGTAGGCAGCATGTAGATAAATGCCAACAACACAATAAATTACGTAGCGTTTGCCATGATTCACCTATGTGGTGAGTTGTGACTTGTGATTTACAAAGTTGTGGACTCACATCAGTCACATGAATCCATAATTTTTTTTTTCTACCATTCATAATTGATCATGTGGACTAGTTGTGGTAAAAAATGTGTAATCTTTTGATATCTTAATATTTTTTTCAGCCAAAGCCACTTGGATTGCCATCTCTAAATTCTTTGAAATCCAATTTTGGCTCTGTGATTCGAAGGGGACTCTCAAACTGTTGTCTTGACTCTTGACGCATAGTGATGGTGTTCTTGATTAGAACCGAGCTCTTCTTTCGTATACTGGATGCCCACTTATACGTTATACCTCCAAATTTTTAAACTTTCTTAATCATGGGCGACTTTGGATATGAATTTTGAGCCCCAGCCAATCTCCTCAATCATTAGTTGGGTTTTTGCCTTCCTGGATGGTGATATATTAGACCTGAACAGCCTTATGTAGACCCTTTTTGTCTCAATAAAAAGTATTATTAAGCCGAAACAAAAAAATCACACACTATGAAGATCGTGATTTTTAATCATTCTAATGCTAAGGGGAGGATATAAAATTTTACTCCACCATATTGTTAGGAAAACATTGGGCCAAAAAGCCCATTGGAATAAAGGGACAGACGTCACAAAACCCAATTGAGGTACCCATAGTGTTAAATATACAACTGAGCGTTTTGCCCACCACCCTCCATGGCATTGGTACCTTTGATTAACTTCGGCCGATTTATAACACAACTACTCGGTAAAGGTTGATCATGTTTGAATAGTGAATACCCACTATAACCATGGAGGCTGGCCGAAATGATCACTTGTGAATAGTAAGGTCGGGGCAACAAGCCAATTAGGAGCATTTCCTATTCAATCAAAGGGCTAACACAATTTTTTGACGTGGTTCAAGGGCTGTGTGGTATTAGACCTATCCCTCATATTTAAGATATTAGTGTATAACTTGTGTTAATATATGGTATAATTAAAAACAATCACAATTACACACATATACAAGTTCAAATTATATCTATTATAAAGGTTACACATTTTTAAGTAATAAATAAATTTTTTTTTTTGATATACACATAACTTTATCTTTTTTTTTTTTTGGTGTATTGGGTTATTTATTTATTTTTATTTAATGGTTTATTTATATCAGAATCTTTGTCTTTTGTATAATATTAACTCACTTAAAACAAAAATTAAAAAAATTTAGGTAAAATAAGTGACACAAAATTAAACAATAATTGAAATTCAATTTGCCATCTAATTAGATTTTTTCTTAGTTTTAACTTTATATTTTCATAATGCCCTTTTAAATTCCCTATAAAAATACCAATGCTAGATTCCAAACAAGGTATGAACACTCTAACACACTTAGAAAAATTCTTCTTAACTGTACGTAGCACCTGTTACCAGCCCCATTGGCTAGTTGTGGGTGTAATTAATATGTCTCTCTTGGTTGAAATTTCTATTCCAATGATGATCTCTGCTCATAAGTCTGGTTCTAGCTGGGTCTTTGGACTTCGGTGGCTCCCACCATAAATTTTCTATTACCTACACTAAAAAAGTAAAATATTCTTTTCACTTCTACTCTTTTGCTTTTATTACATATATTTTCCGTTTAAGGACAGCTTATTTAGTTAGTTGAAATTAAATTTTTTTTTACTGAAAATACTGTAGATAAAGTTAAAGGTAACTGAAATAGTATAATGTGACTCATAAATAGTATTAAAAAGTATAATAAGACTCATGAATAGTAGAAAAAATAAACTAAATAGTAAAAAAAAAAACTTTTTAAGCCAATACCAAACGCAACCCTAGGAGTATCACATGATTTTCATCAAAGCAAAAGATATCTCTCTCTAACTTGAAGTAGGTTCATTGTAATTACGAGTTATATAGTAAAAATGTTGTTATTAAGTACTTTATATTTATGTTTTACGTTGTCATTCAAGATGAATCACGTTGAATCATTGTGTTGCTTTTTTCTTTCATCTTTTTCAATTACATAATTACATAATCACTCAATAAGTTTAACAATGTCAACATTATATCGTAGAGCAAATATGTTACCCTTAAAGTTAATCCAAGATTAGTCCAAAGTTTTCTAGTATATAAATTCAACACTGGATTCATTTTAATTAAATACATATATGACAAATAGCCATTAAGGGTTTTCGCAATGGACATAAGCGTCAGGCTGAACCATAGTAAATCCTTACTTTGCTTCCAATTTTTTTTTAAAATTATTTTTTGTTTATTTATTTTTCCATCACTCATCAACAATTCCAATAGTACATCATATCTGCTTTCTATCCTTAAAGAAATACTCTCCCTTTTTTGCTTTGTGAAAGAAAATCTCAACGTGAAACACTAAAGGAGGATTCATTATTACCATAAACAATTTGGAGAATTTGTTAAAGGAAATCTCAACGTGAAACACTAAAGGAGGGTTCATTATAATCATATAAAATTTGGAAAATTTTTATTCAAAATTCTATGGTGAAGCATCTTTATAAGTTCTTATATATCATAACATAACGTGAAAGACACTATTTAGCAATCATAAAAAGAAGAAGAAGAAGGAAACAAAAAAAGACACCCTTTAACATTTTATTGGTATATATATGTTAACATGAACTGATTCAAGTCTTATGAGCAGTAAAATCTCGGAGCACTAAGTTCTAGTTCATGCTAGAAAGATAGTGTACAATATTCGAAAGTGATGTTTGGATTTTCCATTAAATTAGATTTCCACATACTTTCATTATATACTATTTAATTGAAATTGAATTTGTTTCATCGATGGGAACATTTGATTAATTTAGTTTTGATAGGCTTTTGTCAGTTCTCAAATTGGCAGTCTTTATCGGCATAACATTGGGCAAATTATTAATGTTGATTTTCTTCTCTTATTATATTAATCTAATTTTATTTATAAGATATATTAATCTGAATTTAATTACGTGGTAAAAGAATATATTTGGGGGGGAGGTTGGGGGGAAGCTATATAGAAGACATTCTTGAAACATCTTTAAATATATAAACCAAGTTTTAACTTTTAAGCATGGAATGATTAATTATCCACTTTTTCTTTTTCTTACTTTTTTGGTTTTTGTCTTTCAAGGCAATACCACAGCAGGCTTTTATAGTACAAAAACCGATGAACATTGTGATCTCCCCAACCATCAATTTAGCATTATAGAAGAGTAGTATTATAGATCGTTACTACACTACAAACACCTTGACCCGTTTCAAACCTTTTTTTTTTTCAAGGGTTCGCTAAAATTTGTCCAAATAAATAACACTAAAGTATGACTATTACTAAATTTATTAAGGACCTTTGAAATAATTAACACAGCCCTTCAAAAATAATTAATACAACCTTTGAAAGAATGAATATTATTAGATTTATTAAGGACCTTTGAAATAATTAACTCAACCCTTGAAAGTATGACTACCACTAGATTTTTTCTTAGTTTTGACTTTATATATCCATAATGCCCTTATAAATTCCCTATAAAAATACCAATGCTAGATTCCAACCAAGGTATGAACACTCTAACACACTTAGAAAAATTCTTCTTTAACTGTAGCACCTATTACCAGCCCCATTGGCTAGTTGTGGGTGTAATGAATATGTCTCTCTTGGTTGCAATTTCTATTTCAATGATGATCTGCTCATAAGTGTCTCATTCTAGCTGGGTCTTTGGACTTTGGTGACTCCCATCATAAATTTTCTATTACCCATACTAAAAAAGTAAAAATTCTTTTTTCTTTTTCTTTACTCTTTTGCTTTTATGACCTATACTCTTAGAAGTATCACATGATTTTCATCAAAGTAAAAGATGTATTTCTCTTTTAACTTGAAGTAGGTTCATTGTAATTACAAGTTATATAGTAAAAATGTTGTTATTAATTACTTTATATTTATGTTGTGGACGTTGTCATTCAAGTTGAATCGCGTTAAATCGTTGTTTTTGCTTTTCTCTTTCAACTTTTTCAATTACATAATTACATAATCACTCAATAACTTTAACAATGTCAATATTATATTATAGAGCAAGTATGTTACCCCCAAAGTTAGTCTAGGGTTAGCCCAAAGTTTTCTAGTATATAAATTCAACACTGGATTCATTTTAATTAAACACATATACAAAAGATAGCCATTAAGGGTTTTTGCTATGGACATCAGCTTCAGGTTGGACCATATTAAATCCTTTGCTTCCAAGTTGTTTTTTTTAAATTATTTTTCAATCACTCAACAACAATTCCAATAGTACATCATATCTGCTGATTCTGCTTTCTATCCTTAAAGAAACACTCCCTTTTTTGCTTTGTGAAAGAAAATCTCAACGTGAAACACTAAAGGAGGATTCATTATCACCATATACAATTTGGAAAATTTGTGAAAGGAATTCTCAACGTGATACACTAAAGGAGGGTTCATTACAATCATATAAAATTTGGAAAATTTTAATTTAAAATTCTATGGTGAAGAATCTTTATAAGTTCTTTTATATCATAACATAACGTGAAAGACACTATTTAGCAATCATAAAAAAATAAAAAAAAGAGGAAACAAAGAAAGACACTCTTTAACATTTTATTGGTATATATATGTTAATATGAACTGATTCAAGTCTTATGGGCAGTAAAATCTCGGAGCACAAACTTCTACTTCATGCTAGAAAGATAGTGTACAGTATTCGAAAGTGATGGTTTGGATTTTCCATTAAATTAGATTTCCACAAACTTTCATTATATAGTATTTAATTGAAATTGAATTTATTTCATCGATGGGAACATTTGATTAATTTAGTTTTGATAGGTTTTTCCCAATTTTCAAAGAAAAATTATTAGGTACTCCTGAAGTACTATAAATGCGTACTCTCTTATCTCACATGAATAGTAAGTCCCATTACTAATTTAATTAGTGGGAAAAAAAGCTACATAGAAGACATTCTTGAAACATCTTTAAGTATGGAATATTAATTATCCACTTTTTCTTTTTCTTTTTCTTACATTTTTTTTTTTTTTTAAAGTACAAAAACCGATGGACATTGTGATCTCCGCAACCATCAATTTAGCATTATAGAAGTTTGTTTGTCCTCCAACATGGACATGGAGGAAGTAACAAATCGCTGGTTGGTGGAAAATTTATACAATCAAATCATATTTGGTGAGTGGGAAATAGTTGTTGAGAGATACAGAAATAATTACAACTTGTTTCGCAATCACAAGCTCAACAAGTTAGGGGAAACGGCATTGCACTTAGCTGTCTCCCATGACCCAGAAAATATTGTTGAAGACCTTGTACAAATAATTTCTCAACAAGGTTCAATCGAAGAGGTTCTAAGAAAAAAAAATAATCAAGGGAATAACCCTTTGCATCTGGCAGCAGCAACGGGGAGTCTGAGAAAGTGTATCTGCATTGCTGAAGCACATCCATCATTGGGGAATGAACGTAACCAGATGGGTGAGAGCCCTTTATTCTTGGCCGCTCTTCATGGTAAAACAGACATATTTGTTTGTCTCCATCACATCTGTAGTGAACACCTAGACGATTCCTACTATAGGAGAAATGGTGGAGAGACTATTCTACACTGTGCCATCAAGAGGGAGTGTTGGGGTAAGCATTTTTGCCGAAAGTTTTCACTTCATCACCCTATTATCTTACCTATGAACTAATGTTTAATCTTAGGAAAAAGTTATGTTATTATAGAATGTTAACTCAACTGGTAAAGACTTCGTTGAATAAGAAATTTGAAGTTTAATCTTCAACTACATTAAAAATCGATTGATGTCTTAATATGATGAAAAAAAAAAAAAAAGAAAAAGTAGAAAGAATAAAAGAAAAAAATGTTTCATATTAAGAAAGTTAATGTTATAATAGGAAAAAGTTATGTTATCATAATGTTAAATAGGTAAGTAGAAAGAAAGAAAGAAACAAAAACAAATTGAGGATCCAACGAGAATTAGTGAAAGGAATTAGTTGCTATATAGTTACTATAAGTTTTACAGCAATTTTTTCACAATTGGCATGACTACTTTGTTTTCATTCCCTGCATATATTACAATCCCGCTCTCCATAATTTGATAGTCCATCATCTTAATTGTCAATAATTAACAAAAATCCTTTATCTCGCTCTTAATAATTCACTTTATGCTTTACAATCTGTAGTATGCTGCATGGTTTGATTTATTTATTTATTTTTCAATTTTAAACTTTTGTTATTTTGTACAATAACAAGCGTTAATCTCAAATTTATGTAGTTAGCTATGGTACACCTAGAGTGGGACCGATTATTTTTACTTAACTACAAAACAATTGGGAGATGTTATATTTAACTTAATGAATGACCCTGTCTACTTGTAACAATATTGTAGAAAATTTTATTGCATATACTAGTGAAATTGGCTGCTAATAGAGAACTGCTAAAGCATAGTTTAATTTTTATACGTGGATTACAGATTTGGCATATCGGATACTTCTCCAGCACGAAACCCTTGTTACTTCTGTGGACGAGCATGGAATCTTGCCTCTCAATCTCATAGCAGATAAGCCTGCCGCCTTCAGAAGTGGTTGCCACCTTGGGTGGTGGAACGAGATCATGTATCATTGTTAGTATTTTTAAATTGTCAAGTTACACAAATCACAAGCTTTCGAATTTCGATTGATTTGAAATCCAAGTTGTACATACATTACATGCTATTTTTGTATTTCTTAAAAAAAATATACGTCAACTTTTTTCACAGCTTATTAAGTAGACAAGTATTATTAATTTGCATATATATATATATATATATATATATATATATTATATTGATATTTGTTTATCATTAACAGCTGACCACCTCAACATAAGTGGAAGTATATCTAGACTTATATCTATCACCAACATTACATCTCATTATCCTCTATTGTTGTTTGGAAGGTATACCTGTTGATGATGTGCGCAAGTCAATCGATCCAGAGCAAATGATTAAAAGATGCAAGGGCAAACTAAGTCCCCATTTTCCGGAGAACTACAAAACATGCGTCAACTTCTATCGATTGTTGGGAAAAATGGCTCGAGATGGTAGGTGAAGTGAATCCTTATGTTTGGATACAGCTGAAAACTGAAAATACTGTAGCAAAATAATTTTTAAATGTGTGAATAGTGCCGTGGGACCAATTTTTAATGAAAAAGTTGCTGAAAAGTGAAATTTGTAGGTCCGTAAACAATGCGTGGGTGCACTATTCATGGACAAAAAGTCAACAAGTGTGACTACTGTTCAATCAACAGTAGCCGCATAGTACTGCGTTACTCCCTCACACGCCTGAAAAAAAAGAAAAAAAAGAAAAAGAGTCCAAAACGTGAAATGAAAACGCAGCCGCAACATTCATCACTATCCAAACGCTCACAATATCGAGGCAATTAAAGATCATTTAGACCACACACCATGGAAATAATTTTTTTTTAGGACCACTATACCATTTGGTAGATTAATGTTGCTTCTCCATTTGTATGCCACGCGAACTTTTTCGGATAGTGAAATTACATATGAGAAAGTAAAATGAAAGTTTTAAACATACCTTTCGCAATTTAATTTTACACACAAACTTGAATATTACTGTTGGGAAAAATTTATATTAAATAGATATTACAATACTTACAGATACAATTTTAGGAAAAAAAAAAAAAAAAAACTCTCTGTTTATTTTCACTCACTGTTCTCTTCCTTACTGTTTATCTCTCACCATTTTTTTTTCTTGCTTAGTTCTTCAAGACTGCACTCTCCATGGCCGAATGGCCTCCTTTTATTTCTTCATCAACTTTTCTTTCTTTTCTTCCTTCAATGTGTCTCACATGCTTAACATCACATCTTAATAAATGTAAGCCAACTTGTCTTGACTTTTGTACATAAAAGATGACTTTAATTCTTCTCTTTTGGCAAGCTTCTCCAGCAAGCCCATTTAACTTTGCTGAATTCTAGGTTTGACTTACTTTCGGTACTTTTTTAACTGGACATGTTATTTTATTTTAAATATATAATGTCAAGTGGTAGTAGTTTTAATCTCTACATTTAAATTAGTTAGTAGATGATGTGTCAATTTCTCATTAAAACAAAATGAGATTTCAATTAAAAAAGTACTGAAAGTAAGCCAAACCCACCAGCAACCTGTCCAACAAGCTCATTTAATGAGCTAAGCCAAAGTGTGGGCTGGACTCACGTGGTGCAATGCACCCAACAATTACTTCATAAATGCATATAAACAGAAATATTAACACCTCTACAATACACATCATACACAAAACCAAATGAAAATAGTGAATTAACCTTGTAGCTCAATTGATATTTCTTAGTGTTTTCAATGGAGATATCCAGAATTCAAATTCTCTCACTCCAACTATTGATGTATAAAGAAAAAGACTAAAGGAAACAAGTATTATTATTACCATTATTATTTTCCTTTTTCTTCCTTTATTTGCTCTATGCACTTAAGTTCAGCATTTAAGCTACTTTACTTTTCTAGTGTTTACCAAAGGAAAAGCGCTTAGCAAAGGCAGGAAAGCAGATGTAGAGAATGGATCGAATGCTACTCCTGATAAATCAAAAGATTCAAAACATCAAGGTGAGGAATGCAAACTTTTAATATGAGTGTGTTGAAACAGCTAAAGAATTCTACATTGGTTAGGTTTGAGATTTATTATAGGTTTATGTCCTCAATGGCAGTGACCTTATATGATGCATGACCAAGGAGTAATACCGTATTATAGACCATTTTGTTTAAAGGGAAATGTTAATGAATGTCTTAAGGGCATTGGTTTAACAACTATTTTTAGAAATATTTTTATGAGAAAATGATAAAGTAATTAATTGTGTTGACATTTATTTATTTATATTTCTCATAAAAGTGGTATTAAAACTTTCATAATATAATTTATTAACAATTGTTCTAAGGACACCTATTAACATGACTCTTATTTAAATTAGGAGAATAAATATTTTAATGGTGGTTAATAATAGTGTATCGTTATATGTGTGTGTGTGTATATACATATGTATGTATGTATGTATGTATATATATATATATATATATATATATTCTTTTATGATTTAATTTATTCTTTATAGTCAATAACATGAAAAATTTATATTGGTCTCACTTTGGCTAAAAACAAATATTCTAATTTGAAGATGTCCATGTAAAGTTAAGAGAGAGAGAAAAAAAAAAAAAATCATGTAAATAAAACATATGTTGGTGTGTGTAGGCTTCGCTGCTTAAGCTCTATACAGCCACCGGCCACTTTTTAGATCTCCTCTACCATTTCATTGATTTACTCTTTGGAAGCTAGCTAGGCACGTGACTCGATAATGCAGGTCTTGTACTAATTAACCATGTTTTGTTTTTGATTATTTGTTTATTTTTAGGATTGTCCGGAATATAACTTTATTTCCTGCTTTTACAAATCTTTATATAGGAGTATTTTAGTCAAAATTAAGTCCTTATATGTGGTAGAGTATTAATTAGAATCTATTTAAGAATATTTTCTTTTGATTTTTTCTTATTTTATAAATTAATGGTTAACACAAATATGGGGTTTCTAGGATCTCTTAGCTGCTCTACAATTTCTTTATTATAAAGTAGTTGTAGCCCATGGTATTAAGATTATTGACTAATAAAAATTTCAGTGTTAGGTTCTAAAGATTTAGGATTAAATGTTTAGAGTCCTATTTTGGTTATGTTGGAAAACTGAGAACAAAAACATGTCTAGAATAGGTGTTAGACATTACTCTAGGTGATGCAAGTCAAGTCTCAAGAACATTCAAGTTGCAGGAAAAAGAACTAAAATTTAGTGAAGCTCGACCAATTGAAGAATAGGCTTGACTGATCGAAAATCGCAATAAAGTAGTTTCTACAGAATTTTAAATTGGGCCCAAGCATGTGAAAATGTTTAGGGTTTCAGTCCAACACTCCTGAGTATAAAAGGAAAAACTCTTAACTACGTTTTGAAGACTCTTGAAATACTTGTGAGTTACTCCTATGAAATCTGAGAGGTTGTGTACCTTCTAACTCCACAATTGTCTGCCAGAACAAGATTTACTATCAAGTGCTGGTGGAATCTAGTTGCTGCTACAAGATCGACAACTGGTGATTTGAAATCTTTAAATGGGATCTTAAAGTCAAGCGTGGGAGATTGTGTGCTGCAATCCAAGAGAGAAGAGTCCGTGGATTTGGAACTTGCACGTGGTTGTGTTAGTAAGTTACTACTAGAGGTAGCAATAGATTTAGGGTTAAATCTGTGGTAAAAATTGCAACTCTCTATTAGTGAATTTGTTTACCTTGAGGATAGCTAGGTCAAATCCTCCCCAAGTTTTTACCTTGAAATGGTTTGTTTCATTGATTTTCCTAAGTGATCATATCTGTGTGTTATTTATTTTTCCGCTGCTATGCATGATATGATCTATTACTGTTTAACCTAGATCTCATAATTAACCTAAGTAAACACTTGGCTAATTCATTAGGTTAAACAATCTGTTTTAAGGGGTCTAAACAAACAAACACACAGTATAGAAAAATTTTCCCCCTTTGTAAGTTCTATATTTTTCCTTTTGGATTCAAGGAGCCTTGTCGTTGATTCAAGAGTTTATTCTTGAAAAAAATGTATTTTGTTTCTTGTGGTGACCAACTATGTTAGTATCATACCCTTGTCATTTCACTTATTTGGAGGCTAAGGAACGAGACAGTGGCAGTTTCAACAATAGAGATCACAAAGAAGAAGTCCTTAGAAAGGACATTCCTTCTTTATCAATGTGACACCTAGCAAGTACTACTTAGCATGCAACAAGCATTCACAGATATCCTCATATCCTTGCTAGCAAGGTGCTATTGGTCTAAGGAATATTTGTGCCAATAGGAATTCTGGAAACAATGTGGATAACTTTTCTGAAATATAGCTTGATCAAAACTCAAAAGCAATGATGTAAAACAGATAGCACAAACTTTCCTATGATAGATATTTTGAGATTTTCTTGCTAACCTTGATTTTGCTAATTACTCCTTAAAACTCCACTATAAAAGGAAGCCACTATCTACTCCTCAATCATCAACTCAACTATACCAAATTCTATCTTCATTACTACTTCATAAATTAGTCTCTTATTTCATAAACCCCTTCATAAATATTTCCATACACTTGTCCACAAGCATTCTCCTCCATTCTCTCTAAAAATTTCCGCACCATAAAGGGCCTTAAAAGCCATGGCTGAAATGAGTTAAGCAGCATCACCCCTCTTTCAAATTTATACATATTTACCCATCCATCTGCACAAAGCAACTCCCATCATTTATTATATATTCATCATTATGAGTATGACATGGTACAAAGAGATCTAGTTTGAATTAGCTCTCTTTCTCTCCACGCTCTGTTTGTTTCAGCAATAATGTTTTTTAGAAAATGAGTCATTTTTCAAAAAATGTTTTCTATAAAACTATCTTATTTTTCTATGTTTGGTAGTAACCTTAAATGAGTTGAAAAATAATTTTTTAACTTCCTTTATTTAGCATACTGAGAGATAGAATTGTTTTCCAAAAAAAAAAAAAAAAATTAGTGGAAAACAATCTCTAAAAATAAGTTATACTTTTTATGTTAACCAAATATAGTTTTCCTTTCTCATTTTTTCTAATAATACCATACATTGGAAAGTATGGAAAACTATCTTTACATAATATTTTTCATTGAAACAAATAGAGCGTAAATATTTCTCTTTTACTTGTAATCATTTAGATGAAATCATTAGTAATTGTTTATTACTTTTCTATTGAAGTTTATAATGTTTTTTTATTTTTATTTTTATTTTTTTATGGAATTCTCTCCTCATTTTGACTTGATAATAGAGGAGGAAACACAAGATTTTTCCAATGTGAACACATTCCTTAGCTTGTTTAATAACTAATCGTTGGACGCTTATCTTGTTTCATTGTTGGACTATTATTCAAGCACTTGTTGTAGTGGGTCATCATTTGGGTTGACATCATTGCAGGAGCTACTTTTGAGACCTCATTATAATTCTTGTTGGGTGTAATCTGGACCTAGAGCTAAAATGGGTCTATCACAATTCATCGATAGCATTTGGGTTATAATCTAAGCCCAACATCGAGTTTTGGGTTTGGCTTCCCAAAAATTATCATTTGCAACAAAATGAACCCTTAAGAGCATTAGCATCAAGTGTGCCAAGTGCCAAATATTTGGCATTTGACACACCAAACACCAAAAAACATGCCTCATGAGATGTGTCAAATGCCAAATAATTTTGGCATTTGCTAGAGTACAATCCTATTAATGAAATTGTATGGACAAAAATGCCATAATTATTTATTAAACTTCTCTCTCTCTCTCTCTCTCTCTCTCTCTGTCTGTTGCTTCTCAGTCTTCTCTCTTACTATCTTCCTTTCTTCCTTAGCCACCACTGATCTACCACCCTCCGCTACTGATTTGCTACATCATGCAGCCGATCTCACCATCTTCCTCAGCCACAAGCTGTTGATTTGACCCTCCTTCTTAGCCACGTGGCCATCTCACCTACTTCCTTTTTTTGTTGGTATTCTTTTGTGGTTGTGGGTTGATTTTGATGGGTTGTGGTGGTTGATTTTGGGGGGTTGTGGGCCGATTTTAGTGGTTAGGGTTACCGTGGTGGGTAGTGGTTGGATTGATTTTGGGTTTTGGTTACAGTGGTCGGTGGTAATTGGTTGATTTTGGGTGGTGGTGGGTTTGTGGTAGTGTTGGGCTATGGGTGGTGGTGGGGTTCCGATCTAGTGGGTGGGCTGTGGGTAGTGGTGATGGTGTTGGCTGTGGGTTTTGAATTTATTTATTTACTTGTTTATTTTATTTGTATGGGTTTTTTTAGGTTATTTAAATGTGTTGTATGGAAAAATAGAATATCTAATGTAGGTAAATTATAAAATAGTATGTTAAAATAGATAAAATAATTTTTTTTATATGTGAAAATATAATTTTTTTAGCACATCTGTTGCTAATGCTCTAACAGAGGTTTTCTATTCTTCCTTTGGGTTTTAGAATTCTTTTAATAGATCTAAGAATTTATTCTTGAAGAATACTTATCATGTTTCATTTTGACAACGATTGCATCATTCTTTATATACCTATTGCTAAAAGTTAGACATGTCACATGTCGCAACCTTAATTATTTGCGCATTATAATGAACTGATTTTGTTTTATAAAGGATCCCAAGCTAAAAGTGATGGTTTAATTCAGAGATATTCTCGCGCATGCTATGACATTGCCGTATTTGTCTACACAGCAATACTGGTCATCGTTGGAGTTGGTACGTACATTACTCTCTTTTTTTGTTATTATTATTATTATTATTTTTGATAATGTACTCTTTCTTTCTTTCTTGAATATTTCCACATTTGTAACTTGGGAAATGTTATTTATACACATCTTGTGCTCATGTCTTCTGTACACCATTTGTTCGCACTGTTGATTTTGAGTTAATGTTTTATTTTGATAAGAGTGGTGTTTGTTTCACACACAACCGTATATACAAGCAAAATTTGCATTAAAATCATGATTTCAGTGCAAATTTAATGGACTTACAATTTGAATATGATATCTATGATACAGAGAAGATGTGTGCATGAAGTGTACAAGTTAATATATTCATGTAGCTACATGTTACATGCATATTAATATATTTGCCTCTTCATAATATATATTCCCTTGTATGATTATTAGGATCAGATGAATTATTATTATTATAATTATTATTATTTCTTGATGAATAGGATCAGATGAATTAAAGAAGATAAAAGAGAAGCACGTTTTATCTTTTAGAGTCCTAAAACGTACTATCAAAGCTTTACCCAAAAATTATTACATTTTGGAAAAAGGGCAGAACCCTGAGCGGATACCATTCCTCAAGGAACCTACTGTGGACGAAGTTATTGACATGGACATCGGTTCATCCTCTAAAGAGGATATTGAGAAGAATGAGCTTAAGAAAAAAAAAGAGACATCCATAGTGGCTGCGGCTAGAAATGGTATCACGGAAATCGTCGAGGAAAAACTCAGCAAGTTTCCAATGGCTATCCACGATGATACGGACGAAGGCAAAAATATAGCACTCTTGGTAGTGGAGAACAGACAACCCCAGATACATCAGCTATTGCTTAAGAGAGAGTTACTGACAGAGACAATGCTGCAAAAATTGGATAAAGACGGGAACAACGCATTGCATCTTGCAGCGAAGCTATGGATAAGTTCATCCTCTAAAGAGGATGAGCATAAGAAAAAAAAAGAGACATCCATATTGGCTGCGGCTAGAAATGGTATCACGGAAATAGTCGAGGAAATACTCAACAAGTATTCAGTGTCTATCCATGATGAGACGGACGAAGGCAAAAATATAGCACTCTTGGCAGTGGAGAACAGACAACCCCAGATCTATCAGCTATTGCTTAAGAGAGGGTTACTGACAGAGACAATGCTGCAAAAATTGGATAAAGACGGGAACAACGCATTGCATCTTGCAGCGAAGCTAGGAATAAATAAGCCCTGGCTAATTCCTGGGGCCGCATTGCAAATGCAGTGGGAAATCAAGTGGTACGAGGTATGAACTCAAAACCATCTTGAACTGCTTGATTTTTATTAAACAGCTTGCCTAGGCGTTTGACTGCTGCATGCCCTGAACCTTACATGAAATATAGCACATGTTGCAAATGCTGGCCTACTACAAGTAGTTGAATCATGTTAATTTCTTTATTTTTTCAACAGATTACATGGACGAATCACTTCGTCTAATTTAATAAAAAATGGAGCTCTTCTTAACATATATGCAATACTCCATATCTAGGTGAGGGAGGTAGTGTTCAATATGTGCCAGGCCAATTTATAAGTAATGCGTACTAATTAATTAAAGAACATTGTCAATCATATTCCCTCAATGGGCTAGGGCTAGGGCTGTACTATTATTGATAATTTGATAGTTTGGAGAGAGGAGATTTGAATTCAAAACATTTTTATTGGAAGTATTAAAAGGTGTAAGTTAATTAACAAACACTTGACAAAAATGCAAATAAATGAACTTGGTGTTAAAAGTTAATAACTTGTATTTTGAAATGACAATAGTAACAGGGGTCTCTAGTTTAGGGGGCCTTAAGCAGCTTATTTAAAGTTTGTTATGCCTTAATCGAATAATAGATTGGGCATACCCTTGCAATATGGTAATTAAGGGTATATTAAGAAAATTCAATAGGGCAAGAGGTTTTCCTTCAAATATGTTTTAGCCCCAATTTGAAGGAAATCGGTATTACCAAATCACATAAATTTTTTAGATGATTTTCTCTATGTTCTCCCTCTTTTTATTTATTTATTTATTTTTATTTCCATTAAAATTGCTTTAAAATAATTGTTCAACACTTGGTTTAATTCCACTTATTGACAATGCACTTCAAGTTAAATTTGCTACCCAAAATTTTCATCATTGCAAGTATACTTTGTTATTAAATTGTTTAGAAACAATCTAAAACTGTATTTTTTTTAATTTTATTTTTAATAAATGCAGTATGTGAAAAGAACCGTACCACGATACCTACTTTACCAACCCAACAACGACAAGAAGATTCCGGCACAGTTATTCACTGAACACCACGAGAAACTCGTCCAAGAGGGAGGTGAATGGCTTAGCAAAACCTCTGAATCCTGCTCAGTTGTGGCTGCACTCATTGCCACTGTTGCCTTTGCAACATCAACCGCTATCCCAGGTGGTATCAAGGTGGATAGCGGCTCACCATACCTTGAAACGTCTTTGCTGTGACCTCACTTGTCGCCCTGTGCTTCTCTGTCACAGCCTTGTTCTTGTTTCTTGCTATCCTCACTTCCAGATACCAAGAAAAAGATTTCCGTAGCGACCTACCAAGGAAGCTTCTGCTTGGATTAACTTCACTCTTCGTGTCCATTGCATCGATGTTAGTCTCTTTTTGTGCAGGACATTTCTTTGTGCTTAAAGATAAATTAAAAAACAAGGCGCTTCCAGTGTATGCAGTGACATGCTTGCCTATAACGTTCTATGCCATTGCACAGTTTCCGCTCTACTTTGATCTTGTAAGGACTTATTTCAGGAAGGTGCCTCGGTCGAGCCACAAGGTGGTTTCTCTCTAAGGTGTTTTTTTTTTTTTTTTCTACATTTTATAGCTGTGTGTTTCATTGTTTTACTTGGGTGTGGGATTGAGAAATCAACTACTGTTTGTCCAAGGTGTTCTGTGTTTAGCAACTATATCTGTTTGTGTGTGGCTGTATGCCCAAGTGTGTCGGGACTGGATTTTAAACTTCATGAAATGTTAAGACTTATGAATTTAAGTAATGAATAACTGAGTTCTCTCTCTCTCTCACAAGAAATATACTTGTGACATGATGCCCTTATACAAAAAAATAAGGCATGTTTTCACTTTATTGCAAGTCGAATAGTCTTTCAATTATGATGGTTTAATGGATGATCTGTAAATTTCTATAATTACATGCTTATTTTTAACCGAACCAAGTGTTGAAACCTTCTTGCAATACCTCTGCAAAATGTAATAACATAAATGAAATATTGTTCCCAGATTTCCTTAGGATGAATTTATAACAATAATAAAAGCGTTACATTGGGAGGAGATACAAAAAAAGTTTTAGTTGACTACCGCTTATTCTTGACGCAATAGTTACTTCACAAGTATTAAGTGTTTGTGGAGTGTGAGAGGTAAGGGTTGGGATTCAAGTCTCTAGGAGGAGTTTTACACACATATTTAAATTAAAAGCTAAAATAGAAATTCTATCTTGTATATATAAAAAAAAAGTTTTAATTTATTTTTTAATTTAAAAAACACAAATACATATACAACACCGATTAATTACCACTCCCAAGACCATAGATAAATTTTAGCTAACAATATTGTGTATATTATATAATAAATTAAATTTGTGTTTTAAATACTTAGTCGTATACTCGTATTAAATGGGCATCTACTATCGATATGCTTTTTCCTTTTTTTAATTTATTATTCTCTTTTTGCCATGTGACGTATTATAAGAATATTAAAAAATAATATATATATATATATATATATATATATAAATTTGAGATGTTATTTCAACTCATAACATTATAAGTGATTTTATTAGAGCATAATTCTAAAGCTTAAATCCATATTCCATCAAATTTATATCAGACAATTTATAATAATAACTAGTCTTTGAATTCGTCAATTTTAAATCTTTAAATTCAAATGCAATATAAGTGAATTTTAAAGTTCAACTATTTTCAAAATCATATATTATTTCAAGAAACTACATACTAAATGACAATTATTGTGACTATAGTCAAATATTCAACATGTCACTCTTTGTAATATAATTAACTTCAAAGGCTATTAAAGAAGTTATGAAACATTTGTTATATTGGTAAGTTAAACATGAATCCAGTAAGTCTTAAACCTACAACTCACCTTTTATTCTATTATTATGAGAGAATAAAGTATCGGTTGAGTTACAGCTTATTGAAGAAAGAATTGTGAAACATGAAATGGAGATAAAGAACCATATATACATACCTGAAAATGATTACTATATTTATGTTAAGTGCAAGCCAAACCTCCTCTTGCTAATCAATGTCAGGTGACAACTAGGGTTCCCCCAAACACTTCAGTGGGTTAGAATTTCAATTACCCTTGAATTGAGGATTTCTTTAGAGTTCCATAGAAGTGGTTAAGGGAACTCTAGGGGACAACTGACCTTTCCTTTCTATTATTTTGGTTTATTTTTTGTTCTTGGCAAAGCAATGTAAACCAAACCTACTATTTATAGAAAAAGTTCTCTATCTTCATCATGATTCAGTAAAGGATGCCTTTGGGTACGAGAGAACCATTAAGGATAGAAAATATCCACATACATGGACAGAAAATTGAACCTGGACAGAATAATGGGTCACATGAAGGGTAGAGAATAAAAATTTCAGTTGAGTGGCCAGAACTTTTCGGCTTACCCAAACTTGTTCTTTCTTTTCATCTCTATGGTCTGTCATTTTTCCACATATATATGTTATACGGAGTACAAAATAGTACATGCTTGAAGCACGTATATTAGTCCAATACGTTAGTATTACAATACATACATTCAGGTCCCGTAGCTCGAGTACTTGACGAATTGTCATGAAATATATATGTGTGGTCCTGTACACACCTTATCGTTTTAGTGCACCACTTGACAAAACTTTCTAGTAATAGCTAGCACTGATTCACATTAGAAAGCCTCTTTGTGATCACAATGGGAGTGTACGTATATACCAGAATCCAGTCAATAGTCGCTTTATATCAATGAAAAAAAGCTGGAAAGGAATGGCTCTAATGATGATAGATTGTCAAAAGGTGCAATGGGCACATGTCCACTCATCTTGATATTATTCTCTCAACCTTCAATTTAGCCCACTTTTTCGTCTAGATTCACTTCCTACAGCTTTATAATCCCCTTAGATTTCTCAACTCTCAAGGCAAAGTATAGAGCAACGAATTGCAAAGATGCATGGGAAACTAGCTTGCTATAAATAGTAGACTTAATTGGTACTCATAAACCCCGGTTGATTTTTTTGAGGGTCAAAACCCTTGAAAAAAGTATTAAAAGCTCTCAAAAAAAATCTTATTTTGATGACCTTTGAAATAAATTCTCTCAAGCCAAAAATTTCTATGGCCTTCGTGACCCTTGAAACTGAAATTTCAACAGCCTATCTGACCCTCGAAACAAATATTTTATCTTTATCAAGGATTGACAACCTTTGAAAAATTTAAAAGGGATAAAAGAGTAATAACCTCTTTTTAGGGTCTCCCAACCCTCAAAACAAGGTTTTTTGAAATTATTAGTGTTTTACCACTGTTTGAGAAATATTTAGCAATGTACTACTTTTTTAAAACTCGAGTTTAAGAAAATCGACTACCATAAAAAATGCCACACAAAACTTGATTACGTGGAACTCGAGTTCATTGCAATGTGTTACTCAAGTTTAAGACACTCGAGTACCATGTAAGAACAATTCCCAATTCCCACAGCACTCACATAGTCAACAATAGCACTCACACAGCCACAATTGTTGACTTATCTCCCACAATTGCACGCCTTTCTATCTCTTTTAATTTTTATTTTTTTCAACTTCTATCTAATTTTTTTTTCTCATTGGCTTCCAGTTTTGTTTCTTATTCTTCCAGTTTTCTCATTGGCTTCCAGGTGTGGGTTTCTCTTTTTTCTTTCTTTTGTCAGGGTCACGTGGGATGGGAGATAAGTCAACAATTGTGAAAAGGTAGTGAAAAAGGTAGCGAAAGAGTTTGAAACACAGGCAATAAGTTTTATATCACAAGGAACTCGAGTTCCATAAACTCGAGTTCCAAGTGGACTTTTTTAAGAAACTCGACTTTCATAAACTCGAGTTCCATGTCAAACTCGAGTTTTACAAACTTGAGTTTCAAAAATGTTGTATATTACTAAATATTTCTCAAACAGTGGTAAAACACTAATAATTTCCAAAAATAGTGGTATTTGGCTTGCCTTATTTTGAGGGTTTAACTGACCCTTGATGACCTTTGAAACAAATTCTCTTGGACCGAAAATTTCTACGGCCTTCGTGACCCTTGAAACCAAAATTTCAACAGCCTACATGACCCTCGAAACAAATGTTTTATCTTTCTCAAGGATTGGCAACCTTTGAAAAATTTAAAAGGGATAAAAGAATAATAACCTTTTTTTGAGAGTCTCCCAACCCTCAAAATAAGGTTTTTCTCTTTATAAATAAATTAAAAAAAAAAAAAAAACCCCACAGCCATGCACATAAACTTCAAAGAACCAACATATTAAAAAATCTATATTATACCAAAACACAAATATCAAAACAAAATTCAATTAGCTTTCCAAGTTAATAAATTCTTCATTCTTGAAGTTTATGTAGACATTTTCATATTAACATAAAGGAACTTAGTATTTTAACTAGATAAAGGAGAATAAAAAGGAAGAAGAAGAAGAAGAGAAATGAATTAGTACAATATAACCATGCATGATCAAAATCCTAATCTTAATATTATTCTATTTCAATGCAAAACAACCTGATGTACTAATGTTTAAAGGGTCTCACATGAAGGATTCTGCCTTCTCCGGGTACTTCTCAAAGACTAATGCATAGCCACCAACTTTCCCTTGCATTAAGAACTGCAAGAAAATAGACAAACCAATTAATCATGCACTTGTTAAATGGTTGAGGTGTTTGATTGAAAAATTGCCATACAATGAAGTCCATATTGGCATGTGATTTTCAAAATGTAACATATTTTTGAAAAAGAAAATAAATGATGCATATAAATCACTGTACCAAAGAAAAACTGTAGACATGAATATTTCATTAACACACAAGTACACACACTTACCCACTCTGTTTTGAACTTAATAACGCTTGGCAACAATTGTCGTGTGACTATGATCAGTTCATTCTCTATTTCATAGTTACAAAGAATATTTATTTGTTTCAATCTGATTTTATTTATTATTGAATCTAATATTTTCTTCCAAAAAAAAAGAAAAAAAAGAAAAAGAAAAGAAGAATCCAATCCCATTTATATATGATATGAATATCCTAAATATTTGGTCTACATCATTTACTCAAATTAGACAAGCTAGACAGCATATATATATTCAAGAAAACAGTAGTCCATAGAGTGCCGTAATAATTTTTCATAAAAGAAAGGGCAAAACATTAATGAATGTACCCAATTATTATGGGTAAAGAGAAAAAGGGTCATCGTTTTGTTTTTGTTGTTGTTTTTTGTTGTTGTTGTTGTTTTTCTTTCTCTGTGGAGAAGAAGTGGAGAGAATTCACGGGGTGACAAGTAAGTTGTCAAATGAAAATCAATTATTTCAAGGTTTCTTACCGTTTTTATTTTATTTTATTATAAAACTAGATTTCTTAAGATTTATATAAGGCTATCTCGTAGTGGTTAGAACAATCCTTAAATGTGATACATGCCACGTGCTTAACTTTATTACGGCTATAGCATGAAAGTAAACAAAAGAAAATGCCAATGAAAGGTTAAAGCGCTTGAGTCGTTATCCTTTTGAATGTCAAAAGCTAATTACAAGTTTAGTTTGTATAAACTAAAAATAAATTTAAAACAATTCAAATGTCTATTCAGCAACTTGCATAAAACTCAAATTAGTTCAAAGTTGATATTTTTTCCCATGAATTTTAACAATATAACTAATCTAGCCTTATACTTTGTCAAACACCTTTCTAATGTGTCAATTGGAAGCTCTTACTCTAAAAAATCTTGCCCACTCTCAAATAAAATTATGGCTCCACATATAATAAATTTCTTTTAAATTAATAGTGTAATATTATAAAGATGTATACTTTTTGTTAAAATTATATTAGGTATAATTTAAATTTAACCCATATATAGTTTTTCGGTGAATAGAGTTAATAGTTTTCTTTCTAGTTAGAAAATTTTGTTCCTATCACCATGCACCCTTGGTTCTTGTGGGGTTGGGGGGGCTATATGGACCGGAATTTAAGTCTCTAAAAGGGAGTTTCATACATATATACACTTATATTAGGCTAGAGTAGGATTTCTATCTTAGGGAAAAAAAACTTTTGTTCTTCATTTGGTTGTACCAATTTTGCTCTATGGCAATTTCTCTGTTGATACAGTAAACTTTTCCATTTGATTAGTAAGGAAAATAATTTACACACCATTTCATAATTCACCTTACATTCCATCTTTTATTTTAGCACATCACCTATTAAAATAACCTAAAAAAAGAATTCCACCATAGAAAACAAGATCAACCAAATCGATAGCTAGATCAGTGACTACAACCCAACCGAACCTAAATCAATGGCCACAACCAATAGGACAGAAAAAACAACTTCCCATAGCAACCACTGCAACCCAACCGAAACCTAGATCGGTGAATGCAACCCACCACCATAGCCCATAGTAACCATTGCCACAGAACAAACTGTGATTTGCTACCAAGAGAAAGCGAGAGAGAAGAGGGATGATAGAGTCACAAAGTGTTAGAGAGGAGAGAGGATAGAGGAGCGGAACTGTGATTTGCTACCAAGAGAGAGAGAGAGAGAGAGAGAGAGAGAAGTAACAATAAAAAACTAGCTAGTAGTAGATGTTATAGTGATCTGATACTAGTAGCAAATTGCCTAAGCAAAGTGATTTTTTTTTGCAATTATTTTAGCAAATTAATAACACACTGGATGAAGCCATTTTTAGTTGTTTGGTGTACTAAAATAACATTTTGGGTATAGCACACTCAATGCTAATGCTCTAACACTAGGACCAAAAAGATATAAAACCTACTAAACTTTGTCTTGCTAATATATGTCAGATGGCAACCAGAGTTCCCCCAAACACTTCTGTAAGAAACCATTAGCATATGGCCTCTTAGAAGAGCCCTAGTGAAGTGTTCAAGGGAACTCTAGGAGACAATTGACTCTTCCTTAGTGGATTTTTTTTTCTTGGTAAGCCAATGCACCTTAAATACCCTATTTATAGTAAAGCTTTTTCTTGAAATACAGGAATTTAGGTGGTCTATATGGTAGGAGACTTGTTAGAGAGGAGAAAATTCCACATAAACCAAGTTGATGAAATTGAATCTGGTCAAAATTTGGGTAACATGAAGAGCAGGAAGAATAATGTTGAGGTGAATGGACATATGAGCTTCAATATTCTCCCACTTAAAAGGCCTATGAACAATCTTTTTCAAGGATATATGAAAGCTCAGAATGGATGGGAATGCGAGTGTATGCCCAAGTGCATGCTTAAGGACTCATTAAGCAGTTAATTGCACTACAAAAAATGAGGCCTGTGCGCACCGAAAATGGAGCTTATAGGCTTGGGCTCACTCGGACTCACAACTTACTTGTATAGTGGGTTTGGGTTTCCCACACTGGGTAGTCCTCAACACGAAAACTCAATGAGATCACTTTTCTCTTCTCTATGGCCTGAACCACCTTTCTACTTCCTTTCCTTTCTTCCTCTATCTTTTTGTTCTTGCGCCCATCTTTTCCAACCCCCTCTTCTCCCCAAGCTTCTCATATTTATAGTTCTAAATTAGCGATGAGGTTATGATTACTTTCTGGTTAGTGCAACGAGCGGTCCAGTGTTATTGAACATAAGTGGGTGGTTAGGTGGGAGTGGGAAACGGTGAGTATGGCTTCGGAACTTGGTTCCCATTCCCGCAAATATGCTCTGCGGAGGTGCGCCGAAAGGAACTGCCGGGCATACCCTGCACGTCATGCTCGGTCGCCGTCCGCGACAGTGATCGGTGAGGATTTACCGAGCATTAAACAGGAGGCGAACCTTGGGCTAGCGTTCTGTAGAGTTTCGGGATGGGCCTACAGAGAGAGAATAGACGTATGGGCCGTATCTTCACATGAGAATAAATGGCCCAAGTGGGACCGAGTACGCGTGCCGTACATTAGCCCCCCCTTGATTCATGCCCGGTCCTTGGTGAGAATCAAGGAGTCAACTGCGTGTGATACTCGGGAGGTCCGGAGGGGTAATGTCTGGGACACTCCAGCAGTCCCATTAATGCGCTCCTAAAAAGGCATGCAGGATTCGGCTGTTTGGTTCGTTCCTCATAATTGCCTGACGCTTTGTGAATCAAGGTGGCGCAGACGCCAATTTGGTGTTGGGAGTTGTGAAGTCTGCCAATTAATCCTCATAATTGCTGATTAACCATCGTTAATCCCCCTCAAGACCTCTATAAAAGGCCCGTTTCAATTCATTCATCTACTTTTTATGCTCCCTTTTTTCTGAGACCCCCTTTCCGCCGTACATTCATCCGCGCACTCATTCTCTAGCCCAGAATCTCTTCTCATCTTAGAGCCCAAAGTAAGTTTTCTACACTCTCCTTTTTACTTCCGCATTTTCGTTCATCTTTCTTTTAGTGTTTAGGATGGGATATTCATACCTTCTAGATACAGACGCAGCCTTAGCCTCTTTCAGGCAGGCCTTTGACATCCCCAGCGACGTGGAGGTGGCGTATTGCCACGAGAGTGACATCCCTTTTCATAGAGGGGGCAACACTGCCTTTTTTCCCTTGATGGCGGTTTTGGAGGGTGGGTTGAGGTTTCTCGTAGACCCTCTTTTAATAGACACCCTTAGGTATTATGGGTTGTGCCCCGACCAACTCCCTCCCAATTTTTACCGGGTAGTGAGTTGTGTGAGTCGGTTGAACCAGATGTACGGTTTACAGTTGGATCAGCATGACATAAACCACATGTATAGTTTATGTGGGAGTAAGAAAATGAATTATTATTTGAAAGTTAGAGATATGAGGGTACGGCTGATCTCCTGCCTACCTGACTCAAATAGGAACTCCGCCGAGGAATTTGTTCGGGTGCGTGGCAATTGGTTTGCCGGTGAATTTCCCTGCCCCCTCACTAGGTGCGAAGTGGGTTCGTTCCGATCACTGACCTGTTTTTATTTCTTATTTAATTCCATGCATGAACGTACACTTATATCGAATTTGTGAACGTTTTACTCACTCTTTTGCTTACTCATGTGTTTCATCACAGATGGTAGAGTGTTTGTCCCGGACATCAGAGTTGCGCATGTGCGGGATTTGAACTTCGTGCTCAGATCTGAGATTTTTTTCCACTCGGACGGTCAGCTCTGAGCATCCCACCTGATTCTCGAGGTTAATCCCGTGTATTCCACTTGGCAAGCTTTTAGCCAAGCCCTACTGGTAGATAGCCCACTCCTGTCTTATATCGATGTTCGGCACGCCAATTTCCTCCCCCCGAAGTTTTCAGTAGGTGAGGCCCGTGATCAAGGTCCTCGGTATATTTGCTCTGACGAGCTTTAGCCTGTACGGGACGAGTCAGCCGAGCATGTGTCCCGAGCTCGCTGAGAACGAGCTCACGAGCAGATTCAGCAAGAAGCACCCGCTCAGCCGGAAGGTCCCATTAACCAAGGAGCCCCAGCCCCAGACGTCGAAGAAGCAATTGCTGAATCTCCCGACCGCCCTGAAGCCAATCACGACCAATTAGCAGAGATGGTGACTCTGAAGACGATGATGATTAGCCGTTTCATTCCCGAAGCCAGACCTGTCGCACAGTAGCTGCAACAACAAGTTCATGGCCATACCCCCTCCTCCGTCCACAGCCCCAAGTTGGCAAAGAAAAAAGCAGCATACAACTGAACAGACGGTCGTCGGCTCGGGTGATATGCCTTTTAACACCCCTCCCCGGCCATTCGGTGGCATTGTGATTCGTGAACCTACGGCTTAAACCAGGGCACATGTGGCGTCCTCTTCCCATGCCGTACCTACGTGGCAGCCTTCGTTCATGCTGGATGGCAAGCTTCTCCCTTCGGACGCAAGTGTGCATGTTTGGCGAAAGGGGGCGGGTGGTCAAGTCGCCCAGACCCTGGCACGAGGCCTTTTGCTGCCCGAGGACATGCGTGCTTTCGAGGAGGGCACGGATGAGTCAATAGGAAGAAGGCTGCAGTGGCACACCATAGTGGTAAGGCCCCCCCGCCTTTTTTTTTAACTAACTTCTATCTTCGGGGGTATGGCACCCGTTTCTTATCACTTCTTTAGGCCGTGCAGCTGGCGTACATACTTGATAGGCATGTCAATGATCTTACCGAGGACGCTGGTCGAGAGAAAGCCCTCAAGGATGTTGCTGAGGTAAATGCCAAGGAAAAAGCCATGGCTGCTTCGACTGCAGAGAAGAAGGCTGCAGCGGCAGAGAAGGCAAGGGTGGCGGCGGAAAAGAAGTACACAGAGTTGCGGGTTAAGGTGGGAGAGACTGAGTTTAAGTTGGTGGAAGCCGAGAGCATCAACAGTGCGCAAACCAAAGAGCTGTTCGACCTGAGAGCGGCCTTTGAAGCCAGTGAAAGCAAATGGTATAATGAGGGATTTGCTGATGCCGAGAACTCAGCAGAGCCCGTCATAGGGGATGCTCGGAAGCTCGACTTCGAGGAGGGGTGGCTGGCCGCCTTGCAGGCTTTGGGAGTCCCTGAGGATTCCTCCTTGAGAAATCCTGGCCAGATTCCGTTCTCGGTCCCCACTTATAGCTCGCAGAACCCTCAAAGGCCCACTGATGAAGAGGAGACGACCAGCCTGAGGGAACTGGTGGAGCAGGTAGACTCTTACGTGGAGTTGGAGGAAACTGAAGTGGCCAGCCACCACCGCTCCGAAGATCAGTTCGGCTAGAACCCACCTCAGACCTTGACGCAACAGCATTCCGCGGAGACCAGCGCTCGGGAGCAACCTGCAAATTCTGCCTCTTAGTTGTCGAAACATGACTCCTTTCTTTAATGAAGCTTTTTTGTTTTTAGTAGACTAGCCTATGTCACCGGGCTGTGGTGGCCGAACAATCGCCCCCTTTTTATCTCTATCATGCTTAACACTGAAATGGCCACTTGGTTTTGTGGTCGGGATACTGTTTTAATTCCCAATATGATGATTTAGCTTTGGAATATTTATTGCGTTGTTGGTTTGTTTGCTTCGCACCTATGTTATAGCGTTTTAGGTAGTTGAGTCCTGTTTTGCCGTAAGGCGAGGATATAGAATGGACCGAGAGTCAAGCTTCTATCCTTAGAGTATAAATTTTTACACCTGCTCGGCGATGAAGATCGAATCGAGAAGCAGGCTTCTGTTCTTAGATTAAGTATAAAGGTTTACACTTGTTTGGCGAGATAGATCGAATCGAGAAGCAGGTTTTTGTCCTTAGATCAAATTTTAAAGGTTTACACTTGTTCAGCGATATAGATCGAACCGAGAAGCAGGTTTCTGTCCTTAGATTAAGTATAAAGGTTTACACCTGCTCGGCGATGTAGATCGAACCGAGAAGCAGGTTTCTGTCCTTAGATTAAGTATAAAGGTTTACACCTGCTCGGCGATGTAGATCGAACCGAGAAGCAGGTTTCTGTCCTTAGATCAAATTTTAAAGGTTTACACCTGTTCGGCGATGTAGATCGAACCGAGAAGCAGGTTTCTGTCCTTAGATCAAATTTTAAAGGTTTACACCTGTTCGACGATGTAGATCGAACCGAGAAGCAGGTTTCTGTCCTTAGATCAAATTTTAAAGGTTTACACCTGTTCGGCGATATAGATCGAACCGAGAAGCAGGTTTCTGTCCTTAGATTAAGTATAAAGGTTTACACCTGCTCGGCGATGTAGATCGAACCGAGAAGCAGGTTTCTGTCCTTAGAGAAAGTATAAAGGTTCTTTTATGATCGGCAATTGAAGTCAAACAGAGAATTTGGAAAAGCGTAGCCAGCTGTACGCCATTAACTTCGTTAGAGAAAACCGTGCAATAATACATCAACCTTACAATTTACAGTACCGCCCATTAGTGATCGAATCTCTTAAGATTATGGACGTTCCACAGTCGAGGAAGTGGCCTCCCGTCTAGGTCCTCCAAGTAATACGCTCATATACCAGCGACGGCAGTGACCTTATAAGGCCCTTCCCATGTCTACGCTAGCTTCCCGGCGTTCGTATCCTGCATATTCCCAACGGCTTTCCTGAGAACCAAATCCCCGGCGCCAAACTCCCTTGTTCTTACGTCTCGGCTATATCTCAGGGCCAGCTCTTGCTGATACTCCACGAGCCGTATAGTCACCACTTCGCGGAATTCTTCCAACCTGTCCAACCTTCCCACCATCATTTCATCGTTTTGGCCAGGATCAAATCCTGCGACTCGTGCACTGCACAGATCCACCTCGGTTAGTATCACGGCTTCGGCCCCGTAAATGAGAGAGAACGGGGTCTCCCCGGTGGATCTCCTAGGAGTTGTCCGGTATGCCCACAGGACTTTGGGCAGCTCCTCAGCCCAATTTCCCTTCGCACCCTCCAACCTCTTTTTTAACCCGTTCACAATAACTTTATTTACCGCCTCGGCCTGGCCGTTACCTTGGGGATACGCTGGGGTCGAGTACCTATTCTGGGGTCGAGTACCTATTCTTGATGCCGAGATCACCACAGAATTCACGGAATGCACAGCTATCAAATTGCAACCCGTTGTCTGATATCAGAGAGTTCGACACCTCGAACCTGGTGATTAGATTCTTCCACATGAATTTCTTTACATCCATGTCCTGGATATTGGCCAAAGCCTCTGCCTTCGCCTATTTGCTAAAATAGTCGACAGCCACCAAGACGAATCTTCGATTACCCGTCGCCCGGGGGAATGGGCCGATGATATCCAGCCCCCATTGTTCAAAAGGCTAGGGACTGCTGATCGAGTTTAAATGGCCTGCAGGCTGATGGATTAGGGGAGCATGCTTCTGACACTGTTCACACTTACATACGTATTCGGTGGCGTTCCACTGCATTTGAGGCCACCAAAAACCCTGAGTCATTGCGTGGTGCGCCAACGAACGTCCTCCCACATGGCTGCCGCATATACCCTCGTGAAGCTCGGCCAAGAGCTCGCCCACCCTCTCCGAGTGTAAGCACAAAAGGTAAAACCCCCCAAAAGATCTTCGATACAACGTTTGGTCTTCTAATAGCCAATACCGAGAGGCCACTCTACGGATCTTTCTGCCCTCCTTTTCGTCAGACAAGAGTCTACCCTCGGCTAAGAAGTCCATAATGGGGTCCATCTAGCACGGCCCCAGTGCTGCGATCGCTGTGACATCGATTCCTGCAATTCCCGGATCAGTTACTGCCCTGATGCTCGACTCTGGAACAACCTCAACTCTTATTAGCCGAGGTATCTCTTCGGCCACTGATGACGCCAGCATGGCAAGGGAGTCGGCGTGTCTATTTTGCGTCCGAGCTACTTGGAAAACCTTTACCGTGCTGAAGCCGAATATAGTTCGCTTCACCTGCTCCAAGTATGCCTTCATCTGGAGATCTTGGGCTTCAAAACTGCCCTCAATCTGATTGACCACCAAACGCGAATCTGAATACACCTCTACTACCCAGGCACTTAAACTCGAAACTGTCTTCAGTCCAGCCAGCAAGGCTTCGTATTTCGCCTCGTTGTTGGAGGCTCTAAAGCCCAATCTAAATGAGTGCTCTAACCGTATTCCCTCCGAGGTGAATATGACAACCCCCGTGTTGGCTCCCGTGTAGCTTGATGCCCCGTCCACGAACACCTTTCACGAGCAAGACTCGATGTGGCAAACTATCTCCCCCTTCCCTCTGGGTGAGAACTTGGCTACAAAATCCGCGAGGATCTGGCCCTTCACTGAACTTTGGGGTCTATATCGTATATCAAAAGAACCTAACTGAGTCCCCCATTTTGCTATTCAGCCAGTGAAGTCTAACCTCCTCAACAGCGACTATAGGGGATACTCGGTCAAGACATAAACCGTATGAGCCTGAAAGTATTGTGGTAGCTTTCTCGTGGCGTGCATCAGGGCCAGCACAAGCTTCTCTAGGGGTAAGAATCTCGTCTCTGCATCAATTAGAGTTTTGCTGATGTAGTACACGGGTTGTTGGATTCCCTGGTCCCTCAATAGCACGGCGCTCACGGCATGGTCGGAAACTGCCAGGTACATGAATAGGTCCTCACCTGGTTCCGGTGCCGTTAGCATGGGTGCCCGGGTCAAATAATCCTTCAGATCCATAAAAGCTCTGTCGCACTCTTCGTTCCACTGAAACCCAATCCATTTCTTCAGGAGTTGGTAGAACAGTCGGCATCGATTTGCGAATTTGGAGATGAACCGATTGAGGGCGGCTAGCATCCCGGTCAACACTTGCACTTCTTTCGGACTACTCGGTGGTTTCAATCTTTTCACGGCGTCAATTTGGTCGGGATTAACCTCTATTCCTCGCTTAGTGATAAGATACCCTAGGAATTTTCCGGCCCCCATGCCAAAGGCACACTTCTCGGCATTCAGACGTAACCTGTGCTGTCGAAGAACCTCGAAAACACCTCGAAGGTCGTTCGTGTGCCGTGCTGTCTGCTTGCTTTTCACCACCATATCGTCAATGTACACTTCAACCGTGCGCCCTATCATATCTCGGAACATTCTTGTCATCATCCGTTGGTACGTAGCCCCGGCGTTCTTCAGTCCGAAGGGCATCACTGTGTAGTGATAATTGGCTTCCGGTGAGATAAACGTCGTTTTCTCTTGGTCCTCGGGCGCCAAGGCGATCTGGTGATACCCTTGAAAAGCATCCAGAAAGCTCATTCTCGGATGCCCATACGTGGCATCCACCAATTGGTCGATTTTAGGCACAGGGAATGGGTCTTTTGGACATGCTCGGTTCAAATCTGTGAAGTCCACGCAAACCCTCCATTTGCCGCTCTTCTTCTTTACCACCACGGTATTTGCCAACCAATCCGGGAAGAAGATTTCCCTTATCGCTCCAGCATCCTTCAGCTTTTGCACTTCCGCTTTCACCGCTTCGGTGTGCTCCCAGGCCGATCTCCTCGGCTTCTGCTTCTTAGGGGGGAACGAGGGGTCAACCCTAAGTCTATGGACTATGAACTTGGGGTCCACCCCGGGCACCTCATATGGACTCCATGCGAACACGTCTACGTTCTGTATGAGGAGTAACAACATTTCCACCTTCTCCTGCTCGTCCATGCCTTTCCCTACTTGGAACCACTTGTCGGCATCTGGAAGTACCCTTACTTTCGTCATCTTCTCGGCACCACCACCCCCCACTTCTCCTCGGTCATTCTGTAATTGCTATAACGGCCCCCCTTGCGGCGACCCCTTTTCTGCCGGTCATGCTCCACCTAATCAGTTTCTTCCTTCCCTTGGTTGACCATGGTAATTAAGCATTGTCTCGTCGTCTGCTAGCTTCCCCTCACCACAGTAATACCATGCTCGGTAGGAAATTTTACCTTTACATGTAATGTGGATGGCACGGCCCCCATTGCGTGAATTCACGGTCTGTCAAGTATTGCTGTGTACGGGGAGAAAGAAGTCACCACTATAAACGTCACCAACACCTCCTTGCCCTCCATATTCACAGGCATAGATATTTTCCCCTCGGGTATTACAATTTTCCCATCAAACCCGACCAAAGGCGTGCTGTACTTAGAGAGGTCCCCACTCTTCAACCCGAGCTCCCGGTACAAGTCTGGATACATCAGGTCGGCCCCACTTTCCTGGTCTATCATCATTCTTTTTACCAAGAACCCGCCTACCCGGGCGGTGACCACCAATGCGTCATCGTGTGGCTGGACTGTTCCCTCTAGGTCATTGTCACCGAAAGCAATAGGCTCCCGAGTAAGCTTCATCTTCTTCCCTGCCGATGGTGCGTCCGAGCTTCCCTCCACTGGGACCACCTTTAACACCCCCTTTCTTATTGCCGAGGTAAGACTTCTTGGTGGAGCGTGGATGACTTCAATTATCCCGAGCGGGAGTGGAAGGGGGTTTCCCCTCTTAGCAGCTCCCTGCCTTGTCCCCCGGCCTTTCGTGTCTAGTACGAACTCCTTTAAGTACCCTGCCTTGGCCAGCTGCCCGAGATGGTCTTTTAATACCCGGCACTGCTCGGTCGTATGTCCCTTGTCTTTATGATAGGTGCAGTACAAGTTCTGATTTTTCCTAGAGGGGTCACAGCCCATTCTGTTCGGCCACCTGAATTACGGCTCGTGTTTAATCCTGTCCACGATCTTGTGTACCGGCTCTTTGAACGTCATGTTTACCTCCCCTACTTGCGCCTTTGGTTCTTGAATTCTCAAATTCCCTCGAGTTCTCGGCTGGAAGGCACTCGACCAAGGGTGATTCATCATCGGCACCTTACCTTTGCTCTGCATCCGGTCATCTTCTAGCTGTTTATATTCTTCTATACGCCTCATCAATTGCCTCATATCCTCGGGAGGCTTCTTAGTTAGTGACTCCCTTAGCCCGGATTCCTCGGGCAGCCCTATCCTAAATGTGCTCACAGCAATCTTCTCGTTCCCCCCGCTGATCTCGTTGTAGAGCTCCCAGTACCGGCTGGCATAACTACGGAGGGTTTCCTCTATCCTCATTTGCATGGACAGCAAAGCGTTTACCGGTTGGGGTACCTGGTTGCAAGTTACAAACCAGACGCCAAACTCCTGTATAAGCTCGGCAAAATTGTGGACGAAACCCTTCCGCAGCGTGTTGAACCATCTCAAAGTGGTGGGACCAAAACTCGAGGGAAAAACTTTGCACATCAATGCGTCATTGTGGGAGTGTAGAGACATCATTTGGATATAGTGACTGACGTGCTCTACTGGGTCCATTTTCCCATCATAGGAGTAGAAAGGGGGGTGGGTGAATCTGTTCGGCATTGGGGCCCTCTCGATGTCAACCGAGAATAGGGACTGGGCGGCTCTTCGTAGCGCGCGACTCATTGCATCTATGGCCGCATTATGGGGCCGATGCTCTTCTAGGAAATCCAAACCTCGGTCGGCGTACTCCAGCGATCTTGAGTGGTCTCGGTGTCGACGGGGTTCCCTCGAATGAGCCCGTTCCCTTCGCCGATGAGATTCTCGGGAATGGGAGCGTTCGCGGCGGTTTTGAGACCCATATTGGCTTGACCCAGCTTGGCAACGATCTCCTCTGGTATTGGCTCTTCTTTCTCGATCATCCATCCCTTCTCTGATGCCTGTTCTTTGCCTCCAACTCCAGGTCTCTTACTATCCTGCGTAATCGTTCGAGCTCTTCGTCTCTCTCATCGAGTTGCCTGTCCCCCGAGGCGTCTTTTGTTGCATTTGGTACGACCCCTCTCCGAGGCCGAACTGCTCTTCTCGTTCATGGTCCCTGTCTTCGCGTCTCTTTTGTCTTCTTTCTCGCCAAGAAGATCCCGAAGAAGATCCCGCTGAACCGTTTTCAGCGTCGCTCCCAAAGCGTCTCCTAGACATCTCCCTCCTCGGGATTGAGTCTCAGCAGGACTACAGCTTAGTAGGAGATTCCCATAGACGGCGCCAATTGTGCACATCGAAAATGGAGCTTATAGGCTTGGGCTCACTTGGACTCACAACTTACTTGTATGGTGGGTTTGGGTTTCCCATACTAGGTAGTCCTCGGCACGAAAACTCAATGAGATCACTTTTCTCTTCTCTGTTGCCTGAACCACCTTTTTGCTGCCTTCCCTTTCTTCCTCTATCTTTCTGCTCTTGCCTAAATTTTTTCCAACCCCCTCTTCTCCCCAAGCTTCTCATATTTATAGTTCTAAATTAGTGGTGAGGTTATGATTACTTTCTGGTTAGTGCAACGGGCGGTCCAGTGTTATTGAACATAAGTGGGTGGTTAGGTGGGAACGGGAAACGGTGAGTATGGCTTCGGAACTTGGTTCCCACTTCCACAGATATGCTCGGCGGAGGCGCGCCGAAAGGAACTACCGGGCATACCCTGCACGTCATGCTCGGTCGTCGTCCGCGACAGTGATTGGTGAAGATTTACCGAGCATTAAACAGGAGGCGAACCTTGGGCTAGCATTCTATAGAGTTTCAGGATGGGCCTGCAGAGAGAGAATAGACGTATAGGCCGTATCTTCACATGAGAATAAATGGCCCAAGTGGGACCGGGTACGCGTGCCGTACAAGGTCTATAGCCGCGTTTCAAAAATGCGGCTATAGACCCCAAAAACGCAGCTATAGATTCTAGCCGCAATTCCTATAGCTGCGTTTACAAACGCGGCCTATACTGCGCAGCAATAGGCCCTTGCGGGTCTATAGCCATGTTTTTGTAACTGTGGCTAAAGGTCAAACCTATAGCCGCGTTTTTTAGCTGCAGCTATAGGATTCGGGCCTATAGCTGCATTTTTAAAAACGCGACTATAGACCCGCTTTGAGCTGCGTTTAAAACGCGGCTATAGATTTTTTCAAAAAAAAAAAAAAAAAAATTTTGGGTTTTTTTTTTCCCCAAAAAATTCAAAATTCAAAATAAAAAAATTCAAAATTAATCACAAATCCAAAAAATTCAAAATCAAACACAACATACTCACAATATAAACACACCCAAAAAATTCAAAATCAAACACAAATCCAGAAAATTCAAAATCAAACACAACATACTCACAATACAAACACACCCAAAAAATTTAAAATCAAACACAAACCTAGAAAATTAAAAATCAAATAGGTTAGCTATAGCCATGTTTTTGAAAAACGCAGCTATAGCTTGAGGCTTTAGCCACGTTTCTAATGTTAGCTATAGCCGCGATTTTTGTAAATGCGGCTAAAAAAAAAATAGCTATAGCCCGCGTTTTTTGTAGTGTAATTAGACCTTGATGATTATTGATGCGAATCAATTATATGAGCTTTCTCTCTTATTAATGCACAAGCATAATATTTTTAGGTTGGATATTCAAATATTGCAGGCTGTGTTGTGTGTGGTCAAGAATAGGTCTATGAATTGCATTAATTGGTTCTCTTGAACAAACATTTTTTTTTTTTTTGCTATTGTCTTGAACAAACTTTCTAGTACGACCTGCTTCACACAAAGAATACCCTTTTATTTATTTTCAGTTGGTGTATGTACTAGCTAGATTCTAACAAGAAGTTGCTTTTGGTTTTAGTGGAAAAGCTGAAAAGGATTGGATTGACAGTGAAAATCTGGATGAGTGGTGCTAGGGATACTACAAATACAAATTAATGTGTCAAGAATTGAAGAAAAATAATTTAAAGAATTATTTAGTATGATGTTAAAATGACACCAATTACATTTATTATCACGTCTGTTTGTAAATATTTTATAGTAAAATTGGCAGTAGCTTTAACATCTTCCAACTCTGAATTGGATGTGTGGCCTCTCAAAGCTGATTGTCCAATATTCTCTATCTAGTCCATAGTTACGTCTAGGTTCACTCGCTGTAGCTCTCAGACCTTTCTCTTCTCAAATAGAAACAACATAAGTAGCTGAATGCAAAGGGAAGAACTCACTATATAAATAGAGTGGCTTAGTAACCATTTTTTGTATCAAGCATAGCTTATTAAGAGCTCATCATATCAGGTGTCCCCTAGAGTTCCCTCAAACGCTTCATTGGGGATTCTGTGTACTAGTCAAAGCAGTTGTACTCCCTACTGAAGCGTTTGGGGGAACCCCGGGTGTCATTTGATTTACTAAAAAATTATTTTGGTTTATGACATCTTTCCCTTTTATAGTTTTACGTTCATTTTACACAAATTGCAATGCTCTTAAATAGCCAATGGGTGCTTTTTGTTTTCCTTGCTCCATTTATTACTTTTTAGATTGTCATAATTAACATTATTCGAAAATGATATTTCCAAACTTGCATTTTAGTTGCTTTGGGTCTCGTCATTGTTTTATTGGTGTAGAAGATATCAACATGGATGCATAAATAGTATTACCCTAATATATGCATTATTAATAAACTTGTAATGTCTACATGGTACGTACATATTTAAGAATAATCATGATTATATATGTAAAAATGTCTATATCTATGTTTATTATTATGGACATCTGTTAATTTTTTACCAACTTTTGAAAACATCTTTGTAAGGATATGATTTGGTAGATTATGCAAATTATTCATCTTGGATTATTCCATTTGAAGGAAGAAAAAAAAGTAGTTTGTTATCCAATTTTTAACTAAGTAATTACTTCTTAACATAATTTTAGCTAATAACCTCCAATTTTTTTTTTAAAAAAATAAATAAATAAAAATGTATCACATTTATTTAAATGACTACTATATCATTTTTTCCTCTGTTATTATTCTTATACCACAGGTACCATAAGGAGGTCGAACCAAGGGAAAGAAACCAAGATGAGAAGAGAAGGATAAGGCAAAAGGAAAAGAAGAAACAAAAACTGAGGTTTACCTTAGCCAAACTGGCACCGATTCGGAATAACTTTAGCTACACTGGTCCCAACCAAGAGGTGGGAAGATCATGAATGGCGATAATGATGACAATGCGTGGTTTAGAAGAATGAAGGACCAATAGAGAACAAAAAACTCATGAAAACTCAAAACAACTGCGTGGGGATGCAAGCACAACTCTCCAACTAGTCAAGCAATGAATCAGGCAATGTTGATCTTCTTTTCTAGCATGTGCGGGGTGCAACACCATCCGTATAGAGCCAAAGCATTTGGGATGTCCCTTTTTTGTGTGTGTGAGTGTAGATTGCAATTGCCATATGGCCCATGTTGTGCGAATTGGGTGAAATAAATCTGTTTACACAAGGTTAAAGAAGAGAGAGAGAAGATAATATGACACAAGGAATTTACGTGGTTCGGCAATATGCCTACGTCCACAGGAGGCGACAGAATAATTTCACTATAACTTTGGAGATTACAACAATGACTTGAAAACACTCTCACACAAACCCAAACCCCAAATACACCCTTGGTTCTCTCACAAACAAATAGAGAACACCCTATTGTATTTAGGCAAATTGCAAGACACAACTTCCTAGCTCTGGTGCACACACACAGAAGAAGTTATTTTGCTATCTCCCTAGCTCACCCTTGCATGAACTCATTTGCTCCACACATATTATATTTATAGCCAAGGTTTAGCCGAAATCTCCACCTTTAGAGCACACTAGAGACTTCTATTGTTAAGGAAGTCAACAATGGTGGCTAAGCAATTCATGAAACATCCAATGCATGAATGTTGTCTTTCTTCAAGCAAGCTTTCATACAATGAATTGTATATCTTTGACTTTGTTAATCAAGTCATACTTTTCGGCTAGCTTGTATCTCCTTGCCCTTTTTAGACAATTCATGAATGTCAAGGAGTCTTACATTTCAGCTAAAAGGTGAAGTTTGTAGAACATTCAAGACTTCTATTAAAGAAGTCAATAAATTCGGCCATGGCTTGAGATGCAACATTTAATGCAACTTCTTGCAACTTCTTGATGAATCCTTGGCTTATGTCAAGCCACCAATTTTGACAATTCAAGCCATTCCAACAGCCCATAACTTAATGAGAAATTATATTTCCTACCATTTTAGTTCTTTTCGACACTACCATGTGTCATGCATATTTTGAAGTCTCTATGGGTCTCATGATCTTTATCTTTATGGTGTAGAAGAAAACAAAGTATAGCGTTACCCTTATATGTGCAACATTAGCTTGTAACGTGTATATATATAGTACATGCCATTAATATATATATATATATATATATATATATATATATATATATATAATCACGTGTGTACATGCATGTTTGTGCGTAAGTGTGTGTTCTCAAATTAAGTTTATTACTACATAGATCTTTTTCTTTTTAATATTTATCAAAGTTTAAAAAAATAATTGGATGGATTAAAGGAGAAAGGAGTAGAGGAAAAGGGGATTGAGAGTTTAATTAATTTATCATGTTTGATATATATATATATATATATATATATATATATTAAGAGAGGAGGAAAGGATTTGGAGGGGTAAAATATATCTACAAACTACTCATTTCTAATCATGGGCCTTCCCACTTAATTAAAGAATTTTAATTAATCAATTTTTCACTCATGATCTCAATTTATATTTATTTCTTTATATTTAATAAAAAAGTGATATAATTATTAAATTATATGATATTTTATAATTTTTTTTCTACTTTATGCCTATTTTAACTTTTAAAACATTCACTGAGAGTCTTGTAACCTAGTCGCATACTTTACTTTGTTTTATTAAAAAATATAAGCTTCAAATACCCTCATTATACTATCGAATTATTGGAAAAAAAAAAAACTTTTAAAACATCCAAACTAAGGAAATGCATACCCATTCCTCTCCTACTACTTAATTTTAAACCATTTAAATAAGGGGAATGGAGAACATTTCCTTACCCATCTCCTCTTTTTCCCCATTGCACACTCTACTCTTTTCTTCTTCCAAACTTCTAAATACACATAAGAGGTATTAAATAATACCTTTTTTTTTTCTCATTTTTCATAGGCAGTTATTAATTAATAACATAAAAAGAAAAAAAGAAGGTTTTGTTACTATTAGCCGTACAAAACTTCTTATATTTTAAGCTATCATAATCATAGGCAGTGGCAAAGCCGCTGAGGGGCTGGGGGGGTGATGGACCCTCTAGACTTGATTTTAGATATATACACCCTATTATATTGTCAAATATTTGTAAGCATTTCAATATATTAAGCTGATTTCATGATTTGTTCAATCTAATCTTATTAAACCTAAATAATATTATGGCATTACCAAGAATTAGGATGATTTACTATTAATTTATTTAAGTATGTTTAAATTAAGAACTAGTACTGTATTCTTTAAAGAAAAAGATAATGACAATTTAGAAAGCAAAATCACATTTGAATTCTACTGCAAAAACTTCAATTCCCAAATAATGCCCTAAGAATGTCCAATTATTTTTAAAATAATAATAATAATAATAATAATAATTTGGTTTTGTTATATATTGAAATGGGAATTACTAAGAACTTTCTAGTACAAGTTTGAGAATTGATTAATTTATATTTTGAACTATCTTAAATATATATATATATATATATATATATATCCATTCTTTATTTTTATTTTTTGGAATTTTTTCATTTAAATTTGTAATATACATGTATGTACGCCGGTTTACATATTTTATTTATTTTTTTAATGCCGTATTACAACATTTTTAAAATTTTGAATCAAATGAAACACATAAGTATTCTGTGTTGTAGTTTCTCAAAAAAAAAAAAAAAGTATTCTGTGTTGTATGTATTTCCTCCTGTATGTATATTACTGATTATGCAATCAAGCAATTTGTAGTTTCTCAAAAAAAAAAAAAAAAAAAAAAAAAGTATTCTGGGTCATCCTTATAACATTGAATTTCTTATTATGCATTCGTTGACCTCACAAATTGTTTCAACACAAATTCAGAATACATTTTGAGTTATAAGCAATTTGTGTTAGGTAGTTTGTTTGCTTTAAGTTGTGTATTGGGTACTCTAGCTAGTAAAGTTGTTCAATGGCTAGCTCTACTTTTTAATCCTCATCAAATTTCAAAGTACATTTTGAGTTATAAGCAATTTATGTCATCAGGTACTATTTGCTTTAAGTTATGTACCGAGTACTCTAGCTAGTAAAGTTGTTCGATAGCACTACCTGGTCTTACGAGGAGAATCTGAATTCAAGTGTCATATTCTCCATTTGTTGTAAGAAGAGAAACTCATCAATTAGTGCATATTAATTGTTTTCCTCTACATTTATATATTTTCAATTGATCTGCCTTGATGTATATACACTTTAATTTATTAATTATATTTATATTATCAGAATTAAGCATCACTCAATTGTGCTGCTACATTTTACAGTCATGATTACTTCTTTCTTACCTGCCAAAATTACATTACTTGACCCTTGCGTTTTGCTTAAAAAGGAAAGACACGAAGGAACATGAAATATTAATTGTTAATTTTGATTCTAGATATATAATTTCAGCAGGAAATCATAGCAAAATTGATTGTGTAAAACATGGAAGTGCATGAGAACACAAGTTAATAGCTAACGTGCACTACTACTGGTGACTCCACCAACCAATCTTGACAAATTGAAAAACCAGGATAAGTTTAAGTATGTTTAAGGAAAATATACTCCTATATGATTCGTGAAAAAGTAGGCCGGGTACTACAAGTTTGGAACACATGAACTGTAATCTAGCAGTAAACCTCTCTCTCTCTCTCTCTCTCCAATCATTCTGTAAGAATTCATTAACAGATTCATACAAAGAAGAAGGAGAAAGAAAACAAAATTATGTTCAAAGAATGCTGAAATCAAAAAAGACTTTGTCAGAGCGACTAAGGAAAAGATGTTCTCCCACTTAATTTATGCTCTGATAGCTAATGATGCAAATCAATTATATCTATCCTGCACATGCGTAATCTTTTTAGTACGGGATATTCAGATATTGTCAGAAATGTGTTGTGCGGTCAAGAATAGCTCTACGAAATATTGCATTGGTACCAACTACCAACTTGAACAAACTTAGATCTAATACCACCTAGTTCACACAAATAATTCAGTGGGTGTATGTACTAGATTCTATCAAGGAGTTGCTTTTGTTTGTAGTGGAAAAGCTGAAAAGGATTGGCTGGACAGTGAAAAACACTGAACAACAGTTTTGCTATGAATACTACAATTACAAACTAAAATTTGTCAACAATAGAAGAAAAATAAATTCAAACGTTTCTTTATTATACTAGTTAAGAAACATAATTTATATTATTATTGTCTCATCAATTTGTAAATCTTTTATAATAAAATTAGTAGTAGACATGACATTTTCCGAATCTTAGTGGCATGTGTGGCCAATATTCTCTACCATCTAGTCTATAGTTACGTCCAGGTTCACTTGCTACCTTTCCTCTTCTTGAACAGAAATAACAAAAGCATTTGAATGCAAAGAGAAGAACTCAATATAAATAGAGTGATTTAATAACCATTTTGTATAAAGCAAATAAGGCAAAGTAGCTTAAGAGGGCATGATCAGGTTTCCCCTAGAGTTTCCCCAAACACTTCATTTGGGAACTATCTGTACTAATCAAAAGGGTTGTCCTCCCTACTGAAGTGTTTGAGGGAACCCCGGGTGTCATTTGATTTACTAAAGAAATGATTTTCGTTGATGACATCTTTCCTTTTATAATTTTACGTTCATTTTACACAAATTGCAATGCTCTTAACGAGCCAATGAGTGCCTTTTTGTTTTTTATTTTATTTTATTTTTAGATTGTCATAATTAGCATTATATGAAAACGATATTTCCAAACAAGCATTTTAGTTGCTATGGGTCTCGTCATTGTTTTATTGGTGTAGAAGATATCAGCATGGATACATAAATAGTGTCACCCTAATAAAACACTATTTATGCATCCATTTTGGCTATGGATGCAAAATATTGAAGTTAGATATCAACATTTTACCTAATAACCTCCTTTTTCTTAAAGTACTACATTTATGTTGTAAAGTTGTTATTTACAACTATGTATTTTGTTGACTTTTATTCCGTGCCAAATTTGATTGTAATTATTATCAATCGTTTATACCCTGTATTTGTTGTGGGATTTGTTGTAAGGGTTGTGTGATAGAGAGAGTGTGTGAAGACTCAAGCATTTGGAGGCTGAAGGATTTTCGCGGGTATGTCGCGACCTAGCTTCCCGCGAAGTGAAGCATGTGCCCTGCACGTGCTGGAATGCGAAGAGTCAGGCCAGGAGGAGACAACTATCTCTCGCGAGTATCTCACGGGTAAGGCCTTCCCGTGAGACACCCGCGAGACAAGTTGTTCTGCCAGCCTGTACTGACTGACTCACACATTTTGCACTTATCCTATATATACCATCATTACCCACAAATGTTGAGGAATGCTTCAGAGAGAAAACCCTAGCCAAACACATTGGGAATTAGAGATTGTCATCCCCACCTTTCTCTATACAATTGCTTGTGGTATCTCTTCAACCCTTCCCTCTCCATTTCCATACCATTGAGAGGTTGATAGCCCAAACACTTACCACATCCTTTGAGAGTGTTGAGTGACATTTTGGTGCTGCTGGGAAGCATTGGAAGAAGCCTGGAATGGCAGATGCAACATGGAGCTTGTTGCGGGATCCGGGGTGCTAGACAAGACACGGTTTCTAGAAGCCTTGTTGGAGTAGTAGCTTGGAGGGCTTTGGTACATCGGGTAGATTAGGCTTGGAGGGTCTCTTGCTAACCCATGTATCCCAACTGATTGTCTAGTGGATCGATTTCCGCTTGGAGGGCGGCGGAGAGGTTTTTCGCCGAGTTCTTCGGTTTCCTCTTTGAGAACACGTCTTGGTGTTTTCTGTATTTGCATCCTTCTTCCCTACTCTTTTATATTCCATTATACTGCTGTGTTGCTTAGTTTATGGATTAGAGTAGCTTTGTGTTCATCCGCTCGCTTTTACACTATTCCGCACTTTGTATTAAAGTTGTGTAAAATCTATCGAGCCGTAATTTTAATTGGGGGTCTAAACAGCTCTTGTGTTTTCAACACATTTTCGAGCTTTCATATGTAAATGACTAGTAAATCATTTTTTTCTGTTATTATTCTTATAGTACTACAGGTACCATAAGGAGGTTGAACCGAGAGAAAGAAACCAAGATGAAAAGAGAAGGATAAGGCACAAGGAAAAGAAACTACAAAAACTGAGGTTTACCTTAGCCAAACTGGTGCATAATCCAATTCGGCACTTCAACTACACTTAAAACTCGTGGGATAGAAGAAGGGAAGGACCAAAACAAAAGAGAAATCTCATGGAGAAGCAAGCACAACTTTCCCACTAATCAAGCAGTGAATTAGGAAAAGTTGATCTTGTTTTCTAGTATGTGGGGGTGCAACACCATCCGTCTATAGTCAAGGCATTTGGGATGTCCCAATTTTTTTTTTCCTTGTTTAATTTATGAATTGTAGATTGCAATTTCTATATAACATAATGAGAAATTATATATTTCCTACCATTTTAGTTCTTTTCTACTCAACAACAGTCTCTTATGTTTATGTACATGGAAGTCTCTATGGGTCTCATGATCATTATCTCAATGGTGTAGAGAAGAAATAAAAGTGGATATGCATAAATATCGTTACCCTAATTATGTAAAAGGTTTAAGCCTTTAGGGTCAATATTTATTTATGATATTAAAGTAGGTAGTCTTGAGTTCAAACCCAATCTCGGGTAATTTATCATATATAAAGGTATACAATATTGATAATACAATTTATTACTTTGTTGCCTATGAACATTATAAATTTATAATAATATCCATTAAAAATAAGAAATCTTATAAGAAAGCACAAGAATCTTGAAGAAGAAATAGAGTGCTAGAGAGAAAGTATTGAAGTTGAAGAAAAATTGATTCCAACTAAATTGAATGAATCTGTACAATCTCTGTGACTAAATAAAAAAACAGAGCCAAAAAAAAAAAAAAAAAACCCAAATTACACGGGGACAGTTATAGCACGTGTGTTAGTTAGTTACTCCACGTGTGAACACATCCTGCTTAAATACATCATAAACTACAGGTAGCTTTAGACATTACAAGCACAGAACTACAACAATCTAACTGCACTGGTGTCGTTTAGTCTGAAACTTCATTTCTTCGTTTCTTTCTTCTTTTGCTTTATCTCTTTTCTTTCTTTCTGATGTAAGTCACAACTCTGATACTCCCCCTCAAGATGAGAACCTGGATTGTGAATGTTCACAATACTCATCTTGGTAAGTAATGCTTTCAATTGTTGACCACTAAGAGCCTCTGTGAGAAGATCAGCTAGCTGTGAATGAGTAGGAGTGAAAAACAATCTGATGAGTTTATCTTGAACTTTATCCCTGACCAAGTGACAATCTATTTCTATATGCTTGGTCCTCTCATGAAACACAGGGTTCTCACCAATATATATTGCTGCTTGATTATCACAGAAAAGCATAGCAGGTTTTGGATGAAATACTTTTAAATCCTTCAACAAAGCCAGAATCCAAGTTATTTCACATGTAGTCACTGCCATGGCTCTATGCTCTGCCTCAGCAGAAGATCTAGAGACTATAGATTGCTTCTTAGACTTCCATGAAATTAGAGAGTCTCCTAAGAAAATGCAAAAACTAGTGGTGGATCTTCTAGTGTCAATACAAGATGCCCAGTCTGCATCTGTGTATGCTTTTAAGTGCAAATCTGACTTGGATGACAAAAGAATACCTTGACCAGGACTTCCTTTAAGGTATTGCAACACTTTGTAGGCTGCATCAAGATGAGGTTTTCGTGGCTTAGACATAAATTGACTCAGTTTGTGTACTAAGTAAGCAATGTCTGGTCTAGTTATGGTGAGATGCAACAATCTTCCTACCAGTCTTCTGTAAACACCAGGGTCAGGTAGCAACTCTCCATAAATTTTGCTTAACTTCAAGTTTTGCTCCATAGGAACTCTGCTAGGTTTGCATCCTGTCATCCCTACATCTTTAAGTATCTCCAAGGCATATTTCCTTTGGCATAAAGATATACCTTGTTCTGATCTGGCCACTTCAAGACCAAGGAAAAATTTCAAGTTTCTAAGATCTTTTAGCTTGAATTCTTGATCCAAAAACACCTTAAGTTCCTCAACAGCATGAACATCATTGCTGGCAATAAGGATGTCATCAACATACACCAATAGAGCTATAAAAGACTGATTAAACTTCTTGGTAAACAAAGAGTAATCAGACTTAGATTGTTTGAACCCACATTTCAAAATGGTAGCTGAAAACTTGGAGTACCATTGTCTTGAGGCCTGCTTAAGACCATACAATGATTTGTTGAGTTTACATACCAAATGCTCCCCCCTGCTGTGAAAACCTTGAGGCAGCTGCATGTAAACTTCCTCATGGAGATCACCATGGAGGAAAGCGTTGTTTACATCAAGCTGAACAAGGTGCCAACCTCTCACAGCAGCAATAGCAAGTAAAGTCTTCACTGAGGTCATTTTTGCCATAAGAGAGAAGGTTCTGTGAAGTCTAAACCCTCTTGTTGGGTGAATCCTTTAGCCACAAGCCTAGCCTTGTACCTCTCCACTGTCCCATCAGCCTTATACTTGACTCTATAAACCCATTTGCACCTAATTGCCTTTTTGTGAGGAGGTAATGAAGTAATAGTCCATGTCTGATTTGATTCCAATGCTGCAATCTCATCAGCCATAGCATTCTGCCACTTAGGATCTTTTACAGCCTTAGAGTAAGATTTGGGCTCAGAAATAGCAAAGATAAGGGAACAAAAATGGGCATAAGAGGGTAATAAACAAGAAGAATCAAGGCAATCAGATAAAGGGTATTGAGTACCTGACATGGAGGAGGTGGAACCAGACTTGAAGGCTGGATTTGTGGCAAAAATAGAATGTTGCATATTCAAGCAAACAGAATCTTGAAAAGAGACACAAAGATTACCTGAAATAGCAGAATTGGCTATGGCAATAGCATCATTGGAATTACCAAAAGTGGATGCATGAGAGTTTAACAGAGAAAGTAACTGTTGGTATTGCTCTGAAGTAAAAGGGAAGGAATTATTCTGATGCACATTCTCAGATTGACCTTGATCATCATCAACCATAACCTGATTAGCCCTGGCAATCCTTCCTTGTTGCTTGTAACCTGGAGGAAATCCAATAAGCTTGTAACATTTCTCCATGATGTGACCAAGCTTTCCACAGTGGCTGCACACAAGTCTACCTTTACCAACATTACCTTTGAAATTCTTGCCATTACTATTGTTTGAAGAAGAGCCTTGATTGAAAGCTTGGTTCTTAATAGCAAGTGCAGTTGATCCAACAGAAGGAGTGCCATTAAAGGTTGAAGACCTTTGCCTTTCTTCCTAGATCACCAATGAGAAAGCCTTATCTATTGATGGTACAGGTTCCATCGTAAGGATTTGAGTCTTGACTTGTGAGTAGCAATCATTCAATCCATTGAGAAACTGCATGATTGAATCTTGATGAAAAGATGTGCAATCTTACTATTTACTCCACAAGTGCATTTGCCACATGAACAACTTGGCAAAGGCCTGAGATTCAACAATTGATCCCAAGCAGCTTGAAGATCAGTGAAAAAGGTTGTCACTGTAGAATTTTCTTACATTATAGTGGAGATCTGCTTCTGGAGCTGAGAAATTCTTGGTCCATTTGCTTGTAGGAAGCGATTCTTGAGTGCATTCCACACTGCAAGAGCTCTGTCTCTGTAAATGACACTAGCTGTGATGTGAGGTGAAACATAATTCAAGATCCAAGATGAGATCATTGAATTGCACTTTGACCAAGCTTGTTTCTCGAGCGGTGTAACTGCCATTGAAGCAGTGACGGATCCATCAACAAAACCAAGTTTACTCTTGGCACCCAAAGCCATTCTCATCGCTCTTGCCCAGGTTGGATAATTATCCTCAGTCAAGGGTTGAGCAATGAGGATCGCACAAGGAGTTTCACCATGATGCAGAAAGAATGGACTACGAGGATCCTCCATGGGAGAAAGCTCGCGACGTGAAGATGTAGATGAAGTAGTTTCAGCGTTTGACGCCATTGACAAAGGCTCAAGCTCTGATACCATATAAGAAAGCACAAGAATCTTGAAGAAGAAACAGAGTGCTAGAGAGAAAGTATTGAAGTTGAAGAAAAATTGATTTCAACTAAATTGAATGAATCTGTACAATCTCTGTGACTAAATACAAAAACAGAGCAAAAAAAAAAAAAAAAAAAACCCAAATTACACGGGGACAGTTATAACACGTGTGTTAGTTAGTTACTCCACGTGTGAACAAATCCTACTTAAATACATCATAAACTACAAGTAGCTTTAGACATTACAAGCACAAAACTACAACAACCTAATTGCACTGATGTCGTTTAGTCTGAAACTTTATTTCTTCGTTTCTTTCTTCTTTTGCTTTATCTCTTTTCTTTCTTTCTGATGTGAGTCACAACTCTGATAATCTAAACAATGGATTTCGTGACTTTTAAGAAATTTATGAAATAAAATTTTCTTTCTTTCTTCCCCACTCTCCCTCATTCAATTCGTTCTTTCTTTTGGTGCAAGGTGAATGCACGAGTAATAAGCATCACCCACTAACTTGTGCTGCCAAATTTTACAGTCATAATTGCTTCTCTCCTACCTGCCAAAATTACATTACTTGTCCCTTGCGTTTAGCTTATAAAGGAAAGACAAGAAGGGACATGAAATATTAATTATTAATTTTTATCCTAGATATAAAATTTTAGCAGGGAATCATAGCAAAATTGATTTTTATAAAACATGGGAAGTGCATGAGAACATTATAATTTTTCCATACATGGATTTGTGCAAGAAGGAACAACACGATAACTTTTCAAATTCTGAGCATATGGATGAATCTTGGTAGCTAGAGCACATCACAACGTGTCATATGTTACATATTATTTATGTAAGGTTGAAATTTATCAACCATCTTGTTGGCTTTATTCCGTGCCAATTTGCTTGTAATTTAGCACTTAGTAACCCTGTATTTAGGTGGGATTCATGTAAGGGTAGTGTGTGAAGAGAGTGTGAAGAAAAGCTCAAGTTTGTGCAAAGAAGCAGAGTTTTGCGGCTAAGACTCGCGGCTGACTCGCGATTGGCAAGCCGCCAAATGCAGGCACGTGAGAAGCACACAGGGGAGCTGAAGGGTCGCGCCAGCTGTCGCACTACAGGACAAAAGTCCCAGGCTGGCCAGGCTGTTACTTCGCGACTTAACCTCGCGACTTGGACAAGCCGCGAGGCCAAGCCGCCAACCAGCCCTGTTTGGCAAAAACTGTCTTTTCGTATTCCAAACACACACCACTATATAAAGACCCTTATACCCACTAAATTGAGAGAGCTTCCAGAGAGAATTTTTGAGAGAAACCCTAGAGAAAAACAAGATTGATTCATCCACAATCTTTACCTTAGAGTCTCTACAAATTCTTCTACTCTCTTCCTCTCCACTGTCATACCCTTGAGAGGTCATTGACCAAATCCTTTTCTCACCACACCCACGTCTGTGAGAATGTTCATTTGGTGCTAAGGGAAGTAGTTTGGAAGGAACCAATATATATTGGTTGATGCTATGGTCTAGTAGCGGAATCTGGTAAGCTAGAAAAGAAAAAGGTTCGGCGCAACCTCGTTGGAGCAGGAAGCTTGGAGGGCTTAAGTACCTGGGTAGATTAGGCTTGGAGGGTCTATTGCTGTTCATGTATCCCAACTACATTTTCTAGTGGATTATTGACCGCTTGGAGGGCAGCGGAGAGGTTTTACGCCGAGGACTTTGGTTTCCTCTTCGATAACACATCGTGTGTTGTCCGTGTGTTTGCATCTTCCTTCCCTTTATCTTTGCCTTATATTTACTGCTGTGGATGTGTTTATATTTGGCTTAGATTGTTTATCAATTCTGTTATAAGCTTGTTATCATGTTCCGCACATTAATTGTTTGATATAAAGCTTGAATTGGTATTTTTGTAATTGGAGGTCCAAACGTTCAAATGTGTTTTACACGCATTTTGAACTTTCAATTGGTATTAGAGTGGGTACACTTGTTGTGGTTTTAATACCTGAGTGTGATCCTTAACCCCTTGTTGAGATGGATAGGTCTCAATCTCTCAATGTTCCACCATTTTTTGATGGTAACAATTATGCCTTCTGGAAAGTTAGAATGAAGGCATTTCTATGCTCTATTGATGACACCGTTTGGGATGCGGTTGAAGTCGGTTGGACCAGGCCGGAGGCTGCAAAATCCGCCTGGGATAAGGTAGCTCTTGCGGCGGCTAATACTAATAGTAAAGCCTTAAATGCTATTTTCTGTGGTGTGTCTCCAGATGAATTCCACAGGATATCTCACATGACAGTTGCCAAGGAAGCTTGGGAGATTTTGGAGACTACATATGAAGGTACGAAAAAGGTTAAGGACACAAAGCTCCAAATGCTTACCACCAAATTCGAAGAGCTTAAGATGGGAGATGATGAGTCCTTTGATTCGTTTTATGGGAAGCTCAATGAAATTGTGATTGCGAAGCTCAATCTTGGTGAGAAGATTGAAGATACTAAGGTGGTGAGAAAAATTTTGAGGTCTTTACCGGAGAGCTTTCGAGCAAAAGTCACAGCCATAGAGGAAAGCAAGTATTTGAATGAAATTAAGATCTATGAGCTCATTAGGTCACTTCAAACGTATGAGCTTAGACTGCCTTCCCACAAGACGAGTAAATCGCTTGCTCTTAAAACCATCACCGAAAGAATGGATGATCCTTCCGAAGAAGATGGAGTGGAGAAGGAAGTAGCATATCTTACGAAAAACTTTCGCAAATTTCTGAAGATGAAGAACAGTGGGAAACCATTCAACAGAGGGAAGTTTCCATCTTCAAGAGGTGATAGAAAAGAGTTTAAGAGGAAAGAGGGGAAGGATTCTCAATCTCCTTCGGACATTGTGTGTTTCGAGTGTAATGGACATGGACACTTCAAAAAGGAATGTCCTAATTATTTGAAGTCAAAAGGAAAGGTCTATGCCACTACCTTGAGTGATACTGATTCATCAAATTCTGACTCTGAAGATAGCTATGATGGAGAAGGAAATTACTCCGCATTCATGACCATTGCACATGTAGAATCCTCGGATGATTTGGGTTCACTTGTGAAGGAGCTTGGGGAACACTCTGATTTGGAGTCTATTGGGATTGTTGAAGAATCAGAGGCTGAAGAAGATGAAGATACAGCTAGTCTACAAAAGAATTACGCCTTACTTCTTGAGAAATCAGGTGAGTATACCAAGGTAGCAAAGGCGGTTGTGAAGAAGATGAAGAGAGCTGAGGAAGATTACAAAAGTCTGCTGGTAAGATACAAGGAGGCAAAGTGTGAGATTGAAGCACTTAATGGTGAGCTATCAGAAGCTTACACAAAAGTGAGATTTCTTGAGCAAGAGGTAGTGCAAGCTCATGCCAAGGTAGATAGGGTCTCCTCCAGGAAGTTAGATGATGTTATTTCATCTCAAAAACATGCCTCAGACAAGTCCGGATTGGGATATACCGGAGGAAGTAGCTCATCAGCAAATGTCACCAAAGAAGTGAAGTTTGTAAAGGCCTGAAAGTTCAAAATGGATATGAAACACCCTTGAACGTTTAGACCCCAAATTATAAATTATCAATTCAAGCTTATAATCAAACAATTAATGTGTGGAACATGAACATAAGCCAATCACAAAATTGATAACTAACCTAAGCCAAATATAAACACATCCACAGCAGTAAATATAAGACAAAGATAAAGGGAAGGAAGATGTAAACACACGGACAACATAAGATGTGTTATCGAAGAGGAAACCGAAGTCCTCGGCGTAAAACCTCTCCGCCGCCCTCCAAGCGGTAAATAATCCACTAAAGAATGTAGTTGGGATACATGAACAATAGAAGACCCTCCAAACCTAATCTACCCAATGTACCTAAGCCCTCCAAACTTCTTGCTCCAACGAGGTTGCGCCGAACCTATTTCTTCTTTAGCTTACCAGATTCCGCTATAACCCATAGCATCAACCAATAACCATTGGTTCCTTCCTAACTGCTTCCCAAAATACCAAATAAGCCTTCTCACAGATGTGGATATGGTGAGATAAGGATTTGGCTAAGAACCTCTCAAGGATTTAACAATGGAGAGGAAGAGAGTAAAGGAATTTGAGGAGTCTCTTAGATGAAGATTGGGGATGAGGCAATCTTGTTTTGCTCTAGGGTTTCTCTCACAAAATTCTCTCTAGAAGCTCCCTCAATTTCGTGGGTATAAGGGTCTATATATAGTGGTGTGTGTTTGGAATACGAAGAGTCAGTTTTTGCCAAACAGGGTAAGTTGGCGGCTTGACCTTGCTGGTTGTCCAAGTCGCGAGGTAACGGCCTGGCCAACTTGGGACTTTTGTCCTGTAGTGCGACAGCTGGCGTGACCCTTCACCTTTCCGCATGCTTCTCACGTGCACAGCATTTGGCGGCTTGCCAGTCGCGAGTCAGTCGCGAGTCCTAGCCGCGAGACTCTGCTTCTTTGCACAAACTTGAGCTTTTCTTCACACTCTCTTCACACACTACCCTTACATGAATCCCACCTAAATACAGGGTTACTAAGTGCTAAATTACAAGCAAATTGGCACGGAATAAAGCCAACAAGATGGTTGATAAATTTCAACCTTACAAGGCCAAAGAGACGGCTGTGGATAAGCCTATTCCTGAGAAAGTTAAGACCGAGAGGAAGAAGAATGTGAATGATCAACGGGTGGTTAACAAGTCCCGCAATCAATCAGAAGCCAGATTTGGAGCTAGAGGAAGATCACTTCCAAGATCACAACAGGGTCCTAGAACGGATTATGTTTGTCACTATTGCGGATTGTAAGGACATACTAGACCCAACTGTCAAAAGCTGAGAGCAGACAACAATGCAAGTGCACCTCGGTCACGAGGAAGAAGAAATGACATGAGGTCTTGGGGTGGTGAGCAACCAAGAAGTCAAAACCGTGATCCAGGAATGATGGATGTAATGAAGATGATCGGTGCCTTCACAAATTGCCTAGAAAGCTTCACACGAAGGTTTGATAGTCCTAATTCTCGTACCCAATCCGTTAAGGATATCACCCCAAACGCATGTGACGTGTGGGTGACGAAGGGTACTCATGCATAAGCATTACAACATGTCCATGCATCAATACTTCCCATGTTTGTGAACATGCTTGGTTGTGTGCTTCTTGCTAGTATTTAGGTTGTTATTTTGTGTGTGTGTTTGTCTTTGGTTTAAATATTTTTACATTTTTTTTTTGTTATGTTTTTTATCAATCTTTTACTGCTTTTGTGTCAAAAATCCAAAAACACATAAAAAGTAGAAAATCCAAAAAGTTTGATCGGCTTTGTTGAGTTTTGTCTCAAAGCATGTTTTGCCTTGTACCTTTGTACTTATGGCTTTGCGCATTTAACGAGCTTAGCTTGTCTATTATGCACTGATATCATTGTGGAAGAAATTCTGAAATCTATGTGACTGTTGTAAATAGATCTTCAACCTTGTCATGAATGATTAGTGAATGGTTTTGTTGATCTTGAGACATGCATAGACTCATGCCTATATATCTTCCCACTTTTTATTTTTATGCTTAAAAGAGCTCTCTAAATGTAAATCTCCAAATGAAAAGAGATATAGAGCTGCAAAAGTCTGTCGCACATACTAGTATTCGACTAGGAAAAAGGAAAAGCTCTTGTTGGCTTTATTCCGTGCCAATTTGCTTGTAATTTAGCACTTAGTAACCCTATATTTAGGTGTGATTCATGTAAGGGTAGTGTGTGAAGAGAGTGTGAAGAAAAGCTCAAGTTTGTGCAAAGAAGCAGAGTTTCGCGGCTAGGACTCGCGGCTGACTCGCGATTGGCAAGCCGCCAAATGCAGGCACGTGAGAAGCACACAAGGGAGCTGAAGGGTCGCACCAGCTGTCGCACTACAGGACAAAAGTCCCAGGCTGGCCAGGCCGTTACTTCGCGACTTGACCTCGCGACTTGGACAAGCCACGAGGCCAAGCCGCCAACCAGCTCTGTTTGGCAAAAACTGTCTCTTCGTATTCCAAATACACACCACTATATATAGACCCTTATACCCACTAAATTGAGAGAGCTTCCAGAGAGAATTTTTGAGAGAAACCCTAGAGAAAAACAAGATTGATTCATCCACAATCTTTACCTTAGAGTTTCTACAAATTCCTCTACTCTCTTCCTCTCCATTGTCATACCCTTGAGAGGTCATTAACCAAATCATTTTCTCACCACACCCACATCTGTGAGAAGGTTCATTTGGTGCTAAGGGAAGCAGTTTGGAAGGAACCAATATATATTGGTTGATGCTATGGTCTAGTAGCGGAATCCGGTAAGCTAGAAAAGAAAAAGGTTCGGCACAACCTCGTTGGAGCAGGAAGCTTGGAGGGCTTAAGTACCTGGGTAGATTAGGCTTGGAGGGTCTATTGCTATTCATGTATCCCAACTACGTTTTCTAGTGGATTATTGGCCGCTTGGAGGACGGCGGAGAGGTTTTACGCCGAGGACTTCGGTTTCCTCTTCGATAACACATCGTGTGTTGTCCGTGTGTTTGCATCATCCTTCCCTTTATCTTTGCCTTATATTTACTGCTGTGGATGTGTTTATATTTGGCTTAGATTGTTTATCAATTATGTTATAAGCTTGTTATCATGTTCCGCACATTAATTGTTTGATATAAAACTTGAATTGGTATTTTTGTAATTGGGGGTCCAAACGTTCAAAGGTGTTTTACATGCATTTTGAACTTTCAATTTAAATGCTGCATTGAAAGCATTTTATATTTGCACGCCTATATAAAGTTGAGGTTAACACTTAACAGTCAGTTAGACCATAGAAGAAGTGATTTCTTGAGAAAGAAAAAAGAAAGAGAGATGGAGCACATATCTTTTGTGAAATTCATCATCTTTATGATAGGGTTTCCATTGTTCAAAATGATTTTTGGACGAAAAGTTTTTTGCATTGGCACTCAAGGCCGAAAAAAGCGATCGTTGTTCCTCATAAGGTGGCTGGAAGCAATATGTGTTGCAAGTGCAGACAACGTAGAGATTCCAATTAATATTGGAGACGGAGCCTCATTATTAAACTACAAATTTTTTATTAAATAAATTGTTAATAACCACCTCTCTTGGACACAAGGAGAGTAGTAAGGTGAGCAATGAGATAAAAATTTTGGGAATTTCTTCTAGATTTAAGATGGAGAGAGAGAAAGTGTTTTTTTTTCCCCTGCCTTTTGTTATTAGAGATATATAGTTTCTCTCTTGGAAAATTTCAAGTAATAAACTTTAATTTTATGAATGAATTTGTATGCTCTTAATTCATATTTTAATTTTATTTAGGAACATTTTGTTTTATTTTAATTTTGTCTCTCAACCTTGTTGAGTCCAGCCCATGATAAGTGTGTTTAGAGAATTCTTCATTAGTTTTAGAATCCCACGTCGACTAGAAGAATAATGAGGTGCACTATTTATATTATGAGAGTTAGTCCCGCGTTAAGAAGAGATGTAGTAAAGAGGTGCGCCATCCCTTTGCGTGAGTTAAATGCAAAACTTTGTCTTGTGAGAGAGATAAGACTAGCTTTGCCTAGTGAGTTTTGTTTTGTTGAGTGTAAGCTTGGAGTTAGCCCAACCACGTTTTTTTTTTGTGTGTCTTGTGGTGTTTATTATTTATTGTTTTGCGTGTATTTTCACTACAAACCTTCTATATTTTGGAATATAGTGGGGGCCTTAATTTTTTCTACAATGCATTCTATTGGCCAATAGAAAGGACTCCATTTTTATCTTTTTAATTGAGGTAGTATGAATTAAAATTTCCATTACGTAAGACAAATAAATATATATGATATTAGTTAACAGATGGGGGATTAGGCCATTGTCTAAGCGGTCTATATGGTTGAGCCGATGTGACAACTTATTAATGAGGGATAACAAAGTGGTGTCAATGCATGATTGATGTGAATCAATAATAACCTTTTTCATGCTAGTAATCATGAAAAATATTGTGAAAATCATTGTGTGTCTAAAACAACAAGGTACAGGACCACATACATCGTGACCATTCGTCAAGCTGAGTACGTAATGCTAATGTGTTAGTTAGGCTAATAAGTGCTTCCAGTATGCAAGCTTTTGTACCATTATTATGTTGAAAAATGACAGACCATTAGAGATCAAAGGAAGCACATGTTTGGGTGAGTCGTAAGCTAGCTTCTGACCACTCATCAAAATTTTATTCTCTACCCTTCATGTGACCCATTATTCAGACTAGGTTCAACATTCAAGTGTCCATATACAAGGATATTTTTCATCCCTATTGGTCCATGAAATCCAAAAGGCATTCATTACAGAATCATGTGACTAAAGATAGAGAACCTCTTCGTTCTCAAATAAAAAAAGATAGAGAACCTCTTCTATAAATAGTAGGGTTTACTGCACATTGCCTTACCAAGAAACAAGAATAAGAGAAAGTATAAGTCAGCTGTCCCCTAGAGTTCCCTCGATCACTTCACTGGAATTGTAGTTTTAGTCCACTGAAGTGTTTGGGGGAACTCTGGTAGTCACCTGACATTGATAAAAAAATGAAGAGAGTTGGTAGGTAAAACATACACATATATATGCAGTGTTCATTTTCAGGTATGTAAGGTTATTTGTTTTTCTTTGGCATTTCATTTTGTAATCATTTTAAAGGTTTTTTATTCGCATTTCATGTCTCACATGTACCCTTTAATAGGCTTCAAACAAGCCTCATTGATCAATATCCGACATTAACCACACCCACACTAATAATCTTTTTTGGGTTAAACTTGTTGCACAATTGAAAATGGCGACTTCAAGTCACTATTTTACTTGCTCTTTGGGGTATGTATAAAATAGCTTGTGTACAATAAATACTACCCTTTTTTTTTTTTTTTATAGGTTTGGATATAGATACCCTTTTTTGCATAGGATGCACGAAATTACATGAGATGGCTGAAGATTGAGTTGAACTTTTTAACTTCAATCCTCAACAATATGATCATGGTTAAAAAGTTAATTTCAATTCTCAATGGCAAAATGTAATTGCATCGGGTGCAATACCTAGACTTCATCAAAATTCTAAATAATAGGGAAAGAGAGGGGAGGTAGGGCTCAAAACACTGGACACCACAGAGTGTGTATGAATACTCTTGACCTATCTCATACCCTGACATTAGCTAGAATCATTTTCCAGAGCACAAGACTTTAGTCTATTCTTGCACCTGAGATTTTGAATAGGGTTGAACTTGAGAGTTCACTTTATAAGTTGTCTTTGGATTTGAAGTCTTAAAATTAAGAGATTTAAAGAATAATTTTTAGTATAAATTTCTTAATATATATTTAATATAACATGTGGTGGATTTTAATTTTGAGGATTTTTCTCTAACAAAAACACTTTTTTTTTTCTTTGTTGAGTGAAGAGATAGAAATTTTATTAAAACAACAAAAGAAAGTATACAAAGAGGTCTGAGCTTGGTCAGACAAAGAAAGAAAATATACAAAATACAAAAGGACACCAGACCCTTAAAACCGAAAAACACTTCTAATATTATAGATTTGAAATAATATTTTACTCCTAATTTTAGTGTACATATTAATAAAATTTTAATTTATCCATAATTTTATGGATAGAAAAAAGTTTTGCATTTCATAATTAATTTAACTTATTACACTAAAAACTGGAGTCCTTATCATTCCCTTCAAATTTTACTCAAATGAATCATTATAGAAATTAATTAACGTAAACAACTGAATTTTACTCGATTGAATGATACTACAAAATTGAATTGCTAATTATCTCGGACTTCTTATAACAATAAGTAATAGACAAAAGTTCCTAAAAATCTCAAGCTGTTGTTAAAAAAGGCACTTTTCCAATGTCAACTTGGTGCTTTGACTAACTAAAGTTATACTAAATTCTAGATCACATCATATTTGATTCTATCTCAATAGCCTACTAATTAAACCGCGAGTGCAAATTTTATAATTTATTAGGATTTTTTTAACAAATATCTTAAGGGAATTTGTTTCGGAAATACTTTTTAGATTTTTTATTTTTATTTTTATTTTATACTTTTAGTAACTGATTTTTTTATTATAAAATTTTATATTTTTAATAAAAATAATAATCAAACTTTTTTTTAAATTTATTTATTTAACAAATGCTTTAAAGGCATCTTATTATTATACATGGAAAATGAATCTATGACATGTGTTATTGTGTGTCCTCAAAAATGCATTTAATATTAGATTATATAATGTTTTCATATAATTTTTCAAAAAAATAAATAAATTCAATTTTTACACAAATATCAAAGAAAAAACACTATCACAATGGTTTTGTGTACGCCAGCCAACAAAAGTATTAACACTCACATCATATAACTCTCACATCAACACTCATTCATGTTTTAATAAAAAGGCACACATTAAACCATCTATTTTTGAAAACATTTTCTCGAGAATTGAAAAAGCTATCAATATTTTTTCAATTTACGAGAAAATGTTTTCAAAAATAGATGTCTCAATGTGTGCCTTAAGAGCACACATTAGCAAAATTCTTAATAAAAAGAGACAGATTTTATTAATTATATAGAGTGTACATCATCTTGTAACAACTTGGCAATATACGGAGGGTATCCTGAAGCCAAAAATTCAAATAACTCTCACATCAACTGAAGGTTGACTTGACAAACCTAGCTATATTTCATATCTCTCTCTCTCTCTCTCTCTCATCTTAGTGGATTTTCCAACCTGAATTAAATTCAAAAACACCATAAAACCTAAATATTTTCCTTCAAGTTGATGCCGAAGTGTCTGGAAGGATTATAAGACACATCAAAAGGCAACTCTTTAAAAGCTTAACAATGCATTTGTTTCTTGAGGTTTGGTTTCCCCAAGGTTCAATTGCATTATGTCAACTGGGGGTATAATTTCCAACAAAATAAATCTATCAAAATTCATATACCATATACACTAATTTTCAATATCTTTTTTTGGTTCTAGTCCTAGCATAATCTGCTATAAAACGACATTTGAAATTCAACTAAAACATGCTAGTAACTAGAACTGCAGGATCAATCATGAAAAATTGCAGGATCTTAATTATGTACCTCTTGATATATACCATGAACAAACCTAAGCTAATCCACAATAATAATAATAATAATAATAATAATAATAATAATAATAATAATAATAACAATAACAATTCACACGCACGTACTTGACACAAAACTTATGCAGGTCTTCCTTTCCAACCACCTTCTGTAAGGATGTCTTTTGATGGGACAAATTAGGGTTTTGTCTAGCCTTAGGAGTGAAGAAGGGGATATAGTTTTAATAGTTATATTCACCCATTATAGATTATGCTTACATCCTACATACAAGTCTAAGAAAAATAAGTCTTCCCAAGGCCCATTACTAAACATGACCACAATATACTAGCTATTAGGACCCTCAAACACATTGAACAAGTCACATTCTACTTGTTTTTAATAATATAAATTTCCATAATAGAAACTCAATTCTTACATATTCTTATAATTGATAAAAAATAATTATATTCTTTTTAAATATTAAAAAAAAAACCCTTTTTTGACATATATATTGACTTCCATACATTTTCCGAATTCTTTTCATTATTTTCCTACTCACTAGATGTTATGGCTAATCAGTGATCCATTAAACTGACCCACCCAATCTACTCAATCCAAGAAAATTTTGGATTTGTTGAGCTCTATATCAATAGAACATTCGTAATTTAAAAAAAAAAAAAAAAAAAAATCTGCACAATTTATTTTCACCGGTTAGAGCATATTATTATTGGTATCAAATCTCTGATTCAAAATAGCTGTCAACTTGATCAACGAAACAATATATATTCAAGGTGAACCAAAAACAAAGTACAAATTTAAATTTCGCTGTAGTGCTGTAATTATGCCGTTGATCTTTAAGTAGAATTTATAGTTTCACAAATGGCTCCTAAAATGTGATAATAATAATAGTAAAAGTATAAGGCACCTCTTGTTTCCTAATCACATTTAAATAAGAAAAATTACAAGCCCACACTCAATTTCATAACAATGTTGGATATCAATTTATTATTGGTATACAATAATTTCACTTTATGATGAATAAAACGGTGTCCTCATTTTGTGCTATATATAAATCATTAACAATAGACTTTATGCTTCAGTATGTTACATTAAAGAATTATTAAAATTGTACATGACAAGCAGAAGTGTCCAATGTGCAAATAAGTACAAAAAGAAAAGGAGGCTGTAAATACTGAAGATAGTAAAAGGAAACAGCAAGCATATATATATAGTCATAAAAAGAGCAAGATGCAAATAGCTGACATTTGAATATAACATTCACAGCTTGTCAAATGAAGATCAGTCGGATCTTGTTTTGTTTGGTGAGTATCAAGTGCCACCAGGAGTTCCTCCAAACACTTCAGTAGCAACAATGACCCTTTACTTAAAAGAGAGTTCCTAGTGAAGTGGTCAGGGAAACTCTAGGGGACACTGATGCATATTCTGGCTCTTCCATTTGTTTGGGTTGCTGGGTATGGTTATGAGTACTAAGTCTACAATTTATAGCAAGCTCTAGTGCCCATCTTTGGAATTAGTTGCCTACCTAGGTCCTCTATTATAGCTCTATACTTCGGCTCGAAATTAGAGAAATCTTAGGGAATAAAGCTGTAAGAAGTGAACCTAGACGACATAGAGGGCTAGATTATTGAAGGTACAGAATAATATAAGGTGAGTGACCATGTGACCATGTGACTATTCTGACTATTTACACTATCATCTCTAGAGCCATTCCTTTCCTGCTTTTTTCATTGATACAAAGCAACTGTTGACTAGATTCTGGTATATACACGCCCAATTGTGATCACAAAGAGGATTCCAATTAAATCAGAATAAGCATAAAGTTACAACCTACTGAATTTAGATGCATGACTAACCTACTGAACTTATATAACTCAATGAACATAGTTGATCCAAAATAAATTAATACTCCAAAGAAACAATGCTCTTAATAAATAACCTCTTACAAAAATCTAAACTCCACAAATTGGAAATAATCTCCAAAAATAAAACATGAGTTACAAAATAAGGATAACTAAAATTCTATAAGTCTTCAAGTAATATAGAAATCGCCTACAACTTCCACGCTCAACCTTGCACCTTACAAAGCGATCAGAAGGTCCTATATTCCCAACTACACTTCAATCTGAAAAATAATAATTGATGGGGTGAGCCACATCTAGTAAGTAATTATACAGAATACACAACAGAACAGAGTCAAGCCAAGCACGAGTATTTTGATTTTTCACAAACTCATTCAATGATATCAAAAAGAATTATTTCAAAACATATAATGAATCACTTAATACATATGTAATCACATCTTAAAATCATTAGAAATCACATACATATAATTGATCAGAGCACAGTGTCACATATACACATTACATATTCTCACATACAATCCTGTGAGTGGATACCAACATCTAACCCCTGCTGGTGAGGGATCAACACATGTTCTCACATACAATCCTGTGAGCGGATTTACACATAAATCTGATATATCTGATCAATTCTAAAAGCATTCATTTTGAGTCACATATCACAAAACGAAATATATACAAAATATAATAATTTTCTTAATATTAACAATTATTCCAAATATACAGGCATAGCGAATATCACAATATCGAATTGAACATAAATCAAAGGATGCTTGACTCTCATGGGGAACGAATAGAAACTGAGAAGTTTATGTAAATATATTACAATTCTTGAGTAAATCTGAAAATTTGATTTGCTAAAAGAAACTTTTTAAATACCATTTGGAGAATAGGAACATGACTTTGAAATCACTTGGTTTTAACAAATTTAAAGAACAATAACCTTTTTAGAAAACTTACTTTGAAACTCAATTATTTTCGAAAAATAGTTTAGTATAGAAATCATCTATTAAATGAGATTTGGACATTCAAAACGTTATTTAAAATTCGAAGTTTCTCTTTAAAACATTGTCTAAAAGTCGAAGTTTCTCTTTCAATAATGTAAAAATAGTGCTTTCGATAAACTTTAGAAAACGTAAGCTTAAAAATATGACTTTTGAAAACCTTTGACATCTAAGAACCTAAATGACAAAACTTGTGCATATTATGCATAATTACTTACAGCACTTGGATTGCTCTGAAAGTCCAGTCGAAACAACCTCCAAAAAGCCTCAAAATACTCTTAAATAAGACCTATATTCAATCATGAAAATTACTTAATATCCTTCACAAAATATAAATCTTATTGACTTATACAAATTGACTCACTAAAATTATACTTGCTGAACTAAACGATAACACTAATGCAAAACCTCTCTACCCAAGAATATGTTTCCATAAATTTATCAAAACTTAGAGCCAGCAGCCAAATACTTAGGATTTAATATATGTCCTAAACAAAAGTAAAACCTGAAACATGAATTTAGGCTCTATAACTGAAACTTTGTTCTAAAATACACATTATGGGCAAACCTAGGATTTAATATATAACCCCAATGAGAAACGTGGGCCAAAACTTAATCTGACTTGTTCATGGACTTAATATCATTGGCCCTAATGTATTAAATATCTAAGCATTATTTTGAGATGAAAATAGAATTTGGGTAAGAGAAATAAGTCTGCCATTAACCTTTGAAAGAATTGTAAACGCGTTGATCTCTAATGGTTCATTATAGTCAAAGTCTAGGCAAAGACTACCAAGGCCATCACTTTATCCATCAGAGAACATGAACTTTGACAAAATGTGAGCAGCCTAGTGTGAACACTATGCAGCCTTATTCATGGTTTAATAGCAAAATCCCAACGGCAAGGAAAACGGTGGCAGCATTGTTGACTTATTAAAAATATATATATATATATATATCCTAATGAAAACGTAAAAGTCCTATACATATATAAGATTTGATCCATTATAAAATTCTAAACCTTTGATTCTTTGATTCTAACAATTGAAAATCATACCTGGAATTCTTTGGCTGCCTCTTCAATTGTACGTGTTCTAAACTCCAAAGAAAAACACCTCTTAGCCTCCTTAGTGATGAAACCAGGGAAGCCAATACCGTACTGTACCGGCTGGTACGGCCGGTATTTACCGTTCCGGCCAGTGCACCGGTACAGGTAGACTCCCTGTTTCGTACCGGAAAAAATACCGGCCGTACCGGCCGCGTACCGGCCGTACCGGAAAAATCCGACTGTTTCGGCCAGTAAATGGATACCGAGCCGAAACATGATAAGTCTCATTTGTAAGGAAAGAAAAAAGAGAAGAAGGAGAAAAGGAAGAAGACGACGACGAAGCAAGGGAGGCGCCATGAAGCAAAATCAGATCCACACCAATCCAGCAATATTACTGAAATCGAAACCAAACAAATCTCACAAATGAACAACAAAACCCCCACACCAATCCAACAATATAACTGAAATTGGCACCAAAGAAAACCCACAAATGACTAACAAAACCCAGCAAAAGAAGGACCCACCCCAATCCACCAACATCACCGAAATCGGAACCAAATCGGAACTACTGAAATCAGAACCAAATTGGAACCAAATCGGAACCACCCAAATCAGAACCAAAATCAGACCCACGCCACCGCGCCTCCATCACAGGACCCACCAAATCGCGCCCCTAGAGAAACACAACAACCTCACCACGCCATCGAATCACCGATCTGTCTTCTCGATCTGTCTTCCCCCTCTCTCGACATCCCTCTATCTCGATTTCGATCTTGCTTTCTCTCTCTGTCTCGATCTCGCTTTCTCTCTCTGTCTCAAACTCTCTTTCTCCCACGGTCCGATCTTGCAGTCTCTCACTCTCCCTCTAACGATCTCTAAGTCTCTCTCTTTCCCCATCTTTCTTTCTCCCCAAAGGCCAAAACACTCAGATGCTCGAGTGGTTAGGGACTTAGGGTATTAGATATATATGATTTTCAAGGGGAAGGGGAACGACGTCGTTCCCTTTTTTTTTTTTTTTTTTTTTTTTGGGTTTACTCATGTTGCATTTGGTAATTGGTATTGGCTAGCTTATTTTCCTTGTTTGGCAGGCTTAAAAAACTAACTATTTTTATTGTTTGGCATTGGCTTAAAAAACTAATTTTTTATTATTATTTAGTTTATTTTTACTATTAATTGGGTGGGTGTATTTGTATATCTCTGTGTTGATTTATTTGTGTGGATGTGTTTGTGTGGGTGTGTGTGTGTATATACATATATTAAATATATAAAATAGCGATAAACCCGAAACGGTACACCGGTATTGACCAGTATCCGAAATATATCGTACCGGTGGCCAAACCGGTACAGCCTCCGGTACGGTATTGACTTCCTTGGATGAAACCCTAATTTAGTTTTTCCTCCACCTTATATTCAACACATCAAAGATGTGGGCTTAGTGGGGTAGTGGGCTAGAGTTTGAAACCCACTTGAACTTATCTCTTCAGTCTCCAAGAGGCCCATAAAACATCTTCCTTTTATTTATTTATTTATTTATCATTTTAACTGCCACACTAAATTGTATGCATTAAAACTTTAATTTTCTCACCTATTTTGGTAACACCACAAAATTGTCTACTCCCATCTTACTGTGCACACACATATAGTACCTCAACTCTATATTAAAACTGACAAGGTATAGTTATTATTATAAAATCAAAATTGGGGTATTACAGAGTGACCATGTGACCATGTGACTATTCTGACTATTTACACTATCATCTCTAGAGCCATTCCTTTCCTGCTTTTTTCATTGATACAAAGCAACTGTTGACTAGATTCTGGTATATACACGCCCAATTGTGATCACAAAGAGGATTCCAATTAAATCAGAATAAGCATAAAGTTACAACATATTTCACAATAAATTTTACATTTGTTGATGTTATAATTTATTAATTGTGAATAATAAAGTGGTGTCAGTGTGTAGTTAGCCCATATGAGAATTAATAATAACTTATTATCTCAAAAATTGTAAATTTTATTGTAAAAAATGTTGAGTTTGTAATGTTACTTTAAATCAGTGCCAAGTGGAAACTAAAGCTATCAATAAGTCTTAAGCCTTATCAATCTCCAATGATGTAAAATTATAATTGGTGTTAAGTAATAATTAAAATCGAAATTTATAATTAATACATGTCAAAGTGATGTTAGTCCAATCACAACTTTTCTAGTTAATAGTTATGAAAAAAAATTGTGAAAATCATTACGTGTTTGCTGAAACGATAAGGTATAGGACCACATGCTTCATGGCCACTCGTCAAACTAGGTATGTAATGCTAATGTGTTAGTTAGGCTAAGAAGAACTTCCAGATTCCAATCTTTTGTACCCTTATCATGTTGAAAAATGACAGACTATATATTAGAGATCAAAGGAAGTTCAAGTTTGGGTCAGTCGTAGGATAGCTTCTGACCACTCACCAAATTTTGATTCTCTACCCTTCATGTGACCCATTATTCTGACTAGGTTCAATATTCAAATGTCCATATAGGAGGATATTTTTCATCCCTATTGGTCCTTCTATTCCAATGGAATTCATTACAGAATCATGTGACTAAAGATACAGAGAACCTCTCTTCTATAAATATATAATAGGGTTTACTGTACATTGCCTTACCAAGAATTAACAAAAATAAGAGAAAGTAAAGGTCAGTTGTCCCCTAGAGTTCCCTTGATCACTTCACTAGAACTATAGTTTAAGTCCACTAAAGTGTTTGGGGGAACTCTGGTTGTCACTTGACATTGATTAACAAGAAGAGGGTTGGTGGGAAACATATATATGTAGAATTTATTTTTAAGGTATGTAAATTTTTTTTTTTTTGGAATTTCATTTTGAAGTCAATTTTCAGTACGTAAGGTTCTTTGTATTTGATGTCTCACAAGTACCCTTCAATAGGCTTCAAACTTATATTGCAAGAAGCACCGCATTGATCAATATCCAACATTAATTAGCCACACCCACACAAATATATATTTTTGTGTTAATAGGGTGGCCCAACAAATTTGGAGGCCTAAGGCGATATATTTAAATGTGACATTTTTGTTATCGCTTAAATAATATTTAACTAGTATTTAATATCATAAGTTTTTTATAACAAAAATCTATTCCTTTTATTTTGTAATATGCTTTTTTTTGGGAAAAATGATAAAGCTATAACAAATTTTACTAAAAAAAACTTTCAAACGATGTAGAAATGAATGCAATTAGTGACATTTCAAGAAGATAATAAACAAGTACTTAAATGAATGATGTTAGGGATATTATAAATTTTACAACATGAGGCTTACAAAGAGGTATTACTAATCACAAAAAATAATTCAAAAATGCATTTAATAGGTTATTGACGTCCACATATCATATTTATTGTTACATTAATTTGTAAAGTTTTCAAGTAAAATTAATAATATTTCTAGCATTTTCCTATCTGAATTATTTCTTGCGATTAGTGACACATATATGAAAATGCTAGATACAAATTCTTTTACGAATTTTTTTACAAAATAATGATGTGATGAATGATTATAGATAAATAAAAAAAAAATTATGTTATTGGTGGGTCTAGATGAGAACCAGTAAGAAGTTGGTCACAACAATAGTTTGTAAAAATGTTGTGAAATAGTTTGTAACTGTAGCATTATTCTATTTGTAAGACCCATATATTTAAAGTTGTATTATCTCTAGCATTACTCAATTCTTTGGGACTTCTTAAAAGTAGAGGAAAATTAGAAAACTAATTTTTTTTTCCTATATCTCCAATTTTTTTTTTTTTTTTTTAAATATATCAATTTTTGAGTCAAAATTTTGGGCCTTCCTCTAGTAGGGGGCCCTAGGCGGTGGCCTAAGTGGCCTAGGCCTAGGGTCGGCCCTGTGTTAAACTTGTTGCACATATGGAAATCATGACTTCAAATCATTATTTTAGTTGTGTTTTGAGATATGTGTAAAACAGTTTGTATGCAATAAACACTACATAATATATAGATTTGGATTGAGATTCTTATAAGTTTTGCACGGGATGCACGCAATTACATGAGATAGCTGAAGGTTGAGGTTAATTTTTTAACTTCAATCCTCAACCATCCAATTAAATCAACTGATAAAGTCTTTGATAGTTGAATAAGAGACTTAGAGTTCAATCCCTGCCTACATCAAAAACTGATTGGTGTCTTCGTCTGATGATAAAAACTTATTATGAAGAACGGACAACATAGGTTAAAACTTTCTTTAAAAAAAAAAAATTCTCAACCTTCTTACTATAGATTAAAAAATTAAGGTTAATTTTTAAACTTTATATATATATATATATATATATATACTTTTCAATGATAACTTTGTAGTTTTGATTGGATGGTTGAGGATTGAAGTTAAAAATGTTAATTTCAATTCTCAACCGCAAGATGTTGTAATTGTATCAGGTGCAATTAATACCTAAACTTGATCTAATTTCTAAATAGTGGGGAAAGAGAGGGGGGTTCGAAACATTGGACACCATAAAGGGTGTGAATACTACTGGGCTATCTCATACCTTGACACTAGTCACAATAATTTTCATTTAATGTGTGTCTATATATATATATATATATATATATATATACACACACACACTTATTGGAAATTGCTTTGCCCGAGCATTCTGTCACAAACTTGATCAAGACTTTAGTCCATTCGCCAAAGATTTTGAATAAGGTTGAACTTGAGAAGTTCACTTATAGGTTGTATTTGGATTTGAGGTCTTAAAAGTAAGAGATTTAAAGAATAATTTTTAGTATAAATTACTTATTAGTTATTATATATTTGATTTAACATATGGCGGATTTTAATTTTGAGGATTTTGCTCTAACAAAAACATTTATAATATTATATATTTTAAATGATATTTTACATCTAATTATTTAAGTTTACATATTAATAAAAATTAAATTTATCCATAAATTTTATGGATAAAAAAAATTTACCTGAATAGTAACTTTTAAATAAATTTTTTATAATATAACAAGTTAAATTAATATCATTTGATTTAAATTTAAACATACCAAAATAAAATTAGTTGTTTTTAGCCTCAAATGGCGTCTAGCTAACTTGTAAATCTGTATAACATTTTAGTACATTTTTTTTTTAGAGAGTTTTAATTTATGGCGTTTGTTCCTAATGATAGCTCTTTATTATCAGACTAAGACACCGATTAATTTTTAGCATAGGCGATGATTGAACTTCAGATCTCTTATTCAACCTAACCCAACCTCAAACTAAAAAATCTTCAATAAAACTCAATCCAATATAGCTCTAAAAATCAACCCAATACCTTGTAAGTATCAAGTTGAATTGGGTTGGTTGGGTCGTTGGGTTGGGCCACAAAGTTAAGTTTTTATTAAATCATTGAAGCCCACTATCTTATATATAATTTTAATTTACACAAATAGTCTTAACATTCCAATTTTATTAAAACTAAGGGTTAAAAAAAAAAAAATAAAATCAAACAAACAAATTTAGATTAGATAAATCAAATGAACAAATTTAAATCACATATAATTTTCAAATTATATATAGCATGAATTGGGTCATTTGAATTGACAATTTTTGCCAATAAAAACATGGCCCAACCTTATGCAAAAAAAAAAAAAAAAAGCCCAACCAAAGGTTTACAAATAATATTTTGAGTCCAACATAAGTTACACAATTCATCGGTTCACGAAAAACCTATCCAAGTTATTGAGTGATATACACAAATTACTAAACACAATTTTATACACATCCCATTTTTGAATTAAAGTCAAGAATTTGAATTATTGTAACTTCAAGTCACGATTTCAGTTCAAAAGTTGGATATGTATAAAATTGTGTATAACAGCTTGTGTACGACAATGACAAGTATTACCTGATTAATATATTGGGTCAGATTGATAGGATTAATACACAGTTACACACCCCCATGTCCCTATCTAACAGTATTGAAGAGTATATGAAGGATGACTAACCCCAGGAAGGCTGTTCCAGACATGGTGATCAGCACTCGAGGACGAGGGTCAAGTTGAGTCGACCAAACGAGCTTCCCGTCTGATCGATTCAAAGCGATCACAACAGCAGGCCCATAAATTCCAACAATTAAGAGATCATTAACTATCGTTGGGGTTGATCTTGACACAGTCACATTCACAACAATTCCCGTTCCATTTAGTCCGGTTAATTCACTAAGGTTCTGCTTCCATATTGAAGCACCAGTGAAAGCATTTACAGCATACAAATATCCATTCCACGATGGGAAATAGACCACTCCACTGTCTACTGCTGGGGTTGCAGATATGTCTTTGCCAGCAAAGAACTTCCATTTCAGCCTCAGTCTTGACACTGTCAATGGGTTTATCAGCACTTCATCATTCGCCTACCTTCTGTTAGTAATATCTTTTCCATGATTGAGCCACTGAAACCATATATATCAAAATTGAAAGTTTCATATTAGTGTTATTGAGAAAGTGTGAAAGAACTAAAAAGCTATAGAAAAATGAGAAGGAATCTCATGCATCTAATATATACATCAATTCTAACAATGTTTGAGTCTTACACAACTATAAGATCATATATCCGATGCATAAGATAATTATCCGTGAAAAACTCTTTTTTGGTTTCTTTGGTTGGAAAGAATAAATGAGGCTTACAATTGCAACTGTGTTATTCACCACTGCAAATAAGCAGAGTGCCACGACAATGCTGTTGACGGTGCCATGATATTTTTGGGTCAGTTTGTAAGCCATGGATTGTTAAATGGATAACATCAAGGATGAGAAGGTATATATGTGACTGCCTAGCTAAGCTAATTTATAGTTTGGTGAACTGTTGATGTGGCTTGAAATTACTTTAAAGTATAATAAATATATATTACACTTTACTTGCGGCACATGGCATTGAATCAGTTAATCCCATTAAAGTCTGCTACATCTCTAGCCCAACAAGAGTTGTATTATTAGGAGTCCCTTTATTCAATATTTGTTACTTTCTTTTGTGTGCTGAACTTCTTTATAACCCTAGTCTCTAGCCAATTTTAATCAGCCACTTATTTTCTTTCTCTAGGTAATTAATTAAGGGGAGGGGCCGGGTCTAGCTGGTGTGGATTGAAAATTTTTTTCCTTCTAAATTTGGTTATTTGTGAGAGTACTTGAGTTTTGGGTTTGAGAGAGTTTTTATATTATGTATGGATGTAGGTATAGTATATCCAACCACGTAAATTCTTGTATATATATATATAAAAGTATAACTATTAATTTATATCTTCTTTATATACCGATTTAAATCTCGGGACTGTCATTACACAATTTGAACCATTTACTTTAGTAAATTTTACTGTACTATTTTTTCCTCTTCTCAGACGTTCAACTTTCTATTTTGGAAATTTAGGTTGTTTATACAAATATAGTATGTGATGTTTGCAAAGTGAACTTTATCAGCTTTAAAGCAGGTATTATTGAATTTTAAAGTGATTGAGATATTCCATTCAGCTTCTTATCCGGAAAGAGCGGTTACATAGTTGAAATTTGGTCAGATCTAATAGAATGGTCCTCATAATTGAAAAAACTTATCTTTAAAGCATATTTGGAACCTTTAGACCAAATCTCTTTTCTTTGAATGTGGGGGTGGCAATTGGAGTTCAAGGGGGAGGTGGTGACAGGTTGGGCTGTAAATGAACCGAGCCGAATATAAAAAGTTTAGACTTATTCATTTAATTTTATTTTAAACATAAGCTAAGTTCAATCTTATCACCGAACAAGATTACATGTTCAAGCTTGGTACATTTACTTGCCGAGTAAGCTCGAGCTTGATCATGAGCTATTTGATTAACTTATTCTTTTTTTATGTATAGTAAAATTATGACTAATTAAATTGTTTTACCCATTTACAAATTTATGAATTTTTACTATAAATGGATTGTTTATGTTATGAATAAACTACAAACAATAATTTTATATCATATGAACCAATTTACAAATTTATACAACCCAATTTTAAGTCTATATAAATATATTTTTAGACAAGTATACATATAAATATATAGTATTGTATATAGTTGATTTGAGCATTTATGTTCACAAGCTTGTTCACAAACATATTATTATGTTTGAGTTCGACTCATTTAATAATTGAGCCTAAAGTTGGGCTTGAGCTTGAGCTTGACTTGTTTAAACATGTCTTTTCTCGAGACAAGTTTGAGCTGTTTATAAACATCTTAATTGGTTTATTTAAGAGTTGAGGAAAGAGGTGAGAGAAGTAACTGGTTGAGAAGAAGATATTGGATTTGGTATATGGTTGGGGATCAATTGAGAGACGAGAATTTGATAGAAGAATTTTTTAGTGTGTGCTTGTGTGTGTGTATATAATGATCATCGACGTCCTCCTTCAGCGATTTGAGTAGTGTGAAATCCAATCTATTTGTTGGCACCAAACCGGTTGAACAACCCTACTTTAAACCACTCATTGGAATTTTTCTTGTAAGCCTTTTCCCCATTGTGACCATATTGCCTACGTTCAAACTTATTTTTCCACTACATGAAACTCTAAATTGGCGATATGGTCGTACCTTAATTAATTGAATTGGACATTGCATAATTAAACTTAATTATTCAACTTGATTAATTCAACCGGATCAATTTCAATATATCCAACAACATGTACTGTTCCTAATTTTCTTTTAAATTTAAATTTATTTCTTATTAGTTTCTTATATATTGGCATGTGTGGTACGTAAACATGTTTTTGTTTTTATTTTTTTATTTTGTATGGTTCAGTGTTTTTGTTTTTTTTCATACTATTTAGAAATCTCTTGATCATGTTGTCCTAGTCTCCAACTAATATAAAAAATAAAATTTATAATCTATTTCCCCATTTATAATTCCAAATTTAGATCATAAATTTTTATATAAGTTTATTTGAAAATTATAACCATATTAACTGACATTTTTGTACTCATTTTTCTTTATTTTTTGATATATTTATCTTCTTTGTAACTCACTGATCCACTAAGCGTATAAATACTATGGTTCTCTTCTTCCACCTATTAGAGAAACATACATTAGTCTAATGCCTAATAGTTAGAAATATTTCTACGAATTCTTTGAATTCTTCATAAGTGTATTTTTTTTACTATGTTTCCTGGTATAAAGGATAGTACTTTTTATTTTACTTAATAGTGCTAAGTAGTATGATAACAACACGGTTGAGTCGGTGACTATGTTGTATCTCGAAGACAACGTATCTCATGAAAGTTTGCTGCATCGATTGATTTAGCATTTTATAGGCAGCATGTAGGTAAATGCCAGCAACACAATAAATTACGGAACTTTTGCTACAACTCACCTATATGGTGAGCTGTGACTTGTGATTAATAAAGTTGTGGACTCACATCAGTCACATGAATCTACAAATTTTTTTTTCTACCATTAACAACTGATTATGTGGGGTAATAGTGGCAAAAAATGTGTAATATTTTGAGATCTTAATATTTTTTTCAGCATATATCGATACTAAAATATGAAAGTCCCTTTCGAATTCCATAGTGCCAAAGCCACTTGGGTTGCCATCTCTAAATACTTTGAAATCCAATTTTGGCTCTGTGATTCGAAGGGGACTCTCAAACTGTTGTGTCGACTCTCAAGCCTTCTGCATAGTGATGGTGTTCTTGATTAGAACCGAGCTCTTCTTTCGTATATTGGGTGCCCACTTATACGTTATACCTCCAAAATTTTAAACTTTCTCGATCATGGGCGGCTTTGGATATGAATTTTGAGCCCCAGCCAATCTCCTCATCATTAGTTGGGTTTTTGCCTCCCCGGATGGTGATAGATTAGGCCTGAACAGCCTTATGTAGTCCCTTTTTGTCTCAATAAAAAGTATTATTAAGCCGAAACAAAAAAATCACACACTATGAAGATCATGGTTTCTAATCATTCTAATACTAAGGGGAGGATATAAAATTTTACTCCACAATGTTGTTTGGAAAACATTGGGCCAAAAAGCCCATTGGAATAAAGTGAAAGACGTCACAAAACCCAATTGAGGTACCCATAGTGTTACTGTTAGATACAACTGAGCGTTTTGCCCACCACCCTCCATGGCACTGGTACCTTTGATTAACTTCGGCCGATTTTTAACACAACTACTCGGTAAAGGTTGATCATGTTCGAATAGTGAATACCCACTATAACCATGGAGGCTGGCCGAAATGATCACTTCAGAATAGTAAGGTCGGGATAACAAGCCAATTAGGAGTAATTCCTATTCAATCAAAGGGCTAACACAATTTTTTGACATGGTTCAAGGGCTGTGTACGTGGTATTAGACCTATCCCTCATATTTAAGATTTTAGTGTATAGCTAGTGTATATGTATGGTACAACTAAAAACAATCACAATTATATACACATATATATAAGTTCAAATTATATCTATTATAAAGGTTACACATTTTTAAGTCATAAATATATACATAAGTTATAATTTTTTTTTTGGTTGATATACACATAAGTTTATCTTTTTTTTTTTTTTTTTTTTTTTTTTTGGTGCATTCTCATATTTAAGATATTAGTGTATAGCTAGTGTATATGTATGGTACAATTAAAAACAATCACAATTATACACCTATATAAGTTCAAATTATATCTATTATAAAGGTTATACATTTTTAAGTCATAAATATATACATAAATTATAATTTTTTTTTGGTTGATATACACATAAGTTTATCTTTTTTTTTTTTGGTGCATTGGGTTTTTTATTTATGGTTTATTTATATCAGACTCTTCGTTTTTTGCATAATATTAACTCACCTAGAACAAAAATTGAAAACATTTAGGTAGAACACGTGACGCAAAATTAGACAACAATTAGAATTTAATTTGACATCTAATTGAATTTTTTCTTAGATATAACCTTATATTTCCATAATGCCCTTATAAATTCCCTATAAAAATACCAATGCTAGATTCCAAACAAGGTATGAACACTCTAACACGCTTAGAAAAATTCTTCTTAACTGTAGCACCTGTTAACAGCCCCATTGGCTAGTTGTGGGTGTAATTAATATGTCTCTCTTGGTTGCAATTTCTATTCCAATGATGATCTGCTCATAAGTCTCATTCTAGCTTGGTCTTTGGACTTTGGTGGCTCCCATCATAAATTTTCTATTACCTACACTAAAAAAAGTAAAAAATTCTTTTCGATTCTTTACTCTTTTGCTTTTACGACATATACTCTCCGTTTAAGGACAACTTATTTAGCTGAAACTAAATTTTTTTTTACTGAAAGTACTATAAATAAAGTTAAATGGTAGCCGAAATAGTACAGTGAGACTCATAAATAGTACTAAAAGTATAATAAGAACCATGAATAGTAGCAAAAATAAACTAAATGGTAAAAAAAAAAACTAGCTTTTTAAGCCAATACCAAACACAACCTTAGGAGTATCACATGATTTTCATCAAAACAAAAGATATATCTCTCTTTTAACTCGAAGTAGGTTCATTGTAATTACAAGTTATATAGTAAAAATGTTGTTATTAAGTGCTTTATATTTATGTTGTGGACGTTGTCATTCAAGTTGAATCATTGTTTTGCTTTTGTCTTTCATCTTTTTCAATTACATAATTACATAATCATTCAATAAGTTTAACAATGTCAACATTATATCATAGAGCAAGTATGTTACCCTTAAAGTCAGTCCAAGGTTAGCCCAAAGTTTTCTAGTATATAAATTTAACACTGGATTCATTTTAATTAAATACATATACGAAAGATAACCATTAAGGGTTTTCGCAATGGACATAAGCGTCAGGCTGAACCATAGTAAATCCTTACTTTACTTCCAAGTTGTTTTTTTAATTATTTTTTGTTTATTTATTTTTCAATCACTCATCAACAATTCCAATAGTACATCATATCTGCTTTCTATCCTTAAAGAAATACTCTCCCTTTTTTGCTTTGTGAAAGAAAATCTCAACGTGAAACACTAAAGGAGGATTCATTATTACCATATACAATTTGGAAAATTTGTTAAAGGAAATCTCAAGGTGAAACACTAAAGGAGGGTTCATTATAATCATATAAAATTTGGAAAATTTTAATTTAAAATTCTATGGTGAAGAATCTTTATAAGTTCTTATATATCATAACATAACGTGAAAGACACAATTTAGCAATCATAAAAAAATAAAAAAGAGGAAACAAAGAAAGACACTCTTTAACATTTTATTGGTATTGTGGGGCCTGTTATCTAAAAAGATACAGGAGTCATCAGAAATGGGCTTGGAGTCCAATGGCCCAGTCCGAGGACAGTCACATGTCCGAGGATGAAATCCATCTCGGATATTCCAGTCCGAGGTGGATGTAACTATCATTTTTGTCCAGGGTAACCTGGAAGGTTGTGTTAGAACTGAAGAATGAATATTGGCCTAAGGAGGTGTCGGTGAAGATAACAAATATCTTCCAAGGCCACTACCTCCGCATTAAATGCGTTCCAACTAACTCTCTAGCCGCATTAATGTGGAGGTGATACCTGAATAGTAACCAAGCAGCTTTATGGCCACTGAGCAAAGGTTCCGGTAAGTACTGGATGGGACAGAAAGGAATTCTCAGGATAAGAACTACACGTGTACGGTGGAAATGGAGTAAAGAGTAAGGAACGTAGTATATAATAGGGAATCAGATGACATTAGGAGGGACTTTTTGGAGAAAAAAGAGAACAGAAAGATAGAACTCATAGAGAAGCTTACTGTAACCTAGCCGAGGAGAGTCCTGATCATAAAAAACAGCTCGAAGTGTCTTTTATCTCAATATAACTATAACCTTTCCTTTCAAGTAGACATAGTTCTTGTATTCGCACTCTAAAAATTTATTGTTTGGGCTTGTTGGGCTGAAAACCCATTCATATTCGGGGTCCAATCCATTTTGAGTCCCTACAGGTATATATATGTTAATAAAAATCTTGGAGAACAAACTTCTAGTTCATGCTAGAAAGATAGTGTACAATATTCGAAAGTGATGTTTGGATTTTCCATTAAATTAGATTTCCACATACTTTCAGTATAGTATTGAATTGATATTGAATTTGTTTCATCGATGGGAACATTTGATTAATTTAGTTTTGATAGGCTTTTTTGTCAGTTCTCAAATTGGCAGTCTTTTTGGGCATAACAATGGGCAAATTATTAATGTTGATCTTCTTCACTTTTTTAATTTTTTTAATTTTTTATTTATTTGAGAAACACACACACATACACACATATATATAGGGGAAGGGGAATGAGATAATGTAATACACTCATACGCCAACACCAAAACTGCATGCGGCAGTTAGTGTCGCGGAACAAGTGATAAACCCCTTCTCTATATTACACTTTATTGATGTGGGATGACTTGACAATATTGAGTATCTTTTTTTATTTGAGAAACACACACACACACACACACACACACACATATATAGGGGAAGGGGGATGAGGTAAGGGAATACACTTACACGCCAACACCAAAATTGCATGCGACAGTTAGTGTTGCGGAGCAAGTAATAAACCCCTTCTCAATGTTGATCTTCTTCACTTATTATATTAATTTGTACGGTCCCCGCACCATGACCCGTAGTGGGCCTCGGGCCCTGGCCTGGGTATAAGGCCCATGAGGCCGGTCTCCCTCTGCCTAGCGGCCCACCCCGAGCCCCGCGGGCTGCAGGCCACGATCTGCTTTTACATCGTTTCTCGGCAGACCCCTTCCCGAGCAGTGATGGACACACAGCTCGCGGAACACCCCGCCCTGTACCTACTCGGTCATACCTCGGAGAGGCACCGCTGCCGGGAACTATCGTGGAAGTGGGAACCAAGTTCCAACGCCACCGTCACCGCTTCCCACTCCCACCTAACCACCCACTTACAATCGATAATACTGGACCGCCGGTTGTACCTACTGGCAAGTAATTATGGCTCTCCACTAAACTATGAGCTATAAATACAAGAAGTTTTGAGAAGACAAGGGTTGGAGAATTAAGGGAAGGAAGAGTGTAAACAGAGAGAGCAGAGTAAGGAATTGGGTCAGGTCCCCGAGAAGATGAAAGCGCTTCAGTTGAGCCCTGGTGTTTTGAACGACCCATTGTGGGAAATCCAAACCCACTATACAAATAAGTTGTGAGTCCAAGCGAGGCCCAGCCCAACGGGTTTCAGTTTTTGGTGCGCACAATTGGCGCCGTCTGTGGGAAATCCTACTAAGCAGTGGTTCTGCCAAGGCTCGTATACAGGAAAGATGTCAGGAGGTAACGCCGCGAGTGGCTCGGCAGGGTCTTCCAGGGGCTCCACCTGGCGAGAACAGAGGCAGAAGAGACGCGAGGATCCGTTTCACGATCAACAGGAAGAGCGGTCCGGCCTTGGAGAAGGGTCGTATCAAACGGGGAGAACGGCATCCCATGCTTCCCGGGATAGGCAGCACGACGTCAGGGATGAAGAGCTTGAGCGGCTTCGGAGGTTAGTACAAGACCTGGAGTTGGAAGCCCGAAACGAACGCCGCCGAGCCGGTCAAGACGACCGAGAAAGAGGGCCAGGCGCCGAGGGAGAAAGACGCGGGGTGGGATCGAATCAATCAGGATCCCGCCACCACAGGGAGCGCTCGCACTCGAGGGAGTCCCGTCGCCGCCGAGACCGCTCCCATTCAGCAGAGTCTCACCGGCGGCGAAACCGCTCTCGATCGCGGGAGTACGGTAATCGAGGCTCGGAGTCTCCAGAGGGACAGCCGAGGAATGCGGCCATGGATGCTATGAGCCGTGCATTGCGCAGGGCTGCTCGGTCACCATTCTCAGCAGATATTGAGCGTGCACCGATGCCGGACAGGTTTACGCGCCCGCCTTTCAATTCGTATGGTGGGAAAACAGACCCCGTAGAGCATGTCAGCCACTATATCCAGATGATGTCTTTGCATACCCGCAATGACGCTCTGATGTGCAAGGTTTTTCCCTCCAGCCTTGGTCCCACGGCCTTAAGGTGGTTCAACGGGTTGCGCAAGGGCTCCATTCACAATTTCGCCGAGCTAATACAGGAGTTCGGCTCCCGTTTCGTGACGTGCAGCCGAGAGCAACAACCGGTGGACGCGCTGTTGTCTATGAAGATGAGGGCAGGGGAAACCCTCCGGGATTACGCTAACCGATACTGGGAGCTCTACAACGAGATTGGCGGAGGGAACGAGAAGATTGCGGCGAGCACCTTCAGATTGGGATTGCCTGACGACTCGGGGTTGAGAGAGTCGTTAACTAAGAAGCCTCCCGAGGACATGAGGCAGCTGATGAGGCGCATCGAGGAGTACAAGCGGTTGGAAGACGATAAGATACAGAGCAAAGGCAAAGCACAGGTGGCTGATCGTCCTCGGCTGAGTAGTTTTCAACAGAGGGCACGGGGAAATTTGAGGATTCAAGAGCCAGCAGCACCAGCAGGGGAGGTGAACATGACGTTCAAGGAGCCCGTGCATAAAATCGTGGATAAGATCAAGCACGAGCCGTACTTCAGATGGCCGAACCGGATGGCTGGCGACCCCTCTAGGAGAAATCAGAACCTGTACTGCACCTACCACAATGACCGGGGGCATACTACCGAGCAGTGCCGAGTGCTAAAGGACCATCTCGGGCAGTTGGCAAAAGCAGGACACCTCAAGGATTTTGTGACGGACGCCGGGGATAGAGGAACGGGGCATGGCGCCCCACACAGAGGGAATCCCCTACCGCCCCCTCTTGGGATAATTGATGTTATCCACGTCGCCCCGAGGGGCATTTCAACGGCAAAGGGGAAAGAGGTGCTGACGATGATATCGATAGAGGGGAGTACGGGCGTGCCGCCTGCCGCGAAGAGGATCAGACCTACCCGAGAGCCGATCTCTTTCGACGACAGTGATCTAGAGGGAACCATTCAGCCGCACGACGACGCATTGATAGTAACGGCAAGGGTTGGCGGCTTCGTTGTGAAAAGGATAATGATAGACCAGGGAAGCGGAGCTGATGTTATGTACCCGGACCTATTCAGGGGGCTCGGGTTGAGGGACGAGGACCTGTCGAAGAACAACACTCCCCTGGTTGGGTTCGATGGGAAGATGGTGGCGCCCGAGGGGCAAATCTCTCTGCCCGTGAACATGGGGGGCAAGGAGGTGATGGTAAGCTTCTTCGCAGTTACATCATACTCCCCCTACACGGCGATTCTAGGGAGGCCATGGATACATGCAATGGGGGCTGTCCCGTCCACTCTGCACATGAGGGTCAAGTTTCATACTGATTATGGTGTCACGGTGATACAAGGGAGTCAGCAGGCAGCCAGGCAATGTTTGATCGCCATGGTCGATTGGAAGAAGGAGCAAACTGACCGGGAGGGTCAGGCCGATCCCAAATGTTCGTCGTCAGGGACGTCTTTATAGCAGTTACAGGGCCCGCCAGAGAAGGAGGTCGCGCGTGCCGAGAACATGCTGAGGGTGAAGGTGTTGCCGGACGTGGACAAGTACTTCCAAATAGGGGAGAGCATGGAGGACCGGGAAAAAGTAGAGATGTTGCTGCTCCTAATACAGAATGTGGACGTATTCGCTTGGAGTCCGTACGAGGTACCCGGGGTGGATCCCGAATTCATCATGCATAGACTTGGAGTTGACCCCTCATTCACCCCTAAAAAGCAGAGGTCGAGGAGATCAGCCTGGGAGTACTCCGAGGCAGTAAAAGTGGAAGTTCAGAGATTAAAGGAGGCGGGGGTGATTCGGGAGATCATCTTCTCGGATTGGTTGGCGAACACCGTGGTAGTGAAGAAGAAGAACGGCAAGTGGAGGGTCTGCGTCGATTTTACCGATCTGAACAGAGCCTGCCCGAAAGACCCTTTTCCCGTGCCGAAGATTGATCAGCTGGTGGACGCCACGTGTGGGCACCCGAGGATGAGCTTTCTGGACGCTTTCCAAGGGTATCACCAGATCGCCCTAGCGCCCGAGGATCAAGAGAAAACGGCGTTCATTTCCCCGGAGGCAAATTACCACTACACAAGGATGCCCTTCGGACTGAAGAACGCCGGGGCCACTTACCAACGAATGATGACAAGAATGTTCCGAGACAAGATAGGGTGCACGGTCGAGGTATACATCGACGACATGGTGGTTAAAAGCAAACGGGAAGCCTTGCATATGGGGGACCTCCTGGAGGTTTTCGAGGTTCTCCGACGGCACAAGTTGCGCCTTAATGCGGAGAAGTGCGCGTTTGGCGTAGGGGCCGGGAAGTTCTTGGGGTACCTGGTCAATACACGGGGGATTGAAGTCAACCCGGACCAGATAGAGGCTGTGAGAAGACTAAAGCCACCGAGCAACCCGAAGGAAGTGCAAATTCTAACCGGGATGCTGGCCGCCCTTAACCGGTTCATCTCAAAATTCGCAGACCGATGCCGACCTTTCTACCAACTGCTGAAGAAGTGGACGGGATTTCGGTGGACCGAGGAGTGCGAACAGGCCTTTGTGGATCTGAAGACTTATTTGGCGCAAGCGCCCATGCTCGCGGCACCGGAGGCAGGCGAGGACTTATTCATGTATCTGGCGGTATCCGAGCACGCCGTGAGTGCCGTGCTGCTGAGGGACAAAGGGATCCAGCAACCCGTATACTACATCAGCAAAACTCTCGTCGACGCCGAGACGAGGTACTTGCCCTTGGAGAAGCTCGTACTGGCCCTGATACACGCCACAAGGAAGTTGCCGCACTATTTCCAAGCTCACACCGTACACGTCTTAACCGAGTACCCATTACAGTCGTTGCTGAAGAGGTCTGATTTCACGGGCCGCATAGCCAAATGGGGGACTCGACTCGGCTCCTTCGACATACGGTACAGGCCTCGAAGCTCGGTGAAAGGCCAGGTCCTTGCGGACTTTATCGCTGAATTTTCGCCCAGAGAGAAGGGAGAGATGGTTTGCCGACTGGAGGTTCGACCGTGGAAGATATTTGTGGACGGCGCTTCGAGCTCCACGGGGGCCGGTTCAGGAGTAGTCATGATTACCCCCGAAGGAATACGGCTGGAACACTCGTTCAGATTGAGTTTCAGGGCATCCAACAACGAGGCGGAATACGAGGCTTTCTTGGCCGGACTGAGGGTAGCTTCGAACCTGGGGGCTCGGGATATTGAGCTATACTCGGATTCGCGTTTGGTGGTTAATCAGGTGCAGGGCAGTTTTGAGGCCCGAGATCCCCGGATGAAAGCATACCTAGAACAAGCAAAGCTGGTTATGACCAGCTTCAACACGGTGAAAGTTTCCCACATAGCCCGAACCCAGAACAGATACGCTGACTCCCTAGCCACGCTGGCGTCCTCAGTGGCCGAGGATATACCACGGCAGATCAAAGTCGAGCTTATTTCGGAGCCGAGCACCAGTGTGACGATCAACTCGGGAACTACAGGGATCAACGTCACGGCAATCGCAGCCCCTGCCACGTGCTGGATCGACCCCATTGTCGACTTTCTGGCCGACGACCTACTGCCGAGTGACGAGAAGGAGGGTTTTAGGATCCGTAGGATGGCTCCTCGGTATTGGTTGGCAGAAGACCGAACTTTGTATCGAAGGTCTTTTGGAGGGCCGTACCTCTTGTGCTTACGCCCGGAGAAGGTGGGCGAGCTCTTGGCGGAGCTCCACTCTGGGGTGTGCGGCGGCCATGTCGGGGGACGCTCATTGGCGCACCGAGCCATGACTCAGGGGTTCTGGTGGCCTCAGATGCAGAAGGATGCCGCCGAGTATGTGCTTAAGTGTGAGCAGTGTCAAAAGCACGCCCCTCTGATCCATCAGCCCGCGGGCCACCTGAACCCGATCAGCAGTCCTTGGCCTTTTGCGCAGTGGGGGCTGGACATCATCGGCCCGTTCCCGAAGGCGACTGGCGGCCGAAAGTTCGTTTTGGTGGCCGTCGACTATTTTACCAAGTGGGCGGAGGCGGAAGCGTTGGCCAACATACGGGATGTGGAAGTGAAGAAGTTCATATGGAAAAATGTCATCACCAGGTTCGGGGTGCCGAACACTATCATATCTAACAACGGGCTACAGTTTGACAGCCGGGCCTTCCGAGAATTTTGCAGTGGCCTCGGCATCAAGAACAGGTACTCAACTCCTGCTTACCCACGGGGCAACGACCAGGCCGAAGCCGTGAATAAGGTGATTGTGAGTGGGCTGAAGAAAAGGCTGGAGGGAGCAAAGGGAAACTGGGCCGAGGAGCTTCCCAAACTCTTGTGGGCATACCGCACCACTCCTAGACGGTCCACCGGGGAGACCCCATTCTCTCTCACGTACGGAGCGGAAGCCGTGATCCCTACCGAGGTGAATCTGTGCAGTGCAAGAGTAGCGGGTTTCGATCAGGCCCAAAACGACGAAATGATGGTAGGGTATTTGGACAAGGTGGAAGAGTACCGCGAATTGGTGACGATACGGCTCGCGGAGTATCAGCAGAAGCTCGCCCGGAGATACAACCGAGGTGTGAGAACGAGGGAGTTTGTCTCTGGGGATTTGGTTCTCAGAAGAGCCGTGGGCAACATGCGAGACACTGGTGCCGGGAAATTGGCACAGACATGGGAGGGACCTTATAGGGTCACGGCAGTGGCCGGCACCGGGGCTTATTTCTTGGAAGACCTGGACGAGAGACAACTTCCCCGACCATGGAACGTCCATAACCTGAAGAAGTACTATCATTGATGGGCGGTTCTCCGAGCATAGAGTTAACCGCAACATGTTGTATATGTTTTGTTAGTAATGTTGCATATGTTTTGCTAGTTGTACTAATGATGTCTTTCATGCAGAATCGCGCAGTTCTAAACAAAATTCTCGGTTCGATTCCATTCACCGAGCAGTGTTCATCCTTAGCTTTCTCGTCTCCAGGACAGAAACCTGACTCTCGGCTAGACCCTAATCGCCGAGCAGGTGGAAACCTGAACGACCTACTATAAGGACAGAAACCTGACTCTCGGTTCGATCCCTATCACCGAGCAGGTGGAAACCTTAGCTTTCTCGTCTCCAGGACAGAAACCTGACTCTCGGCTAGACCCTAATCGCCGAGCAGGTGGAAACCTGAACGACCCACTATAAGGACAGAAACCTGACTCTCGGTTCGATCCCTATCACCGAGCAGGTGGAAACCTTAGCTTTCTCGTCTCCAGGACAGAAACCTGACTCTCGGCTGGACCCTAATCGCCGAGCAGGTGGAAACCTGAACGACCCACTATAAGGACAGAAACCTGACTCTCGGTTCGATCCCTATCACCGAGCAGGTGGAAACCTTAGCTTTCTCGTCTCCAGGACAGAAACCTGACTCTCGGCTAGACCCTAATCGCCGAGCAGGTGGAAACCTGAACGACCCACTATAAGGACAGAAACCTGACTCTCGGTTCGATCCCTATCACCGAGCAGGTGGAAACCTTAGCCTTCTCGTCTCCAAGACAGAAACCTGACTCTCGGTTCGACCCCTATCACCGAGCAGGTGGACACCTGAACTATTAATTCCGAGGATAGAAACCTGACTCTCGGTTCGACCCCTATCACCGAGCAGGTGGACACCTGAACTATTAATTCCAAGGACAGGAACCTGACTCTCGGTTAGACCCTAACCTCCGAGCATGTGGAAACCTGACGATCAACTCTTAAGGTCGGGAGCCCGACCCTCGGCTCGATCTTATCACCGAGCACTTGAAACTTAAATTAGCGTTTGGAGGCCTTACCATGGTCGGACACATCACAATAAAAAGGCAGCCAAGAAGAGTTCATTACTCGGTAAATACGTACAAGCAACGCGGTAAGGCATTCATATTACAATGTGAAACTTAAATTAGCGTTTTGTTGCCAAAACCCGGCAACTCAAAATAAAGAAAAGACAACGTAAACAAATAATCCTGTCACCACATCCCGGTGACATAGGCAATTCCGTTTATTCAAAATTCTCAAACAAGGGAAAAGTAAAGAAGGGCTGGCTGTCGGCTTCAGATGTCCGCGGCATGGGCGGAGGATGCGTCCTCTTGAGAGTGTTGGTCGGCGTGAGGAGTTGGCGGCTGGATGTCCTCCCCGGTTCGGTCCCCGGCCTGGGGATGGCTGGTCCCCTCCATGTCGGTCGGCACCGCATGAGAGTCAATGGCATTCACCAGTTCCCTCATGCTGGAGGTCTCTTCCTCGTCGATGACAAGAGGCGCAGGATTCTCGGTGTTGGGGATGCTCGGGAAAGGAATCCTGCTGCGATCCCTCAACGGGGAATCCTCGGGAACCCCCATGGCTTGGAGAGCGGCGAACCAACCCTCCTCATATCCGAGCTTATGGGCCTGGCGAATGATCGGTTCCGCCGAATTCTCGGCATCCGCGAACCCCTCGTTATACCACTTGGATTCGCAAGCCTCCAGCGCCGCCTTCGAGTCGGTCAGCTGCCCCTCCAGCATTGTATTCAAGCTCTGAGCCTCGGCCAGCTTAAGCTCGGTGCCCCCCAACTGGAGTTCCAGTTCCTCGCGCTTCGTTTCGGCAAGCGCCTGGGCCTTCACGGCTGTAGCAATCTGATCCTTTGCCTCCTCGGCAATTTTCAACTGCTCCTTCGCCGTGGCCTCGGCAACTTCCTTCAGAGCCTTTTCCCGCTCGACGTCCTCGGCCAGCTCCTTCATCCTCCCGTCCACCACGTACGACATTTGCGCAGCCTGACCACACAATATCCGCTTTGTGAGGTAAGATGGAAAAAAACACATACACAATCAAAAGGGAAACCGAGAGTCATAGAGAAGAGTGAAACAGTTACCGCTATGGTGTGCCATTGCAAACGTCTCCCCAGGGACTCGTCCGTTGATTCCGTGAAGGCATGTAAGTCCTCGGGCAAGAGGATGCCGCGCGCCAGACTCTGCGCCACACAGCCTCCATGCCCCTTATCCCACACTCGGGCACTGGCCGTCGACGGGAGAGGCTCGCCGCCAAGTTTGAAGGAGGGTCGCCATGCCGCCGGAGCCCGGGAAGTAGACGCCAGGTCTATCCCAGTTTGCGTTACCGGTTCCCGGATGACGATTCCGGCCGAGGGTCGGATGGGCACATTGCCCGAGCCCGTCTGTGTTTGGTCGGTAGTGCGCGACCTCTTTCAAACTCGGGTCGGTGGGGGAGCGGGAGGGGAAGCATCTCGGGCGGGTGCTTGTTGTTGTTGCCCGGTTGGCCGGGCACTCGGGACGAAGCGGTCTATTGTCATCTTCCTCCTGGCCACCATTGCGTTACCCGGATTGGATCCTGTTTCCGAAGAGTCAGTCGGTTCTGCGGCTACAACCTCCCCTTCCCGAACAGGTGCCCCGGGCTCTACGATTCTCTCGGGCTGAGCAGGAGCTTGCTGGATTTGCTCGTGAGCTCGCCTCCTACGCTCGGCAGATACGCGTTTGGCTGATTCGTCACGGACGGGCGGTCGCTCGTCTGAACAAATGTACCGCGGACCGTGCTCACGAGCCTCGCCTACTGTTAGCCTTGGGGGGAGGAAGTTTGCGTGCTGGACGTCGATGTATGAGATGAGAGGACTGTCGACTAGCAAAGCTTAGCCGAACGACTGCCAAGTTGAGTAGACGGGACTGACGCCGAGGATGAGGTGGGAGGCTCGGAGTTGTCCGTCCGTGTGCACGAAGATTTCCGACTCGAGTACGAAGTTCAAGTCCCGAACGTGTACCACTCTGACGTCGGGCTTGAATCTTTTGCTCTCTGCACAAAGGAAATAATGGTTAGAGATTACGTAACCGGACCAAAATAAAAATGCATCAAAGTAAATGGAGGCTTGTCACCGACCAACGTCGCGCGGCGAAAGCGCACAGGGGTACCCCTCGGCAAACCAATTGCCGCTCACCCGAACGAAATCTTTGGCCGAGTTACGGTTCGAGTCCGGCAGGCATGAAATAAGCCGTACCCTCGCGTCCCTAGTCTTTAGGTAGTAGTCGGACTCAATCTTGCCGCACAAACTGTACATGTGGTTAATGTCGTGGTGATTAAGTTCCAACCCGTACAACCGGTTCAGTGTACTCACACAACTCACTACCCGGTAAAAGTTGGGGGGAAGTTGGTCGGGACAAAGGCCATAAAATCTAAGGGTGCTGAGAATGAGAGGGTCAACCGGGAACCTAAGCCCGCCCTCTAAAATGGCCATCAAGGGAAAGAACACCGTGTTCTCCCCTCGGCGCCTCTGAATGTCGATATCGCCCATATTGCAGTAGGCGATATCTACGTCACTCGGAACATTATATGCTTCCCTAAATCTAGCCAAAGCATGCTCGGTGGTAAGGAGGTAAGAGTAACACATGTTTTCTTTGTTCAAAACAGTTTCTTAACAAAAGGGAAAAGAAGTGCTACGATTATCAAAGAATGTACTGAAATGGCTGAACTGAAAAAGCAAGAAGAGGGAAAGGAACTTACTGTGGGCTCTAAGGAGTAGGTGTGTTCTGGGCCAGTAGATGAACCACGGGAGGGATGCTCGGCAGAGGAGAAAACTGAAAGGTGAGGAATGCAAAAGTGAGATTCAGTAACAAGAGGGACTATTTATAGGCATGAGGAAGAAGAATGAGAGGCAATTAATGATCCGCTGGAGGGAAACCACGCGGACCGCCGCTTCAACTGCCACACGCGCGACGCCTCGGTTCACGAACCGTCAGGCAATGATGGCGGGTAGGCCGTCAGTCAATTTCAAACGCGTCTTTTGAGACGCGCATTAATGCGCCCATTAATGGTCGGGCACTGACCCTTCGACTCCCCCAAACAGGCATTTGCCCCTCGTGATCCTTGATTCACCCCCGGGAATGGGGAGCGAATCAAGGGGGGGCTATTGTACGGTCCCCGCACCATGACCCGTAGTGGGCCTCGGGCCCTGGCCTGGGTATAAGGCCCATGAGGCCGGTCTCCCTCTGCCTAGCGGCCCATCCCGAGCCCCGCGGGCTGCAGGCCACGATCTGCTTTTACATCGTTTCTCGGCAGACCCCTTCCCGAGCAGTGATGGACACACAGCTCGCGGAACACCCCGCCCTGTACCTACTCGGTCATACCTCGGAGAGGCACCGCTGCCAGGAACTATCGTGGAAGTGGGAACCAAGTTCCAACGCCACCGTCACCGCTTCCCACTCCCACCTAACCACCCACTTACAATCGATAATACTGGACCGCCGGTTGTACCTACTGGCAAGTAATTATGGCTCTCCACTAAACTATGAGCTATAAATACAAGAAGTTTTGAGAAGACAAGGGTTGGAGAATTAAGGGAAGGAAGAGTGTAAACAGAGAGAGCAGAGTAAGGAATTGGGTCAGGTCCCCGAGTAGATGAAAGCGCTTCAGTTGAGCCTTGGTGTTTTGAACGACCCATTGTGGGAAATCCAAACCCACTATACAAATAAGTTGTGAGTCCAAGCGAGGCCCAGCCCAACGGGTTTCAGTTTTTGGTGCGCACATAATTTATTAATAATCTGAATTTAATTACGTGGTAAAAGAAGATATTTGGGAGGGGGGGGGGAAGCTATATTGAAGACATTCTTGAAACATCTTTAAATATATAAACCAAGTTTTAAGCATGGAATAATTAATGGGGGAAAGCTTTATAGAAGACATTCTTTGAAACATCTTTAAATATGTATAAACCAAGTTTTAAGCATGGAATAATTAATTATCCACTTTTTCTTTTTCTTACTTTTTTTGTTTTTGTCTTTCAAGGCAATACCACAGCAGGCTTCATTTTATAGTACAAAAACCGATGGACATTGTGATCTCCACAACCATCAATTTAGCATTATAGAAGTTTGTTTGTCCTCCAACATGAAAGAGTAGTATTATAGCTCGTTACTACACTACAAACAACATGACCTGTTTCAACCCTTTTTTTTTCCAAGGGTTCACTAAAATTGGTCCAAATAAACACAAAAGTATGACTATTACTAAATTTATTAAGGACCTTTGAAATAATTAACAACCTTGAAAAATAATTAACACAACCCTTGAAAGTATGACTATTACTAGATTGTTTCTTAGTTTTGACTTTATATATCCATAATGCCCTTATAAATTCCCTATAAAAATACCAATGCTAGATTCCAACCAAGGTATGAACACTCCAACACACTTAGAAGAATTCTTCTTAACTGTAGCACCTGTTACTAGCCCCATTGGCTAGTTGTGGGTGTAATGAATATGTCTCTCTTGGTTGCAATTTCTATTCCAATGATGATCTGCTCATAAGTGTCTCATTCTAGCTGGGTCTTTGGACTTTGGTGACTCCCATCATAAATTTTCTATTACTCACACTAAAAAAGTAAAAATTCTTTTCGCTTCTTTTTTACTCTTTTGCTTTTACGACCTATACTCTTAGAAGTATCACATGATTTTCATCAAAGTAAAAGAAATATTTCTCTTTTAACTCGAAGTAGGTTCATTGTAATTACAAGTTATATAGTAAAAATATTGTTATTAAGTGCTTTATGTTTATGTTGTGAACGTTGTCATTCAAGTTGAATCACGTTAAATCATTGTTCTTGCTTTCTCTTTCATCTTTTTCAATTACATAATTACATAATCACTCAATAATTTTAACAATGTCAATATTATATTATAGAGCAAGTATGTTACTCCCAAAGTTAGTCTAGGGTTAGCCCAAAGTTTTCTAGTATATAAATTTAACACTGGATTCATTTTAATTAAACACTTATACAAAAGATAGCCATTAAGGGTTTTCACTATAGACATAAGCTTCAGGCTGAACCATATTATATCCTTACTTTGCTTCCAAGTTGTTTTTTTAATTATTTTTTGTTTATTTATTTTTCAATCACTCAACAACGATTCCAATAGTACATCATATCTGCTTTCTATCCCTAAAAAAAAACTCTCCCTTTTTTGTTTTGTGAAAGAAAATCTCAACGTGAAACACTAAAGGAGGGTTCATTATAATCATATAAAATTTGGAAAATTTTAATTTAAAATTCTATGGTGAAGAATCTTTATAAGTTCTTATATATCATAACATAACGTGAAAGACACTATTTAACAATCATAAAAAAAAAAAAAAAAAAAAAAAAAAGGAAACAAAGAAAGACACTCTTTAACATTTTATTGGTATATATAGGTTAATATGAACTGATTCAAGTCTTATGAGCAGTAAAATCTTGGAGCACAAACTTCGATCTACTTCATGCTAGAAAGATAGAGTACAGTATTCGAAAGTGATGGTTTGGATTTTCCATTAAATTAGATTTCCACATACTTTCATTATATAGTATTTAATTGAAATTGAATTTGTTTCATCGATGGGAACATTTGATTAATTTAGTTTTGATAGGCTTTTCTCAGTTCTCAAATTGGCAGTCTTTATGGGCATAACATTAGGCAAATTATTAATGTTGATTTTCTTCACTTATTATATTAATCTGATTTTATTTATAAGATATATATGTTAATCTGAATTTAATTACGTGGTAAAAGAAGATATTTGGGGGGAAAAAAAAGCTATAGAGAAGACATATTCTTGAAACATCTTTAAGCATGGAATATTAATTATCCACTTTTTCTTTTTGTTTTTTTGTTTTTTTTGGGTCTTTCCAGGCAATACCACAGCAGACTTTTTTTTGTAGTACAAAAACCGATGGACATTGTGATCTCCACAACCATCAATTTAGCATTATAGAAGTTTGTTTGTCCTCCAACATGGAGAGTATTATAGATCGTGACAATTTGGAGGAAGAAACAAATCCCTGGTTGGTGGAAGAGTTATACAAGCAAATCATGTTAGGTGATTGGGAAAACGTTGTTGAGAACTACGGAAATTATTTCAACTTGGTTCACCATCACAAGCTCAACCAGTTAGGGGAAACGGCATTGCACTTAGCTGTCTCCCATGGCCCAGAAAATATTATTGAAGATCTTGTACAAATAATTTCTCAACAACGCTCAATCCAAGTCGAAGAGGTTCTAAGAATAAAAAATAAAGAAGGGAATAACCCTTTGCATCTGGCAGCAGCAACGGGGAGTCTGAGAAAGTGTATCTACATTGCTGAAGCACATCCATCATTGGGGAATGAACGTAACCTGATGGGTGAGAGCCCTTTATTCTTGGCCGCTCTTCATGGTAAAGCAGACATATTCCTTTGTCTCCATCACATCTGTAGTGAACAGCTAGACGATTCCTACTATAGGAGAAATGGCGGAGAGACTATTCTACACTGTGCCATCAAGAGGGAGTGTTGGGGTAATTTTTTTTGCCGAAAGTTTTCACTTCATCACCCTATTATCTTACTTATGAACTAATGTTTAATCTTAGGAAAAAGTTATGTTATCATAGAATGTTATTTCAACTGGTAAAGTTTCTGATGATTGAATAAGAGATCTGAGATTTAATCTTCACTTACACTAAAAACTGATTGGTATGTTGATATGATGATAAAAAAAGAAAAAGTAGAAAGAATGAAAGAAAAAAAAATGTTTCATCTTAAGAAAAGTTATGTTATAATAGGAAAAAGTTATGTTATCATAATGTTAAATAGGTACGTAGAAAGAAAGTAAGGAAGTTGCTATATATATAGTTATTATAAGTTTTATGGCAATTTTTTCACAATTGGCATGACTACTTTGTTTTCATTCCCTGCATATATTACAATCCCGCTTTCCATAATTTGATAGTCCACCATCTTAATTGTCAATAATTAACAAAAATCCTTTATCTCGCTCTTAATAATTCACTTTATGCTTTACAATCTGTAGTATACTGCATGGTTTGATTTAATTATTTATTTTTTAATTTTAAACTTTTGTTATTTTGTACAACAACAAGCGTTAATCCCAAATTTATGTAGTTAGCAATGGTACACCTAGAGTGGGACCGATTTTTTTTTTACTTAACTTCAAAACAATTGGGAGATGTTATATTTAACTTAATGAACGACCCTGTCTACTTGTAACAGTATTGTAGAAAATTTTATTGCATATACTAGTGAAATTGGCTGCTAAAAGAGAACTGCTAAAGCATAGTTTAGTTTTTATACGTGGATTACAGATTTGGCATATCGGATACTTCTCAAGCACAAAAGCCTTGTTACTTCTTTGGACGAGCATGGAATCTTGCCTCTCAATCTCATAGCAGATAAGCCTGCCGCCTTCCGAAGTGGTTGCCACCTTGGGTGGTGGAACGAGATCATTTATCATTGTTAGTATTTTTAAATTGTCAAGTTACACAAATCACAAGCATTCGAATTTCGATTGATTTGAAATCCAAGTTGTACATACATTACATGCTATTTTTGTATTTCTTAAAAAAATTATACGTCAACTTTTTTCACAGCTTATTAAGTAGACAAGTATTATTAATTTGCATATATATTATATTGATATTTGTTTATCATTAACAATTTAACAGCTGACCACCTCAACATAAGTGGAAGTATATCTAGACTTATAACTATCACCAACATTACATCTCATTATCCTCTATTGTTGTTTGGAAGGTATACCTGTTGATGATGTGCTCAAGCCAATCGATCCAGAGCAAATGATTAAAAGATGCAAGGGCAAACCAAGTCCCCATTTTCCGGAGAACTACAAAACCTGCGTCAACTTCTATCGATTGTTGGAAAAAATGGCTCGAGATGGTAGGTGAAGTGAATCCTTACGTTAAAATTAACTTATCTTAAAGGCATCACTAATGATAGAACACTATATCGAGGCAATTAAAGATCATTTATACCCCCACACCAAGGAAATAATTTTTTTTAGGGCCACTATACCATTTGGTAGATTCATGTTGCTTCTCCATTTGTTATGCCACGTGAACTTTTTCGGATAGTGAAAATTACATATGAAACAAAGGCACTCTTCGATCATATGAGAAAGTAACATGAAAATTTTAAACATACATTTTGCAATTTAATTTTACATACAACCTTGAATATTACTGTTGGAAAATTTTTTATACAAATGTGAATAAATTTCAGTCAGCATAGTGGAAGTACAATCACACAATAACACATTGATTTACGTGAAAAATCCTTTCTATTTAAAATAAAAAATCACTGGACAAATTTCAAATAATTTCATTATATTAAATAGAGATTACAACATTTAAAAATACAATTTGAATAAAAAAAAAAACTCTTTTTTCCTTTTCACTCACAGCTCTCTTCCTCACTATTTATCTCATAATTTTCTCTTGCTCTCTGTGTTCTTTTTCTCTTCTCTCTTACTTGCTCTTATTCACGCAGTTCTTCAAGACTGCACTCTCCACAGTCTAACTCTCACTCTCTGGGACTTCTCGCTAACTCACTGGCCGAATGGCCTCCTTTTATTTCTTCATCAACTTTTCTTTCAACGTTGTCTCACATGCTTAACATTACATCTTAATAAATGTAAGCCAACTTGCCTTGGCTTTTGTACATAAAAGATGACTTCAATTCTTATCTTTCGGCAAGCTTCTTCAGCAAGCCCATTTTACTTTGCTGACTTCCCAGGTTTGGCTTACCTCTAATATATGTTTAACTGGACATGTTTTTTTTATTTTTATTTTAAATATATAATGATAAGTGGTAGTGAGTTATAATTTATACATTTTATTTAGTTAGTAGATGATGTGACAGTTTCTCATTAAAACAAAAGGAATTTTTAGATAAAAAATTAATGAAGGTAAGCTAAACCTCCCAACAATCTGTCCAACATGCTCATTTAATGAGCTAAGCCTAAGTGTGGGCTGGACTCACATGGTGCACTAAACCTAACAATTACTTCATATATAATAAATGCATATAAACAGAAAGATTAACACCTCTACAATACGCATCATACACAAAACCAAATGAAAATAGTGAATAACCTTGTAACTCAATTGATATTTCTTAGTGTTTTCAAGAGATATCCAGAATTCAAATTCTCTCACTCCAACTATTGATATATAAAGAAAAGTCCAAAGGAAACAAGTATTATTATTACCATTATTATTTTCCTTTTTCTTCTTTTATTTGCTCTATGCACTTAAGTTCAGCATTTAAGCTACTTTACTTTTCTAGTGTTTACCAAAGGAAAAGCGCTTAACCAAGGCAGAAAAGTAGATGTAGAGGATGGATCGAATGCTACCCCTGATAAACCAAAAGATTCAAAACATCAAGGTAAGGAATGCAAACTTTTAATACGTGTGTGTTGAAACAGCTAAAGAATTCTGCATTGGTTAGGTTTGAGAATTATTATAGGTTTATGTCCTCGATGGCAGTGACCTTATATGATGCATGACCAAAGGAGTAATACCATATTGTAGGCCCTTTTGTTTAAAAGGAAATGTTAATAAATGTCCTAAGAGTATTGGCTTAGCAACTATTTTTAGAAATATTTTTATGAGAAAATGATAAAACGATTAATTGTGTTGACATATTTTTATATTTCTCATAAAAGTTGTGTTAAAATTTTTCTAACATAGTTTATTAAAATAGATGTAGAGGATGGATTGAATGCTACCCCTGATAAACCAAAAGATTCAAAACATCAAGGTGAGGAATGCAAACTTTTAATACGCGTGTGTTGAAACATCTAAAGAATTCTGCATTGGTTAGGTTTGAGATTTATTATAGGTTTATGTCCTTGATGGCAGTGACCTTATATGATGCATGACCAAAGGAGTAATACCATATTGTAGACCCTTTTGTTTAAAAGGAAATGTTAATAAATGTCCTAAGAGTATTGGTTTAGCAACTATTTTTAGAAATATTTTTATGAAAAAATGATAAAGTAATTAATTGTGTTGACATCTTTTTAAATTTCTCATAAAAGTTGTGTTAAAACTTTTCTAATATAGTTTATTAAAGCAGATGTAGAGGATGGATCGAATGCTACCCCTGATAAACCAAAAGATTCAAAACATCAAGGTGAGGAATGCAAACTTTTAATACACGTGTGTTGAAACATCTAAAGAATTCTGCATTGGTTAGTTTTGGGATTTATTATAGGTTTATGTCCTCAATGGCAGTGACCTTATATGATGCATGACCAAAGTAGTAATACCATATTGTAGACCCTTTTGTTTAAAAGGAAATGTTAATAAATGTCCTAAGAGTATTGGTTTAGCAACTACTTTTAGAAATATTTTTAATGAGAAAATGATAAAGCAATTAATTGTATTGACATCTTTTTATATTTCTCATAAAAGTTATGTTAAAACTTTTCTAATATAGTTTATTAATAATTACCCCGAGGGCACCCATTAATATGACCATTGTTTAAATTAGGAGAATAAATATTTTAATGGTGGTTAATAACAGTGTATCGTTTATATATATTCTTTTATGAATTAATTTATTCTTTATAGTCAATAATAACATGAAAAATTTATATTAGTCTCACTTTGGCTAAAAAAAAATATTCTAATTTGAAGATGTCCATGTAAAGTTAAGAGAGAGAAAAATAAATCATGTAAATAAAACATATGTTGGTGTGTGTGGGCTTCGCTGCTTAAGCTCTATACAGCCACCGGAAACTTTTTCTCCTCTACCATTTCATTGATTTATTCTTTGGAAGCTAGCTAAGCACGTGACTCGATAATGCAGGTCTTGTACTAACCATGTTTTGTTTTTGATTATTTGTTTGTAATTTTTAGGATTGTCTAGAATATAACTTTATTTCCTCCTTTTACAAATCTTTAGGAGTATTTTAGTCAAAATTAAGTCCTTATATGTGGTAGAGTATTAATTAGAATCTATTCAAGAATATTTTCTGTTGATTTTTTCTTATTTTCTAAATTAATGGTTAACACAAATATGGGGTTTCTAGGATCTCTTAGCTGCTCCACAATTTCTTTATTATAAAGTAGTTGTAGCCCATGCTATTAAGATTATTGACTAATAAAAATTTCACAGTATAGAAAAATGTTCCCCCTTTGTAAGTTCTATATTTTTCCTTTTGAATTCAAGGAGCCTTATTGTTGATTCAAGAGTTTATTCTTGAAAAAAATGTATTTTGTTTCTTTTGGTGACCAACTATGTTAGTATCATACCTTTGTCATTTCACTTATTTGGAGGCTAAGGAACGAGACAGTGGCAGTTTCAACGATAGAGATCACAAAGAAGAAGTCCTTAGAAAGGACATTCCTTCTTTATCAATGTGACACCTAGCAGTACTACTTAGCATGCAACAAGCATTCACAGATATCCACATATCCTTGCTAGCAAGGTGCTATTGGTCTAAGGAATATTTGTGCCAATAGTAATTCTGGAAACAATGTGGATAACTTTTCTGAAATACAGCTTAATCAAAAGTGATGAGGTCGAGAATTTCACCAGTGAGCCACATGATACCTACGCGCTCGAACGTGAATCTGCACAACACAAAGAAGGAAACCTAACAGAGTGCACCGGTGTGGTGCCGGCTAAATACCCTCCGAATGTTAAGTCATAAATATTCTCACAACTCTAGAGTGCTAGAGAGGGTCAATTATGCGTACCTTGATTTGCAAGGGTATTGAGGCTTTTATAGTAGTAGAGGGTGGACCTCTCTTTCTTGGCGTAGAAGTCTTTTCCTTATAGGAATCCTTATGAGCGTAGATTGCGGAATCCTTTCCTTATAGGACTCTAACTTGAACGTGGAACGCAAGTATCTCATATCAAGGGTCTTTCTGCCTTCCTCATGGACCTAGGGCCTGCCGATATTTCATCTTAAATCCATCTTTAGAGATTTGGCAGGTAATGGACCCGTCCACTATCGGCCCACAGTTGATGACCGTCAGGCCCATCTCTAGCCCAAATTCTGCCTCTTCAAAAAGCAATGATGTAATACAGATAGCACAAACTTAATTTCCTACGATAGATATTTTGAGATTTTCTTGCTAACCTTGATTTTGCTAGTTACTCCTTAAAACTCCACTATAAGAGGAAGCCACTATTTACTCCTCAATCATCAACTCAACTATACCAAATTCTATCTTCATAACTACTTCATATATTAGTCTCTTAGTTCATAAACCCCTTCATAAATATTCCCATACGCTTGTCCACAAGCATTCTCCTCCATTCTCTCTAAAAATTCCAGCACCATAAAGGGCCTTAAAAGCCATGGCCGAAATTAGTTAAACATCATCACCCCTCTTTCAAATTTATACATATTTACCCATCCATTTGCACAAAGCAACTCCCATCATTTATTATATATTCATCATTATGAGTATGACATGGTACAAAGAGATCTAGTTTGAATTGGCTCTCTCTCCCCACTCTAACGCTTGTTTGTTTCAGCACTAATGTTTTCTTAGAAAATGAGTCATTTTTCAAAAAATATTTTCTATAAAACTATCTCATTTTCCTACGTTTGGTAGTAACCTTAAATAAGTTGAAAAACAATACTTTAACTTCCCCTATTTAGCTTACTATGAGATAGAGTTGTTTTCCAAGAAAAAAAAAAAGTGGAAAACAATCTCTAAAATAAGTCATACTTTTTTATGTTTGATAGTGAACTAAAAATTTGAACTCCAATTCATCTATAATAGTTGTCCAGAGCAGAAAGGTTATCCCAGCATAAGAAGGTCGTTCCTTGCAGGACGGTCGTCCATGGGCATGAGGGTCGTCCATCAGGAAAGAGCCTGGACGACTCCCCCAATACTTAGGGAATTTCTAGAAATGGATTTATCTACAAAAGCTTGTAAATCGGACCACGTGCTACTATTTTGAAACATGAGCAAGATCCTTGTTCATCGTTATAACTTCCTACTAAGTACTTAACTCCCGATGGCAGTTATAGAAGATAAGATTGAACATTCTAACTTCTATAACAGTTGTAGAAGTTAAGTCTGAACATTCCACAAATATTGAGGAAGTTACGAAACAAGTAACCGCTCCAAAGCTCACTATATAAGGACTCATCCATATCAAATGAAGGTAAGTTTTTCACGACTCCTAAAAAGTTAGAATTCTAGAGTTCTAGAGAGAAAAACTAACTTAAGCATCGGAGTGTTCTTGGCCGGTTCACCCTGGTCACCTTTGATCTTGTGTCTTTTTCTTCTCAGGCCTTCTAAGCAATCACTAGCCCATTGAAGCCCGGAGCATTCAGCCTACTGATTTTCCTTGCATCATCAATGTTAATCAAATATAGTTTTCTTTTGACTCATTTTTTCTAATGCTACCAAATACTAGAAAACACTGAAAACTATCTTTATACAATATTTTCCATTGAAATAAACAGAGTGTAAGTATTCCTCTTTTACTTGTAATCATTAGACGAAATCATTAGTATTTGTTTATTACTTTTCCATTGAAGTTTATAATGTTTTTTTATTATTGAATTCTCTCCTCATTTTGACTTGATAATAGAGGAGGAAACACAAGATTTTTCCAATGTGAACACATTCCTTAGCTTGTTTTATAACTAATCGACCAAAAAACTGCCTCCTGAGATGTGTCAAATGCCAAATAATTTTGGCATTTGCTAGAGTACAATCCTATTAATGGAATTTTATGGACAATAATGCTATAATTATTTATTAAACTTCTCTCTCTCTCTCTCTCTCTCCCCGTCGGTTGCTTCTCAGTCTTCTCTCTCACTATCTTCCTCTCTCCCTTTCTCACTCTCTTCTTTAGCCACCACTGATCTACCACCCTCTGCCGCTGATTTGCTACGTCATGCCGCTGATCTCACCATCTTCCTTAGCCATAAGCTGTTGATTTGACCCTCCTTCTCAGCCACACCGACGATCACCCTCCTTGTCAGCCACGTTGCTATCTCATCTGCTTCCCCTTTTTTTTTTTTTTGTGGGTTTTCTTTTGTGGCTGTGGGTTGATTTTGATGGGTTGTGGTGGCTGATTTTGGGGGGTTGGCCGATTTTAGTGGTTGTGGTTACCGTGGCGGGTGGTGGTTGGATTGATTTTGGGTTTTGGTTACAATGGTTGGTGGTAATTGGTTAATTTTGGGTGGTGGTGGGGTTCCAATCTGGTGGGTGGGTTATGGGTGGTGGTGGGATTTCGATCTAGTGGTGGGTTGTGGGTAGTGATGGTGGTGTTGGCTGTGGTTTTGAATTTATTTATTTATTTGTTTATTTTATTTGTATGAGTTTTTTAGGTTTGTGTTGTACATATTTTAATGTGTTGTATGGAAAAATAGAACATCTAATATAGGTAAATTGTAAAATAGTGTGTTAAAATAAATAAAATAATTTTTTGATGTGTGAAAATATAATTTTTCTTAGCACAACTGATCCAGATGCTCTAACAGAGGTATTCTATTCTTCCATGGGGTTTTAGAATTCTTTTAATAGATCTAAGAATTTATTCTTGAAGCAGACGTATCGTGTTTCATTTTGAGAACCATTGCATCATTCTTTATATACCTAATGCTAAAAGTTAGACATGTCACATGTCGCAACCTTAATTATTTGCGCATTATAATGAACTGATTTTGTTTTGTAAAGGATCCCAAGCTAAAAGTGAAGGTCAAAAGCTTCATTTAATTCAGAGATATTCTCGCGCATGCTATGACATTGCCATATTTGTATACACAGCAATACTGGTCATCGTTGGAGTTGGTACGTCACTCTCTTTTTTTGTTATTATTATTATTAATATTATTATTATTATTATTGATAATGTACTCTTTCTTTCTTTCTTGAATATTTCCACATTTGTAACTTGGCAAATGTTATTTATACACAACTTGTGCTCATGTCTTCTGTACACCATTGTTCGCACCGTTGATTTTGAGTTAATGTTTTATTTGGATAAGAGTAGTGTTTGTTACACATACAACTGTATATACAAGCAAAATTTGTATTGAAATCATAATTTCAGTGCAAATTTAATGGACTTACAATTTGAATATGATATATTTGATGCAAGAGAAGATGTGTGCATGAAGAGTACAAGTTAATATATTCATGTAGCTACATGTTACATGCATATTAATATATTTGCCCCTTCATAATATATATTCCCTTGTATGATTATTAGGACCAGATGAATTATTATTCATTCTCAAAAAAAAGAAAAAAAAAAAAAGAAGAATTATTATTATTATAATTATTATTATTTCTTGATGAATAGGATCAGATGAATTAAAGAAGATAAAAAAGAAGCACGTTTTATCTCTTAGAGTCCTAAAAATTACTATCCAAGCTTTACCCATAGATTATTACTGGCAAAAAGGACAGAACCCTGGGCTGATACCAGTCCGCATGGACCGCATGGCACCTACTGAGGACGAAGTTAATGACATGGACATCGGTTCATCCTCTAAAGACAAGTTTCCAATGGCTATCCGTGATGATACGGACGAAGGCAAAAATATAGCACTCTTGGTAGTGGAGAACAGACAACCCCAGATACATCAGCTATTGCTTAAGAGAGAGTTACTGACAGAGACAATGCTGCAAAAATTGGATAAAGACGGGAACAACGCATTGCATCTTGCAGCGAAGCTATGGATAAGTTCATCCTCTAAAGAGGATGAGCTTAAGAAAAAAGAGACATCCATATTGGCTGCGGCTAGAAATGGTATCACGGAAATGGTCGAGGAAATACTCAACAAGTTTCCAATGGCTATCCATGATGATACGGACGAAGGCAAAAATATAGCACTCTTGGCAGTGGAGAACAGACAACCCAAGATCTATCAGCTATTGCTTAAGAGAGGGTTACTGACAGAGACAATGCTGCAAAAATTGGATAAAGATGGGAACAACGCATTGCATCTTGCAGCGAAGCTAGGGATAAATAAGCCCTGGCTAATACCTGGGGCCGCGTTGCAAGTGCAATGGGAAATCAAGTGGTACGAGGTATGAACTCAAAACCATCTTGAATTGCTTGATCTTTATTAAACAGCTTGCCTAGGCGTTTGACTACTGCATGCCCTGAACCTTACATGAAATATAGCACATGTTGCAAATGCTGGCATACTACGTAGTACGTACAAGTAGTTGAATCATGTTAATTTCTTTATTTTTTCAACAGATTAAGTGGACGAATCTCTTCGTCTAATTTAATAAAAAATGGAGCTCTTCTTAACATATATGCAATACTCCATATCTAGGTGAGGGAGGTAGTGTTCAATATGTACCAGGCCAATTTATAAGTAATGCGTACTAATTAATTAAAGAAAATTGTCAATCATATTCCCTCAATGGGCTAGGGCTGTACTTAATTATTTTTATTTTTATTATTGATAGGACCAATTATAACTTACCCACTTGTGATTTGGCCGAAATTTAAGTTGCCTACTTGTGGTTTGAAATTTAGCACTTTACCCACTTGAGGTTAGCTCAGTTAAGATTCTATTACCCATCTCTGTTAAAAATGAGGTTAAATATGTATTTTTACTCTCTTTTATGTCTCTCTCCTCTCAAAATATAAAAAAACATAAAAGAATAAGAGAAAACAAGATAAAAAAGTGAGAATTTTGTAAAAATTATGAATAAACATTACCACCATCATAGAAACTTTTGTCAAGAATCATCTCTAGCAAAAACAAATTTCTTCATTCATTTCTAAGCAACCAACAAAACCATAGCATTTAAAGCTTAAATCAAACCAAAAAATACTCACAAAGGTTGCCGGCTCAACTAATTTGGAATTGATACTTTTTTCTCTCTCTCTGATTAATTAAATCTGTGATTATATTCACTGTTAATGTATGAAGACATGGTACTAGTGAGTATAATAATTTTCTGTGTACGTTTGTGTTGCTTTTGTTTGTTGTGGTGTCTTGCTTTTTTTGGCACTTGGTAGATGGGGGTACAGTGGGTGGGACAGTGGGGCACAGCTTTGCTGTGTTTGGTAGCAAACAATGTTCCAACTGTTGTGGGAAGCAAACACAGTGTTAGTTGAGTCGGCAACTTTTGTGGGTATTTTTTGGTTTGGTTTAAGTTTTAGATGCTATGGCTTTATTGGTTGCTTAGAAATGGATGAAAAAATTTATTTTTGTTGGAGATGATTCTTGAAGAAAGCTTCTATGGTGGTGGTAATATTTGTTCGTAATTTTTACAAAACTCTCAATTTTTGATCTTGTTTTCTCTTATTCTTTTATGTTTTATTTTATTTTATTTTATTTATTAATGTTTTGAGAGGAAAAAGAAATAAAAAATAGCAAAAATACATATATAGCCCAATTTTTAACAGAGGTGGGTAACGGAACCCTAACTGAGCTAATCTCAGGTGAGTAAAGTACCAAATTTCAAACCACAAGTAAGCTACTTAAATTTTGATCAAACTACAGGTGGGTAAGTTGTAATTAGCCCTTATTAATAATTTGATAGTTGAATTCAAAACGTTTTTATTGAAAGTAACAAAAGGTGTAAGTTAACTAACAAACTCTTGACAAAAATGCAAATAAATGAACTTGGTGTTAAAGATAATAACTTGTATTTTGAAATGACAATAGTAACAGCGGTTTCTAGTTTAGGGCCTCAAGCAGCTTTATTTAAAGTTTGTTATGCCTTAATCGAATAATAGTCGAATAATAGATTGGGCATACCCTCGCAATATGGTAAGCGTATATTAAGAAAATTCAATAGGACAAGTTTTCCTTCAAATATGTTGTAGCTCCAATTTGAAGGAAATCATAGACTTAAGTTATTACCAAATCACATAAAATTTTTAGATGATTTTCTCTACGTTCTTCCTTTTTTTTTTCATTAGAATTTCTTTAAAATAATTGTTCAACACTCGGTTTAATTCCATTGATTGACATTGCACTTTAAGTTTTGCTACCAGGACGTCACATTTTTCATCATTGCAAGTATACTTTGTTATGAAATTGTTTAGAAACAATCTAAAACTGTATATATATATATATAGATATATATATTTGATTGGAAAACTGTATCTTTCTTAATTTTTATTTTTAATAAATGCAGTATGTGGAAAGAACCGTGCCACAATACCTACTTTACCAACCCAACAACGATAAGAAGATTCCGGCACAGTTATTCACTGAGCACCACGAGAAACTCGTCCAAGAGGGAGGTGAATGGCTAAGCAAAACCTCTGAATCCTGCTCAGTTGTGGCTGCACTCATTGCCACTGTTGCCTTTGCAACATCAACCGCTATCCCAGGTGGTATCAAGGAGAGTAGCGGCTCACCAACCCTTGAAACGTATCCTGCATTTGACGTCTTTGCTGTAACCTCACTTGTCGCCCTGTGCTTCTCTGTCACAGCCTTGTTCTTGTTTCTTGCTATCCTCACTTCCAGATACCAAGAAAAAGATTTCCGTAGCGACTTACCAAGGAAACTTCTGCTTGGATTAACTTCACTCTTCGTGTCCATTGCATCGATGTTAGTCTCTTTTTGTGCAGGACATTTCTTTGTGCTTAAAGATAAATTAAAAAACAAGGCGCTTCCCGTGTATGCAGTGACATGCTTGCCTATAACGTTCTATGCCATTGCACAGTTTCCGCTCTACTTTGATCTTGTAAAGACTTATTTCAGGAAGGTGCCTCGGTCGAGCCACAAGGTGGTTTCTCTCTAAGGTGTTTTTTTTTTTTTTTTTTCTACATTTTATAGCTGTGTGTTTCATTGTTTTACTTCGGTGGGGGATTGAGAATTCAACTGTTTGTCTAAGGTGTTCTATGTTTAGCAACTATATCTGTTTGTGTGTCTGTATGCCCAAGTGCGTCGGGCCTTGATTTTAAACTTCATGAAATGTTAAGACTTTTGAATTTAAGTAGTGAATAATTGAGTTCTCTCTCTCTCTCTCTCTCGCAAGAAATATACCTTGTGACATGATGCCCTTATACAAAAAAATAAGGCATGTTTTCACTTTATTGCAAGTGGAATAGTCTTTCAATTATCATGGGTTTTAATGGATGATCTGTGTAAATTTTTATATTTACATGCTTATTTTTAACCGAACCAAGTGGTGAAACCTTCCTACAATACCTCTGCAAAATGTAATTACATAAAAGAAATATCGTTCCCAGATTTCCTTAGGATGAATTTATAACAATAATAAAAGCGTTACATTGGGAGGAGATACAAAAAAAGTTTTAGTTAACTACCGCACATCCTTAACGCGATGGTTATTCTATAAGTATTAAGTACTTGTGGAGTGTGGGGGGTAAAGACTGGAGTTTAAGTCTCAAAGAGGGAGCTTTACACATATATATACTTAGATTATGCTAAAACAGAATTTCTACCTTATATAAAAGAAAAAAAAGTTTTAGTTGACAAGGCACCAAATACTCCTTAAATTCAAAATGAAAGATTTTTTTTTATAGAAGTTTTGTAACCATGTAGCATAACTCTCTCTCTCTCTCTCTCTTAAATACATGTACAACACCGATAAATTACCACGCCCAAGACCATAGATAAATTTTAGCTAACAATATTGTGCATATTATATAATAAATTAAATTTGTGTCTTAAATACTTAGTCGTATACTCGTATTAAATGGGCATCTTCTCTTGATATGCTTTTTCGTTTTTTATTATTTATATTCTCTTTTTGCCATGTGACGTATTATAAGAATATTAAAAAATAATATATATATATATATATATATATATTGTAAGGACCAGAAAAATGGCGTAAAGGGCCCAAGCCCACTTAGAATAATGAGAAGTTCCCTCACACTTGGCCCAAATCAATGAGATTTGTAAGAGATGGGAAGGATGACAACAAGGTGTTCTGCCCGAAGACACTAATGTTCTAGACTCAGACTCATATTCATGAAACGAATAAGCATCAAGCTTTACACAGAGGCTCCCAAGAAAGTAAGATACAAATGGAAAATTACACTGTTCCTCTTTCTTTCTCCTTTTGTCCCTTTTTCCTCCTGTTTTTCCAATCTCCCTCCCAATGCCCTTACCTCCCTTTATATAGCTCTTCCCCATTGCATCTTCTCCGTCCATTTCTACCTGGTCTTCATCCTCTTTCGACACCTGTCGCCCTTAGCATTTGAAGTAGGTGATGACAGTAGCTTGCGTAGCTGTGGCTTGCACTGTTCAGGTCACTTCCTCATTAATGCGGCTGGTAAAACTGGTGTATATCATTTAAAGTGGATGCGAAAGACAGTTCCACTACAGAGGCTCCTTGCCTGCTACTGACTTCTATCTCCTTCAGTTTGCAGTTCCTTCCCCCCTTTTTATGGAGTACCACTGACGATTCAGCGGATCCATCTCCCTCTTCGGGCGTCATTGCTCCTTAGGCCCGTGTCCAGTGGTGTGTCCAAATTGATGCCTCAACCTTTCCTATTCTTCTTCAGGCCTCGACCCAGTGTTTTGACTCTACAACTTCCTCCTCGGTCCTTGGGTACCCATATATATATATATATATATATATATATATATTAATATTTGAGATGTTATTCATAACATTATAAGTGATTTTATTAGAGCAAAATTCTAAAGCTTAAATCCATATTCCATCAAATTTATATCAAACAATTTATAATAATAACTAGTCTTTGAATTCGTCAATTTTAAATCTTTAAATTCAAATGCAATATAAGTGAATTTTAAAGTTCAACTATTTTCAAAATCATGGATATTGTTTCCGGAAACTACATACTAATATATATTAAATGACAATTAATGTGACTAATGTCAAATATTCAACATGTCACTCTTTGTAATATAACTTCAAAAGCTATTGAAGAAGTTATGAAACATTTGTTATATTAGTAAGTTACACATGAACCTAGTGAGTCTTAAGCCTACAACTTACCTTTTATCCTATTATTGAGAGAATAAATTAGTATCGGTCGAGTTACAGCTTGCTGAAGAAAGAATTGTGAAACATGAAATCTAGATAAAGAACCATATATTCATACCTGAAAAATGATTACTATATATATATGTTAAGTGCAAGCCAAATCTCCTCTTGCTAATCAATGTCAGGTGACAACCAGAGTTCCCCCAAACACTTCAGTGGGTTAGACTTACCCTTTAATTGAGGGTTTCTTTAGATTTCCATAGAAGTGGTCAAGGGAACTCTAGGGGACAACTGACCTTTCCTTTCTATTATTTTGGTTTATTTTTTGTTCTTGGCAAAGCAATGTAAACCAAACCTACTATTTATAGAAAAAGTTCTCTATCTTCATCATGATTCAGTAAAGGATGCCTTTGGGTACGAGAGAACCATTAGAGATAGAAAATATCCACATACATGGACAGAAAATTGAACCTGGACAGAATATGGGTCACATGAAGGGTAGAGAATAAAAATTTCAGTTGAGTGGCCAGAACTTTTCGGCTTACCCAAACTTGTTGTTTCTTTTCATCTCTATGGTCTGTCATTTTTCCACATATATATGTTATACGGAGTACAAAATAGTACATGCTTGAAGCACGTATATTATAGTCCAATACATTAGTATTACAATACATACATTCAAGTCCCGTAGCTCGAGTACTTGACGAATTGTCATGAAATATATGTGTGGTCCTGTACACACCTTATCGTTTTATTGCACCACTTGACAAAACTTTCTAGTAATAGCTAGCGCTGATTCACATTAGAAAGCCTCTTTGTGATCACAATGGGGGTGTACGTATGTACCAGAATCCAGTCAATAGTCGCTTTATATCAATGAAAAAGCTGGAAAGGAATGGCTCTAATGATGATAGATTGTGAAAAGGTGCAATGGGCACATGTCCACTCATCTTGATATTATTCTCTCAACCTTCAATTTAGCCCACTTTTTCGTCTAGATTCACTTCCTACGGCTTTATTATCCACTTAGATTTCTCAACTCTCAAGGCAAAGTATAGAGCAACGAATTGCAAAGATGCATGGGAAACTAGCTTGCTATAAATAGTAGACTTAATTGGTACTCATAAACCCCGGTTGATTTTTTTGAGGGTCAAAACCCTTGAAAAAAGTATTAAAAGCTCTCAAAAAATCTTATTTTGAGGGTTTAACTGATCCTTGATGACCTTTGAAATAAATTCTCTCGAACTGAAAATTTTTATGGCCTTCGTGACCCTTGAAACCGAAATTTCAACTGCTTACATGACCCTCAAAACAAATGTTTTATCTTTATCAAGGATTGACATCCTTTGAAAAATTTAAAAGGGATAAAAGAATAATAAGCTTTTTTAGGGTCTCCCAACTCTCAAAATAAGGTTTTTTTGAAATTATTAGTGTTTTACCACTGTTTGAGAAATATTTAGTAATGTACTACTTTTTTAAAACTTGAGTTTTTGAAACTCAAGTTTGACATGGAACTCGAGTTTAAGAAAATCGACTACCATAAAAAATGCCACACGGAACTTGATTATGTGGAATTCGAGTTTGTTGCAATGTGTTTCTCAAGTTTTAGACACTCGAGTACCATGTATTCCCAATTCCCACAGCACTCACACAATCAACAATAGCACTCACATAGCCACAATTGTTAACTTATCTCCCACAATTGCACGCCTTTCTATCTCTTTTATTTTATTTATTTATTTATTTATTTTCTCACTGGCTTCCAGTTTTGTTTCTTATTCTTCCAGTTTTCTCATCGGCTTCTAGGTGTGGGTTTTCCTTTTTTCTTTCTTTTGTCAGGGTCACGTGGGATGGGAGATAAGTCAACAATTGTGAAAATGTAGTGAAAAATGTAGCGAAAGAGTTTGAAACACAGGCAATAAGTTTTATATCACAAGGAACTCGAGTTCCAAGTGGACTTTTTTAAGAAACTTGACTTTCGCAAACTCGAGTTCCATGTCAAACTCGAGTTTTACAAACTTGAGTTTCAAAAACGTGGTATATTATTAAATATTTCTCAAACAGTGGTAAAATACTAATAATTTCGAAAAATAGTGGTATTTGACTATTTTTGCCTTATTTTAAGGGTTTAACTGACCCTTGATGACCTTTGAAACAAATTCTCTCGAACTAGAAATTTCTACAACCTTTGTGACCCTTGAAACCGAAATTTCTACGGCCTTCATGACCCTTGAAACTGAAATTTCAACAGCCTACATGACCCTCGAAACAAATGTTTTATCTTTCTCAAGGATTGGCAACCTTTGAAAAATTTAAAAGAGATAAAAGAATAATAACCTTTTTTTGAGAGTCTCCCAACCCTCAAAATAAGGTTTTTCTTTTTTTTAAAATAAAATAAAATAAAAACCTGCAGCCATGCACATAAACTTCAACGAACCACATATTAAAAAATCTACATTATATCAAAACCAAGGAAGTCAATACCGTACCGGAGACTGTACCGGTTTGGTTAGCGGTACGATATATTTCGGATACCGGTCAATACCGGTGTACCGTTTCGAAATTACCGCTAATATATATATATATATATATATAATTTTAAAATGATAAATTTATGTCACTCATCTAATCAATAACAACAATAATAATATATACTTTAGAGAAACCAACAAGTTCATAAATAAATAAAAAAAGACAAAAAAAAAAAAAAAAAAAAAAACCAACAACTTAAATATATTTTAGTGTGTACCATTGTAGTTATATAATAATAAAATATATATATATATATATATATACACGTGACACTAGGTGGGATAGTACTGGAGTATACATGACACTAGGTGGGAGAGTACTGGAGTAGCAAGTTAAAACAAGTCCCATCAATTTACTTATCATTAATAATAATAATAATAATAATAATAATATTGGAGACAGTTCCATCACATTTCAAATTAGTGTCAGATTTTCACATGGCCTTGAGGCCTTGAGCAGATAAAAAGAGGGAAAACTGGAGAGGGAAGGGTAAAAGCAAAGTAAGAATAATAAAGGAGAGGAAACGACCACAGGTGAACTGATTGTTGAGAAGAAGAAGAAGCTTAAGAAGCTTGGGTGATCAACAACGGCAACAAATGGCGTTCCGGTGCTGCTTCTTGCTTTAATTGCTTCTTCTTCCTCTTTTTCTTCTTCTTGTCAGCCTTCTCCTCTCTCTCTCTTTTCTTAAAAGTTTACAAATAAATCAAAGATTTTTGCTTCGGTCCGAAATGCACTTTCCGGCCGAAATCCGGTATTTATCCCGGTACAGCCGAAACAGCTCCGGTATGGCCGGTATTAAATCCGGTACGAAATGTGAGTGTACCTGTACCGGTGAAGGTATCGGAACGGAAAATTTCGGCCGTACCGGCCGGTACGGTACGAAATTAACTTCCTTGATCAAAACACAAATATCAAAACAAAATCCAATTAGCTTTCCAAGTTACTAAATTCTTCATTCTTGAAGTTTATGTAGACATTTTCATATTAACATAAAGGAACTTAGTATTTTAACTAGATAAAGGAGAATAAAAAGGAAGAAGAAGAAGAAGAAGAGAAATGAATCAGAACAATAACCATGCATGATCAAAATCCTAATCCTAATATTATTCTATTTCAAAGCAAAACAACCTGGTGTACTAATGTTTAAAAGGTCTCACATGAAGGATTCTACCTTCTCCTGGTACTTCTCAAAGACTGATGCATAGCCACCAACTTTCCCTTGCATTAAGAATTGCAAGGAAATAGACAAACCAATTAATCATGCACTTGTTAAATGGTTGAGGTGTTTGATTGAAAAGTTGCCATACAATGAAGTCCATATTGACATGTGATTTTCAGAATGTAACATATTTCTGAAAAAGCAAATAAATGCTCACTATACCAAAGAAAAACTATAGACATGAAGAGTTCATTAACACACAAGTACACACACTTACCCACTCTATTTTGAACTTAATAAGGCTTGGCAACAATTGTTGTGTGACTATGATTAGTTCATTTTCTGTTTCATAGTTACAAAGAATATTTATTTGTTTCAATATGATTTTATTTATTATTGAATCCAATCTTTTCTACCCAAAAAAAAAAAAAAAAAAAAAAAGAAAAAAAAAGAATCCAATCCCATTTATATATGATATGAATATCCCCAATATTTGGTCTACGTCATTTACTCAAATTAGACAAGCTAGACAACATATATTCAAGAAAACAGTAGTCCATAGAGTGCCGTAATACTTTTTCATAAAAGAAAGGGCAAAACATTAATGAATGTAACCAATTATTATGGGTAAAGAGAAAAAGGGTCATCGTTTTGTTTTGTTTTTTGTTTTTGTTTTTGTTTTTTTTGTTTTTGTTTTGGATTGGTAATAAAAGCTTTATTGAGAAGAGTACATCGTGTTCACAATAGTGAACAAAATGTACTTGAAGGGTCATTGTTTTTTCTTTCTTTGTGGAGAAGAAGTGGAGAGAATTCACGGGGAGAGAAGTAAGGTGTCCAATGAAAATCAATTATTTCAAGGTTTCTTACCTTTTTTATTTTATTTTATTATAAAACTAGATTTCTTAAGATTTATATAAGGCTATCTCATAGTGGTTAGAACAATCCTTAAATGTGATACATGCCACATGCTTAACTTTATTACGGCTATAGCATGAAAGTAAACAAAAGAAAATGCCAATGAAAGGTTAAAGCGCTTGAGTTCATTATCCTTATGAATGTCAAAAGCAAATTACAAGTTTAGTTTGTATAAACTAAAAATAAATTCAAACCAATTCAAATGTCTATTTAGCAACTTGCATAAAACTCAAATTAGTTCAAAGTTGATATTTTTTCCCATGAATTTTAACAATATAACTAATCTAGCCTTATACTTTGTCAAACACCTTTCTAATGTGTCAATTGGAAGCTCTTACTCTAAAAAATCTTGCCCACTCTCAAATAAAATTATGGCTCCACATATAATAAATTTCTTTTAAATTAATAGTGTAATATTATAAAGATGTATAATTTTTGTTAAAATTATATTAGGTATAACTTAAATTTAACCCATATATAGTTTTTCGGTGAATAAAGTTGATAGTTTTCTTTCTAGTTAGAAAATTTTGTTCCTATCACCTCGCACCCTTGGTTCTTGTGGGGTGAGGGGGGGGGGGGGGGGGTGCTATAAGGACCGGGATTTAAGTCTCCAAAAGGGAGTTTCACACATATATACACTTAGATTATGTTAGAGTAGGATTTCTATCTTAGGGAAAAAAAAACTTTTGTTCCTCGTTTGGTTGTACCAATTTTGCTCTATGGCAATTTCTCTTTTGATACAGTAAACTCCGTAATTTTCCATTTGATTAGTAAGGAAAAGAATTTACACACCATTTCATAATTCACCTTACATTCCATCTTTTATTTTAGCACATCACCTATTAAAATAACCTAAAAAAAGAATGCCACCATAGAATACAAGATCAGCCCAATTGATTGCTAGATCGGTGACTGCAACCCAACCGAACCTAAATCAGTGGCCACAACCCACCGCCACAACCAACAGGACAGAAAAAACAACTTCCCATAGCAACCACTGCAACCCAACCAAAACCTAGATTGGTGAATGCAACCCACCACCATAGCATATAGTAACCATTGCCACAGAACAAACCGTGATTTGCTACCAAGAGAAAGTGAGAGAGAAGAGTGAAGAGGGATGATAGAGTCGCAAAGTGTTAGAGAGGAGAGAGGATAGAGGAGTGGAACTGTGATTTGCTACCAAGAAAGAGAGAGAGAGAGAGAGAGAAGTAACAATAAAAAACTAGCTAGTAGTAGATGTTACAGTGATCTAATACTAGTAGCAAATTGCCTACGCAAAGTGATTTTTTTTGCAATTATTTTAGCAAATTAATAACACACTGGATGGAGCCATTTTTAGTTGTTTGGTATACTAAAATAACATTTTGGGTATAGCAAACTCAATGCTAATGCTCTAACACTAGGACCAAAAAGATATAACACCTACTAAACTTTGTCTTGCTAATATATGTCAGATGGCAACCAGAGTTCCTCCAAACACTTCTGTAGGGAACCATTAGCATATGGCCTCTTAGAAGAGCCCTAGTGAAGTGTTCAAGGGAACTCGAGGAGACAACTGACTCTTCCTTAGTGAATTTTTTTCTTGGTAAGCCAATGCACCTCAAATACCCTATTTATAGTAAAGCTTTTTCCTGAAGGAATTTAGGTGGTCTATATGGTAGGAGACTTGTTAGAGAGGAGAAAATTCCAAGTAAACCAAGTTGATGAAATTGAATCTGGTCAGAATTTGGGTAAGATGAAGAGCAGGAAGAATAATGTTGAGGTGAATGGACATATGAGCTTCAATATTCTCCAACTTAAAAGGCCTATGAACAATCTTTTTCAAAGATATACGAAAGCTCAGAATGTATGGGAATGCGAGTGTATGCCCAAGTGCATGCTTAAGGACTCATTAAGCAGTTAATTAGACCTTGATGATTATTTATGCGAATCAATTATATGAGCTTTCTCTCTTATTAATGCACAAGCATAATCTTTTTAGTATTGGATATTCAGATATAGCAGGCTGTGTTGTGTGTGGTCAAGAATAGGTCTACGAATTGCATTAATTAATTGGTTCTCTTGCACAATTTTTTTTTTTTTTTTGGGCTATTGTCTTGAACAAACTTTCTAATACCACCTGCTTCACACAAAGAATACCCTTTTATTTATTTTTAGTTGGTGTATGTACTAGCTAGATTCTAACAAGAAGTTGCTTTTTGTTTTAGTGGAAAAGCTGAAAAGGATTGGATTGACAGTGAAAATATGGATGAGTGGTGCTAGGGATACTACAAATATAAATTAACGTGTCAAAAATTGAAGAAAAATAATTTAAAGAGTTATTTAGTATGATGTTAAAATGACACCAATTACATTTATTATCACGTCCGTTTGTAAATATTTTATAGTAAAATTGGCTGTAGCTTTAAATCTTCCAACTCTGAATTGGATGTGTGGCCTCTCGAAGCCGATTGTCCAATATTCTCTATCTAGTCCATGGTTATGTCTAGGTTCACTCACTGCAGCTCTCAGACCTTTCTCTTCTCGAATAGAAACAACATAAGTAGTTGAATGCAAAGGGAAGAACTAACTATATAAATAGAGTGGCTTAGTAACCATTTTTTGTATCAAGCATAGCTTATTAAGAGCTCATCATATCAGGTGTCCCCTAGAGTTCCATCAAACGCTTCATTGGGGAATCTGTGTACTCATCAGAATAGTTGTACTCCCTACTGAAGCGTTTGGAGGAACGCCGGGTGTCATTTGATTTACTAAAGAATTATTTTGGTTTATGACATCTTTCCCTTTTATAGTTTTACATTCATTTTACACAAATTGCAATGCTCTTAAATAGCCAATGAGTGCTTTTTGTTTTCCTTGCTCCATTTATTACTTTTTAGATTGTCATAATTAACATTATTCGAAAATGATATTTCCAAACTTGCATTTTAGTTGCTATGGGTCTTGTCATTGTTTTATTGGTGTAGAAGATATCAACATGGATGCATAAATAGTATTACCCTAATATATGCATTATTAATTAACTTTTAATGTCTACATGGTACGTACATATTTAAGAATAATCACGATTATATATGTGAAAATGTCTGGATCTATGTTTATTATTATGGACATCTGTTAATTTTTTACCAACTTTTGAAAACATCTTTGTAAGGATATCATTTGGTAGATTATGCAAATTATTCATCTTGGATTATTCCATTTGAAGGAAGAAAAAAAAGTAGTTTGTTATCCAATTTTTAACTAAGTAATTGCTTCTGAACATAATTTTAGCTAATAACCTCCAATTTTTTTAAAAATAAATAAATAAAAATGTATCACATTTATGTAAATGACTACTATATCATTTTTTCCTCTGTTATTATTCTTATACCACAGTTACCATAAGGAGGTCGAACCAAGGGAAAGAAACCAAGATGAGAAGAGAGGCACAAAGAAAAGAAGAAACAAAAACTGAGGTTTACCTTAGCCAAACTGGCACCGATTCGGAATAACTTCAGCTACACTGGTCCCAACCAAGAGGTGGGAAGGTCGTGAATGGCGATAACGATGAAAATGCGCGGTTTAGAAGAAAGGAAGGACCAATAGAAAACAGAAAACTCATGAAAACCCAAAACAACTGCGTGGGGATGCAAGCACAACTCTCCAACTAGTCAAGCAATGAATCAGGCAAAGTTGATCTTCTTTTCTAGCATGTGTGGGGTGCAACACCGTCTGTATAGAGCCAAAGCATTTGGGATGTCCCTTTTTGTGTGTGTGTGTAGATTGCAATTGCCATATGGCCCATAACGTAATGAGAAATTATATTTCCTACCATTTTAGTTCTTTTCTACACTACCATGTGTCATGCATATTTTGAAGTCTCTATGGGTCTCATGATCATTATCTTTACGGTGTAGAAGAAAACAAAATATAGCATTACCCTTATATGTGCAATATTAGCTTGTAACGTGTGTATATATAGTACATGCCATTAATATAATATATATATAATCACGTGTGTACATGCATGCTTGTGCGTAAGTGTGTGTTCTCAAATTAAGTTTATTACTACATAGATCTTTTTCTTTTTAATATTTATCAAAGTTTAAAAAAAAATCATTGGATGGATTAAAGGAGAAAGGAGTAGAGGAAAAGGGGATTGAGAATTTAATTTATCATGTTTGATTTATTTTATTTTATTATTTATTTTTTAAAAGAGAGGAGGAAAGGATTTGGAGGGGTAAAATATCTCTACAAACTCCTCATTTTTAATCATGGGCCTTCCCACTTAATTAAAGAATTTTAATTGATCAATTTTTCACTCATGATATCAATTTATATTTATTTCTTTAAATTTAATAAAAGAGTGATATAATTATTAAATTATATGATATCTTACAATTTCTTCTACTTAACGCCTATCTTAACTTTTAAAACATTCACTGAGAGTCTTGTAAACCAGTCGCATACTTTACTTTGTTTTATTAAAAAATATAAGCTTCAAATACCCTCATTATTGGAAAAAAAAAACCATCCAAACAAAGGAAATGCATATCCATTCCTCTCCTACTACTTAATTTAAAACCATTTAAATAAGGGGAATGGAGAACATTTCCTTACCCATCTCCTCTTTTTCCCCATTGCACACTCTACTCTTTTCTTCTTCCAAACTTCTAAATACACATAAGAGGTATTAAATAATACTTTTTTTTTCTCATTTTTCATAGGCAGTTATTAATTAATAACATAAAAAGAAAAAAAGAAGGTTTTGTTACTATTAGCCGTACAAAACTTCTTAAATTTTAAGCTATCATAATCATAGGCAGTGGCAAAGCCGCTGAGGGGCTGGGGGGGTCATGGACCCTCCTAGACTTGATTTTAGATATATACACCCTATTATATTGTCAAATATTTGTAAGTATTTCAATATATTAAGCTGATTTCATGATTTGTTCAATCTAATCTTATTACACCTAAATAATATTATGGCATTACCAAGAATTAGGATGATTTACTATTAATTTATTTAAGTATGTTTAAATTAAGAACTAGTGATGTATTCTTTAAAGAAAAAGATAATGACAATTTAGAAAGCAAAATCACATTTGAATTCTACTGCAAAAACTTCAATTCCCAAATAATGCCCTAAGAATGTCCAATTATTTTTAAAATAATAATAATAATTTGGTTTTGTTATATACTGAAATGGGAATTACTAAGAACTTTCTAATACAAGTTTGATAATTGATTAATTTATATATATCCATTCTTTATTTTTATTTTTTGGAATTTTTTCATTTCAATTTGTAATATACATGTATGTACGCTGGTTTACATACTTTACTTATTTTTTTAATGCCGTATTACAACATTTTTAAAATTTTGAATCAAATGAAACACATAAGTATTCTGTGTTGTAATTTCTCAAAAAAAAAAAAAAAAAAAAGTATTCTGTGTTGTATGTATTTCCTCCTGTATATGTACTACTGATTATGCTATCAAGCAATACATAAGAGATGGGTCATCCTTATAACATTGAATTTCTTATTATGCATTCGTTGACCTCACAAATTGTTTCAACACAAATTCAGAATACATTTTGAGTTATAAGCAATTTGTGTTAGGTAGTTTGTTTGCTTTAAGTTATGTATTGGGTACTCTAACTAGTAAAGTTGTTCAATGGCTAGCTCTACTTTTTGATCCTCATAAAATTTCAAAGTACAGTTTGAGTCATAAGCAATTTATGTCATCAGGTACTATTTGCTTTAAGTTATGTACCGAGACCACCGCACACCCTTGGTGCGATGGTCACTCCACAAGTATAAGTGCTTGTGGAGTGTGGGGGGCAAGGGCCGGGGTTCAAGTCTCCAGGAGAGAACTTCACACATATATACACTTAGATTAGGCTAGAGTAGAATTCTATCTCGTATAAAAAAAAAAAAAAAAAAAAAGTTATGTACCGAGCACTCTAGCTAGTAAAGTTGTTCGATAGCACTACTTGGTCTTACGAGGAGAATCTGAATTCAAGTGTCATATTCTCCATTTGTTGTAAGAAGAGAAACTCATCAATTAGTGCATATTAATTGTTTTCCTCTACATTTATATATTTTCAATTGATCTGCCTTGATGTATATTTACTTTAATTTATTAATTATATTTATATTATCAGAATCAAGCATCATTCAATTGTGCTGCTACAATTTACAGTCATGATTACTTCTTTCTTACCTGCCAAAATTACACTTGACCCTTGCGTTTTGCTTAAAAAGGAAAGACACGAAGTAACATGAAATATTAATTGTTAATTTTGATTCTAGATATATAATTTCAGCAGGAAATCATAGCAAAATTGATTGTGTAAAACATGGAAGTGCATGAGAACACAAGTTAATAGCTAACGTGCACTACTACTGGTGACTCCACCAACCAATCTGGACAAACTGAAAAACCAGAATAGGTTTAAGTATGTTTAAGGAAAATATACTCCTATATGATTCGTGAAAAAGTAGGCCGGGTACTACAAGTTTGGAACACATGAACTGTAATCTAGTAGTAAACCTCTCTCTATCTCTCTCTCTCCAATCATTCTGTAAGAATTCATTAACAGATTCATACAAAGAAGAAGGAGAAAGAAAACAAAATTATGTTCAAAGAATGCTGCAATCAAAAAAGACTTTGTCAGAGCGACTAAGGATAAGATGTTCTCCCACTTAATTATGCTCTGATAGCTAATGATGCAAATCAATTATATCTATCCTGCACATGCGTAATCTTTTTAGTACGGGATATTCAGATATTGTCAGAAATGTGTTGTGTGGTCAAGAATAGCTCTACGAATTGCATTGGTACCAACTACCAACTTGAACAAACTTAGATCTAATACCACCTAGTTCACACAAATAATTCAGTGGGTGTATGTACTAGATTCTATCAAGGAGTTGCTTTTGTTTGTAGTGGAAAAGCCGAAAAGGATTGGCTGGACAGTGAAAAACACTGAACAACAGTTTTGCTATGAATACTACAATTACAAACTAAAATTTGTCAACAATAGAAGAAAAATAAATTCAAACGTTTCTTTATTATACTAGTTAAGAAACATAAAATATATTATTATTGTCACATCAATTTGTAAATCTTTTATAATAAAATTAGTAGTAGACATGACATTTTCCGAATCTTAGTGGCATGTGTGGCCAATATTCTCTACCATCTAGTTCTTAGTTACGTCTAGGTTCACTTGCTACCTTTCCTCTTCTTGAACAAAAATAACAAAAGCATCTGAATGCAAAGAGAATAACTCAATATAAATAGAGTGGTTTAGTAACCATTTTGTATAAAGCAAATAAGGCAAAGTAGCTTAAGAGGGCATGATCAAGTTTCCCCTAGAGTTTCCCCAAACACTTCATTTGGGAACTATCTGTACTAATCAAAAGGGTTGTCCTCCCTACTGAAGTGTTTGACGGAACCCCGGGTGTCATTTGATTTACTAAAGAAATGATTTTCGTTGATGACATCTTTCCTTTTATAGTTTTACGTTCATTTTACACAAATTGCAATGCTCTTAACGAGCCAATGAGTGCCTTTTTTTTTTTTTTTTAATAGATTGTCATAATTAACATTATATGAAAATGATATTTCCAAACAAGCATTTTAGTTGCTATGGGTCTCGTCATTGTTTTATTGGTGTAGAAGATATCAACATGGATACATAAATAGTGTTACCCTAATAAAACACTATTTATGCATCCATTTTGGCTATAAATGCAAAATATTGAAGTTAGATATCCTCAACATTTTAGCTAATAACCTCTTTTTTTGTTTTATTAGTGTTACCCTAATAAAACACTACTGAAGTGTTTGACGGAACCCCGAGTATCATTTGATTTACTAAAGAAATGATTTTCGTTGATGACATCTTTCCTTTTATAGTTTTACGTTCATTTTACACAAATTGCAATGCTCTTAACGAGCCAATGGGTGCCTTTTTTTTTTTTTAGATTGTCATAATTAACATTATATGAAAATGATATTTCCAAACAAGCATTTTAGTTGCTATGGGTTTCGTCATTGTTTTATTGGTGTAGAAGATATAAGCATGGATACATAAATAGTGTTACCCTAATAAAACACTATTTATGCATCCATTTTGGCTATAAATGCAAAATATTGAAGTTAGATATCCTCAACATTTTAGCTAATAACCTCCTTTTTCTTAAAGTACTACATTTATGTAAATGACTAGTAAATCATTTTTTTCTGTTATTATTCTTATAGTACTACAGGTACCATAAGGAGGTTGAACCGAGGGAAAGAAACCAAGATGAAAAGAGAAGGATAAGGCACAGGAAAAAGAAGCTACAAAAACTGAGGTTTACCTTAGCCAAACTGGTGCATAATCCAATTCGGCACTTCAGCTACACTTAAAACTCGTGGGATAGAAGAAGGGAAGGACCAAAACAAAAGAGAAATCTCATGGAGAAGCAAGCACAACTTTCCCACTAATCAAGCAGTGAATTAGGAAAAGTTGATCTTGTTTTCTAGTATGTGGGGGTGCAACACCATCTGTCTATAGTCAAAGCATTTGGGATGTCCCATTTTTTTTTTCCTTGTTCAATTTATGAATTGTAGATTGCAATTTCGATATAACATAATGAGAAATTATATATTTCCTACCATTTTAGTTCTTTTCTACTCAACAACAGTCTATTATGTTTATGTACATGGAAGTCTCTATGGGTCTCATGATCATTATCTCAATGGTGTAGAGAAGAAATAAAAGTGGATATGCATAAATACCGTTACCCTAATTATGTAAAAGGTTTAAGCCTTTAAGGTCAATATTTATTTATGATATTAAAGTAGGTAGTTTTGAGTTCAAACCCAATCTCGGGTAATTTATCATATATAAAGGTATACAACACTGATAATACAATTTATTACTTTGTTGCCTACGAACATTGTAAATTTATAATAATATCCATTAAAAATAAGAAATCTAAACAATGGATTTCGCGACTTTTAAGAAATTTGTGAAATAAAATTTTCTTTCTTTCTTCCCCACTCTTCCTCATTCAATTCGTTCTTTCTTTTGGTGCAAGGTGAATGCACGAGTAATAAGCATTACCCACTAACTTGTGCTGCCAAATTTTACAGTCATAATTGCTTCTCTCCTACCTGCCAAAATTACATTACTTGTCCCTTGCGTTTAGCTTATAAAGGAAAGACAAGAAGGGACATGAAATATTAATTATTAATTTTTATCCTAGATATATAATTTTAGCAGGGAATCATAACAAAATTGATTTTATAAAACATGGGAAGTGCATGAGAACATTATAGTTTTTCCATACATGGATTTGTGCAAGAAGGAACAACACGATAACTTTTCAAATTCTGAGCATATGGATGAATCTTGGTAGCTAGAGCACATCACAACGTGTCATATGTTACATATTATTTAAATGCTGCATTGAAAGCATTTTATATTTGCACGCCTATATAAAGTTGAGGTTAACACTTAACAGTCAGTTAGACCATAGAAGAAGTGATTTCTTGAGAAAGAAAAAAGAAAGAGAGATGGAGCACATATCTTTTGTGAAATTCATCATCTTTATGATAGGGTTTCCATTGTTCAAAATGATTTTTGGACGTACAGATTTTTGCATTGGCTGGAAAAAGCGATCGTTGTTCCTGATAAGATGGCTGGAAGCAATATGTGTTGCAAGTGCAGACAACATAGAGATTCCAATTAATATTGGAGACGGAGCCTCATTATTAAACTACAAATTTTTTATTAAATAAATTGTTAATAACCACCTCTTGGACACAAGGAGAGTAGTAAGGTGAGCAATGAGATAAAAATTTTGGGACTTTCTATCAGAGTGATAGCAAAGATGATCACAAAGAAACAAGAGCAGAGCATGAAGAGCACGATGCAGTGAAGCTTAAATCACAGTGAAGATCAAAGTGCTGCATAAACGACAACCGTTTTATACTTGGTATATTGTACATAAACATAAACGGCATGTAGCTTAGTCCCTGTTTAATTGTATAGATGATTCATGTGGGAGAGTTAGTTTCAGCACGTGTGGGAGTTAGTTATTTTTCTGTTAAGCTTCAGTTATTCAGTTAGAGGTTCACAAGCTTAGATCAATCTATAAATAGTTTTTGTACTCTCTTTTTCCAATTAATGAAAATACAGAAGTTTATTTCATTCATTTTCTGAGATCCTGAGTTCGATCATTGTCTCCTCCACTCTACCTCCCATTTAAATTCCCACGTGTTGGGCCTCACCTATTAAAATGTAGTTTCGGCCCACACGTGAGGGGGAGTATTAGAAGTATTTGTTAAATGATTAAATTTACCATATCCCAATAGCTTAAGCTTTTGGGACAATCGGTAATTTAATATGGTATCAGAGCACCAAATTCCCAAATTCTTTTAGGGTTTCATTTTTCTTTTCTTCTTCAGTTTTCTCGAGAAAGCACTCTGTTTCTGAGAAAATTTTCTTTCTTTAAAGAAAATCTTCTTTTCTTTATCATCAATGGCTTCCGCTGCCACAACCACGACTGCAACTGGTTCTGCTAATGGTTCTGTACCTGGAAATCCATCTCCTTCTTCTTCACAAGAGTCACCAATGGACGATCCCCTGTTCTTGCATCACGCTGAGAATCCAAGCTTAGTGCTAGTTACACAGCCTTTAATTGGTGGAGAAAACTACTCTGCTTGGGCTCGAGCAGTGAGGAAAGCTTTGCTCACCAAGAATAAGCTGGGATTTATTGATGGGACTCTTACTCTCTCATCACCATTGGTTTCTACTCCTTCCTCTGTGCAAGCGTGGATTAGATGTGACAACATGGTTGGAACTTGGCTGACCAATTCAGTCTCTTCAAAGCTTCAAGCAAGCATTATATATGAAGATACTGCTTTAGAAATATGGAGCGACTTGAAGAATCGTTTTGCCCAAACTAATGGACCAAGAGTGTTCAACCTTCAAAAGGAAATTGCAGAGCTACACCAAGGTGAGATGAGCATCACTGACTTCTTTACTCAGTTGAAAGTCTTTTGGGATCAGTTACAAAACCTTAGTCCATTTCCCACTTGCACTTGTGGAAAGTGTATGTGCAATATCAACAAAAGGCTAAATGAACTACAAGGTCGAGAATCTGTGATGAAATTCTTAATGGGAGTGAATGAGTCCTTTTCCCAAGTTAGGTCTCAGGTGTTGCTCGTGGATCCTATTCCATCCCTTAGCAAGGTTTACTCTTTGATGATTCAAGAAGAAACTCAAAGATCAATCCCAAATGTACCAATTGTTAAAGTAGATTCTACTGCTTTGGCTGTTAAGGTGTCCACTGATCAAGTTAATCATGTTACCAATCTTGTTAATTCTGGTGGGAAGGGTAAGGATAGGCCAGTTTGTACCCACTGTGGCAAGAATGGCCATACCATAGATAAATGCTACAAATTACATGGGTTTCCTCCTGGTTTTAAGTTCAAGAACAAGACTGTTATGGCACATCAAGTCTCCTCAAGTTCAAGTTCAGAGTTTGCTTCTCCAATGCATCAATCTTCTGCCTTCACTCCTGAGCAGTGTCAACAGCTTTTGGCTTTGTTTAGTGCATCCAGCTCCTCTCTTACAACACCATCTCAAGCACTGCATGGTCCAATGGCCAATGCACCATCTTCTTCCACTTCTGCCAATGTGGCAATGGCAGGTATGGACTTTTCCCATAGTATTTTTCTGCACAAGTGGTCAATAGGAGGGCTTATGGTGGTAAAACCTGGGTTTTGGACACGGGTGCTACTGACCATTTTGTATGTTCAGTAGATTTGCTAACCTCAATCACAGCTATTAGGCAGTCCTTGGTTCAATTACCAAATGGGGAATCAGCTCAAGTAACCCACATTGGAACTGTTACCCTTTCCCCTTCACTAACTCTTAAAAATGTTCTTTGTGTTCCATCTTTTTCTTTAAATCTTTTGTCCATTAGTTCCTTAACTCATTCACAGCCATATTGTTGCATTTTTCTGTCTGCCTATTGTTTCATTCAGGACCTTATTTCCTGGAAAACGATTGGGGTAGGCAAGGCACATGATGGATTGTACCTGTTGCAGTCAACCAGCCTTCAACAATCATCCAGTTCTTCCTTTGCTACCTTCTTGTCTGCTCACAATCTTACTGATACTTTTGGCCATTTCACTGCAGCCACTTCTACATCTGATTCTTTTCAATCTTCCTCTATCTGGCATGACAGGTTGGGGCACCCCTCTGATGTCAAACTCAATAGCTTATGTCATGTAATTCCTTCTTTAAAACTTTCTTGTAATAAGGGCTGTCAAATCTGTCCTATGGCAAAACTTAAGAGATTGCCTTTTCCTTTTCACAATAATATCAGTTCTCATGCTTTTGATTTGATTCATATGGATGTATGGGGTCCTTACTCTACTCCTACTTTAGATGGCTTCAAATATTTTCTAACAATTGTGGATGATGCTACAAGAGCAACATGGTTGTTTTTAATGAAGTCCAAATCTGAAGTTAGGCAGCTTTTTCATTCTTTCTACACTATGATTCATACTCAATTTGGCCTTAAAATCAAAGTGGTTAGAACTGATAATGCCAAGGAGTTTCACATGTCTGATTTCTTTAATTCTCATGGAATTGTGCATCAAACCAGCTGTGTTTACACTCCACAACAAAATTCTGTTGTGGAGAGGAAACATCAGCACCTCCTTTGCATAGCTAGAGCCTTGCAAATTCAATCACAACTCCCACTTCAGTTTTGGGGTGATTGTGTGTTACATGCTGCCTACATCATCAATCGGCTTCCAACTCCTTTGCTACAAAATAAAACTCCTTTTGAGCTTCTTTTTCACAAAGTCCCTGACTATTCTAATCTCAAAGTTTTTGGCTGCCTATGTTTTGCATCCACCATTCCTCAACACAGATCCAAATTCACTCCCAGAGCAAGGAAGTGTGTCTTTCTTGGTTTTCCATTCAATGTTAAAGGTTTTAAAGTTTTTGACCTTGAGTCTCACATGGTTTTGGTTTCTAGAGATGTCACATTTCATGAAAATGTGTTTCCTTTTGCTCTCAACTCTAGTAATTCTGTCCAGCAACCATGTTCTATCCCTGTGCCTTGTATTCCAGCTGTTAATCCACTTCTTGATCCTTTATCTACTTCTGCTATACCTCATGATTCAATTACTCATATTCATCATTCTATTGATGATGACTTACTTGATGAGGTTCCAGTTGAGCCCCCTGATCCTATTGTTGATCCTATTCCTCTTAGAAAATCTTCTAGACCTGTCAAACAACCTTCCTACCTACTAGCTTATCACTGCAATCAGGTTTCATCTGTCACTGCTGCCTCTCCTTCCCAATCAGGTACTTCTCATCCACTCTCTTCTCATCTTTCTTATCAATACCTCTCTCCTTCTTACAAATCCTTCTGCTGTTCCATTTCTTCCCTTATTGAGCCTACCTATTACTATCAAGCTGCTTCTGACCCCAAATGGCAAGAAGCCATGGCTGCTGAAATAGCTGCCCTTGAGGCAAATCACACATGGACTTTAACCCCCCTGCCTGCTGGTAAGAAGCCTATAGGGTGTAAATGGGTGTATAAGATCAAGTATAAGGCCAATGGTTCAGTTGAAAGGTACAAGGCAAGGCTGGTTGCTAAGGGGTTTACACAAAAAGAGGGTGTGGACTATTTTGAGACCTTTTCCCCTGTGGCTAAAATGGTTTCTGTCAAGGTCCTTCTTGCTGTGGCTGCCATTAAGGGCTGGTTCCTTAGTCAATTGGATGTCAATAATGCATTTTTGCATGGTGATTTGGATGAAGAAGTCTATATGGCTCTTCCACAAGGGTTCCATAGCCAGGGGGAGATAGTTTGTAAACTGAATAAATCTTTGTATGGGCTTAAACAAGCCTCTAGGCAATGGTTTGCCAAGTTTTCTGGTACCTTGCTTCAACTTGGTTTTACTCAGTCCAAAACTGACTACTCATTGTTTACTAGGAGGCAAGGTGATGTTTTCATGATGCTTTTGGTGTATGTGGATGATGTTTTGGTAGCCTGCAATGATAAAACTGAAATAGACAGATTCAAGGTTCTGTTAGATGACAGGTTTAAGCTTAAAGACTTAGGTGACTTGAAGTACTTCCTTGGATTGGAGGTTGCCAGATCAGTCAAGGGAATTGCACTTTGTCAAAGAAAATACACTCTTGAAGTGCTTAATGATGCTGGTATGTTGGGGTGTAAACCAGCTAGAACTCCTATGGAACAAAGTCTGAAACTAAGTCAATTGGAAGGTGAAGAACTTAAAGATCCTAGCATCTACAGAAGGTTAATTGGGAGGTTACTGTATCTGACCATCACAAGGCCAGACATCACCTTTGCTGTCCATAAGCTCAGTCAATACATGTCCAAGCCAAGAAAGCCACATCTAGATGCAGCCTATAGAATTTTACAATATCTGAAGAGTGAACCAGGGAAGGGTCTCATGTTCTCCTCCAAGGCAGATTTGCATTTGAAAGGTTTTGCAGATGCTGATTGGGCTTCATGCTGTGATACTAGGAAGTCAGTAACAGGTTATAGCATTTTCATTGGAGATTCCTTGGTGTCTTGGAAATCAAAGAAGCAGTCCACAGTTTCCAGGTCTTCAGCAGAGGCGGAATATAGAGCTATGGCAGTTGCAACATGTGAAATTGTATGGATTTTATATTTTCTAAAGGATATTGGAGTTAAACATGACAAAGAAGCATTGTTGTTTTGTGATAGTCAGGCAGCATTGCATATTGGTTCCAATCCCGTTTTTCATGAGAGGACCAAGCACATTGAGATAGACTGTCATGTGGTCAGGGATAAAGTTTTGGAAGGGGTTATCAAGCTTAATCATGTGAGGTCTCACTGCCAATTAGCAGACATGCTTACCAAGGCATTGGGGTACAATCAATTCTCTAATCTTGTTGATAAAATGGGAATGATGAACATACACACCCCAGCTGCTCTTGAGGGGGAGTATCAGAGTGATAGCAAAGATGATCACAAAGAAACAAGAGCAGAGCATGAAGAGCACGATGCAGTGAAGCTTAAATCACAGTGAAGATCAAAGTGCTGCATAAACGACAACCGTTTTATACTTGGTATATTGTACATAAACATAAACGGCATGTAGCTTAGTCCCTGTTTAATTGTACAGATGATTCACATGTGGGAGAGTTAGTTTCAGCACGTGTGGGAGTTAGTTATTTTTCTGTTAAGCTTCAGTTATTCAGTTAGAGGTTCACAAGCTTAGATCAATCTATAAATAGTTTTTGTACTCTCTTTTTCCAATTAATGAAAATACAGAAGTTTATTTCATTCATTTTCTGATACTTTCTTCAAGATTTAAGATGGAGAGAGAGAGAGAGAAAGTGTTTTTTTTTTTCCTGCCTTTTGTTATGAGAGATATATAGTTTCTCTCTTGGAAAATTTCAAGTAATATACTTTAATTTTATGAATGAATTTGTATGCTCTTATTTTAATTTTATTTAGGAACATTTTGTTTTATTTTAATTTTGTCTCTCAACCTTGTTGAGTCCAGCCCATGATAAGTGTGTTTAGAGAATTCTTCATTAGTTTTGGAATCCCACATTGACTAGAAGAATAATGAGGTGCACTAATTATATTGTAAGAGTTAGTCCCACGTTATGAAGAGAAGTAGTAAAGATTTGCGCCATCCCTTATAAAAGAAGTGGTAGAATAGTTTTACTATGTGCGTGAGTTAAATGCAAAACTTTGTCTTGTGAGAGAGATAAGACTAGCTTTGCCTAGTGAGTTTTGTTTTGTTGAGTGTAGGCTTGGAGTTAGCCTAACTACGTTTTTTTGTATGTCTTGTGGTGTTTATTATTTATTGTTTTGCGTGTATTTTCACTACAAACCTTCTATATTTTGGAATATAGTGGGGGCCTTAATTTTCTCTACAATGCATTCTATTGGCCAATAGAAAGGACTCTATTTTTATCTTTTTAAGTGAGGAAGTATTAATTAAAATGTCCATTATGTAAAACAAATAAATATATATGATATTAGTTAACAGATGGGGGATTAGGCCATTGTCTAAGCGGTCTATATGGTTGAGCTGATGTGGCAACTTATTAATGAGGGATAATAAAGTGGTGTCAATGCATGCTTGATGTGAATCAATAATAACCTGTCAACTCAACACTGTGAGATTTATTATGAAAAATGTATATCTGTAGCATTACTTTAAATTAGTGCCAAGTGAAAACTAAAACTATCAATAAGCCTTGAGCCTTAACAATTTTCCTAGTTATGTGACATTATAATTGGTATTAATAATTAAAAGTGATGTAAGTAGTAAATTCTTGTGAAAGTGATATTATTTTAAGCACAAATTTTCACGCTTATAAACGTGAAAAATATTGTGAAAATCATTGTGTGTCTAAAACGATAAGGTACAGGACCACATACATTGTGACCATTCGTCAAGCTAGGTACGTAATGCTAATGTGTTAGTTAGGCTAATAAGTGCTTCCAGTATGCAAGCTTAATTTTGTACCCTTATTATGTTGAAAAATGACAGACCATTAGAGATCAAAGGAAGCACATGTTTGGGTAAGTCGTAAGCTAGCTTCTGACCACTCATCAAAATTTTATTCTCTACCCTTCATGTGACCCATTATTTAGACTAGGTTCAACATTCAAGTGTCCATATACGAGGATATTTTTCATCCCTATTGGTCCATCAAATCCAAAGGCATTCATTACAGAATCATGTGACTAAAGATAGAGAACCTCTTCGTTCTCAAATAAAAAAGATAGAGAACCTCTTCTATAAATAGTAGGGTTTACTGTACATTGCCTTACCAAGAAACAAGAATAAGAGAAAGTATAGGTCAGCTGTCCCCTAGAGTTCCCTCGATCACTTCACTGGAGCTGTAGTTTTAGTCCACTGAAGTGTTTGGGGGAACTCTGGTTGTCACTTGACATTGATAAACAATGAAGAGAGTTGGTAGGTAAAACATACACATATATATGCAGTGTTCATTTTCAGGTATGTAAGGTCATTTGTTTTTCTTTGGCATTTCATTTTGTAATCATTTTTAAGGTTCTTTTTTCTCATTTCATGTCTCACATGTACCCTTTAATAGGCTTCAAACAAGCCTCATTGATCAATATCCGACATTAACCACACCCACACTAATAATCTTTTTTGGGTTAAACTTGTTGCACAATTGAAAATTGTGACTTCAAGTCACTATTTTACTTGCTCTTTGGGGATATGTATAAAATAGCTTGTGTGCAATAAATACTACCCCTTTTTTTTTATAGGTTTGGATATAGATCCCCTAATGTATTGCATAGGATGCACGTAATTACATGAGATGGCTGAAGATTGAGTTGAACTTTTTAACTTCAATCCTCAACAATATGATTATGGTTAAAAAGTTAATTTCAATTCTCAACGGCAAAATGTAATTGCACCGGGTGCAATACCTAGACTTCATCAAAATTCTAAATAATAGGGAAAGAGAGGGGAGGTAGGGCTCGAAACACTGGACACCACAGAGTGTGTATGAATACTCTTGACCTATCTTTGTACCCTGACATTAGCTAGAATCATTTAATTAGTAGTAATTGGAAATCGTTTTTCCAGAGAACAAGACTTTAGTCTATTCGCGCGCCTGAGATTTTGAATAGGGGTTGAACTTGAAAGTTCACTTTATAAGTTGTCTTTGGATTTGAAGTCTTAAAATTAAGAGATTTAAAGAACAATTTTTAGTATAAATTTCTTAATATATATTTAATATAGCATGTGGTGGATTTTAATTTTGAGGATTTTTCTCTAACAAAAACACTTTTTTTTTTTTTGGAGTGAAGAGATAGAAATTTTATTAAAACAACAAAAGAAAGTATACAAAGAGGTCTGAGCTTGGTCAGACAAAGAAAGAAAATATACAAAAGGATACCAGACCCTTAAAACGAAAAAACACTTCTAATATTATAGATTTGAAATAATATTTTACTCCTAATTTTAGTGTACATATTAATAAAATTTTAATTTATCCATAATTTTATGGATAGAAAAAAGTTTTGCATTTCATATATTTTTTTTTTTTGAGAGAGTTTCAACTTATGGCGTCCGCTTCTGATGAACACTCTTTATCATTAGACTAAGACATCAATCAGTTTTTGGTATAGGCGGGGATTGAACCTCAGATCTCTTATACAACTATCAGATATTTTACTAGTTGAGCTAAAAACTAATAAAATCAGAGATTTTATCATTCCTTTCAAATTTTACTCAAATGAATCATTATAGAAATTAATTAACATAAACAACTGAATTTTACTCGATTGAATGGTACTACAAAATTGAATTGCTAATTATCTCGGACTTCTTATAACAATAAGTAATCGACAAAAGTTCCTAAAAATCTCAAGCTGTTGTTAAAAAAGGCACTTTTCCAATGTCAACTTGGTGCTTTGACTAGCTAAAGTTATACTAACTTCTAGATCACATCCTATTTGATTCGATCTCAATAGCCTACTTAAACCGGAAGTGCAAATTTTATAATTTATTAGGATTTTTTTAACAATTATCTTAAGGGAATTTGTTTTGGAAATACTTTTTAGATTTTTTTTTTTTATACTTTTAGTAACTGATTTTTTTATTATAAAATTTTATATTTTTAATAAAAATAATAATCAAACTTTTTTTTAATTTATTTATTTAACAAATACTTTAAAGGCATCTTATTATTATACATGGAAAATGAATCTATGACGTGTTATTGTGTGTGTCCTCAAAAATGCATTTAATATTAGATTATTTAATGTTTTTGTGGGGCCCGTGGACCTGGGAGCCCCAACCCACCTTTAAGCTGGCCCAAGGCCCATGCCGAGGAGGGACAATTGTCCCAGGCCGGCGTCTATGGGCTTCAGCCCTTACTAGGCCCGCGCCGAGGATACCCCTTCCTCGGCACTCCTAATTTAAACTCCAGGTGGTCACATCCACGCTTAATGCATTTACCTAACTCCCCTGGCAGCATTAATGCTGATGGGACCTCTGAGCGGCACAGCCTTGGGTGCTGCGACCCACAGTAAGGTTGGGAACACAACGGATGGGACAGGTTCTAAAGCAAGGGTCCTGGATGATTGACAGCTGTAAGGCTAAGATCAACCAGAAGAGACTTATATAAGAAAAAGTACCCCTCTTGAAAAGGGGGGCCTCCTCGGCCGTCCGAGGAGTAACCCCAAGCCAAGAAGAACAAGGCTAAGCTCCTTCGAAGAAGGAAGAAGGCTTCCGGAGAACCGGTGGCAAGCCTGTTGGCGCCAAATCCTTCGTCCCACTCTCTAAACAAATGTATTGCTGGGGGATCTACGACAAAACGAGCCCCTACAATTGGCGCCGTCTGTGGGGAGGGTTAGTGCGCCGACCGGCGCGACCGGCGATCGTTCTAAACAGTCACTTCGCAAAAGAAAAACAAATAAGCGCAGTCGCAGCAAAATGGAAGATTCAACAAAAAAAAAAAAAAAAAAAAAAAAAAAAAAAAAAAAAAGAGAAAAGAGAAAAGAGTGATATTATTTCATGAAAAGGAAAGTTACAAAATACAATCAGAGGCTCAGGCAGGCTTGTTTTACAAGCTTTATTACAAGCTAATCCTACAATCGGAGGCTCAGGCAGTCCGATTCTACAACTAGCTAGAGGGAGGGAGAAGTGTCAACCCGTGCTTTTATTGGCATCAGCAGAACGGGAGAGCTTGACAATAAAAGCGGGGAAGGGGGCTGGGGCTGGCTCGCTTCAAGGCGGAAGCTTGAACAAAGTGAGGAGCAGATGCAGGGGCACCGGAATGTCCTCCCCCGTGATGTTCCCTTGATGCTCTCCAATCCTCCCGAGCGCCGGCCGTTGGAGACGGCAACACTCAGGCGCCAGCCATGACATGAGTTCGCGTGTCTCCTCCACCGAAGGTGCGCTCCGGGGAGAGACGTTAGGTACCTCAACAACGTCCCACCTGGCCACCGCGTGCGACACTGCCGGTGTTACGCCTAGACTCTGCCGCACCAGAAACCCAGTGGGGGTTGCGGCCACGGCGGCCCTTAGTCCCATATCTCCTAACTCCGGTCACAATTCCGACGGGGTTATTAAAGGGGCATGGGGAGTGGAAAAATGGTGTTCTTTCTGTTCGAGTTGGGAGACTCATGGAGTATGAAGAAACCATCCCCCCAGAAAGCCTTATATAGAGGAGGAGGGTTGGTGAGAATTAATTCACGCAGAATTCGAAAAGTGAGTTACCGAGGCGGCGAACAATAATGAAGCCACCAAATTCCAAGGGGGCCGCAGACCGTTGTACTTCTGTTGATTTACGAGACCATTAATGAAGGCGCGTCTCGCGCACCGAAGCGTCAGGCGCAGAACACGAACGGCCAAGAAACGCTTCCCAGATAGAAGATGGGACTCGAGCTGGAGGCGAGATCAACGCCACGTGTAAAATCACTGCCCGACCGAAGGAGGAATCGTCCCCAGAAAACGGTCCGAGGACAAACCCCTACTTACAGAAAAATGAAAGTGTTAGACAGAACCAAGGCTCTGCATGGTCCTCGGACTCAGGCCTATGGGGAAACTAACTACTTCAGAAGACCAAGTGTTAGACAGAACCAAGGCTCTGCATGGTCCTCGGACTCAGGCCTATGGAGAAACTAACTACTTCAGAAGACAAAGTGTTAGACAGAACCAAGGCTCTGCATGGTCCTCGGACTCAGGCCTATGGGGAAACTAACTACTTCAGAAGACCAAGTGTTAGACAGAACCAAGGCTCTGCATGGTCCTCGGACTCAGGCCTATGGGGAAACTAACTACTTCAGAAGACCAAGTGTTAGACAGAACCAAGGCTCTGCATGGTCCTCGGACTCAGGCCTATGGGGAAACTAACTACTTCAGAAGACCAAGTGTTAGACAGAACCAAGGCTCTGCATGGTCCTCGGACTCAGGCCTATGGGGAAACTAATTACTTCAGAAGACCAAGTGTTAGACAGAACCAAGGCTCTGCATGGTCCTCGGACTCAGGCCTATGGGGAAACTAGCCACTAATCTTGAAGGCAGCACCTGTGCCTAGGTCTTGCATGGTCCTCGGACCCAAGCCTACGGAGAGCTAGCCACTAATCTTGAAGGCAGCACCTGTGCCTAGGTCTTGCATGGTCCTCGGACCCAAGCCTACGGAGAGCTAGCCACTAATCTTGAAGGCAGCACCTGTGCCTAGGTCTTGCATGGTCCTCGGACCCAAGCCTACGGAGAGCTAGCCACTAATCTTGAAGGCAGCACCTGTGCCTAGGTCTTGCATGGTCCTCAGGACCCAAGCCTACGGAGAGCTAGCCACTACTCTTGAAGGCAGCACCTGTGCCTAGGTCTTGCATGGTCCTCGGACCCAAGCCTACGGAGAGCTAGCCACTAATCTTGAAGGCAGCACCTGTGCCTAGGTCTTGCATGGTCCTCAGGACCCAAGCCTACGGAGAGCTAGCCACTACTCTTGAAGGCAGCACCTGTGCCTAGGTCTTGCATGGTCCTCGGACCCAAGCCTACGGAGAGCTAGCCACTAATCTTGAAGGCAGCACCTGTGCCTAGGTCTTGCATGGTCCTCGGACCCAAGCCTACGGAGAGCTAGCCACTACTCTTGAAGGCAGCACCTGTGCCTAGGTCTTGCATGGTCCTCGGACCCAAGCCTACGGAGAGCTAGCCACTAATCTTGAAGGCAGCACCTGTGCCTAGGTCTTGCATGGTCCTCAGGACCCAAGCCTACGGAGAGCTAGCCACTACTCTTGAAGGCAGCACTTGTGCCTAGGTCTTGCATGGTCCTCGGACCCAAGCCTACGGAGAGCTAGCCACTAATCTTGAAGGCAGCACCTGTGCCTAGGTCTTGCATGGTCCTCAGGACCCAAACCTACGGAGAGCTAGCCACTACTCTTGAAGGCAGCACCTGTGCCTAGGTCTTGCATGGTCCTCGGACCCAAGCCTACGGAGAGCTAGCCACTAATCTTGAAGGCAGCACCTGTGCCTAGGTCTTGCATGGTCCTCGGACCCAAGCCTACGGAGAGCTAGCCACTAATCTTGAAGGCAGCACCTGTGCCTAGGTCTTGCATGGTCCTCAGGACCCAAGCCTACGGAGAGCTAGCCACTACTCTTGAAGGCAGCACCTGTGCCTAGGTCTTGCATGGTCCTCAGGACCCAAGCCTACGGAGAGCTAGCCACTACTCTTGAAGGCAGCACCTGTGCCTAGGTCTTGCATGGTCCTCGGACCCAAGCCTACGGAGAGCTAGCCACTACTCTTGAAGGCAGCACCTGTGCCTAGGTCTTGCATGGTCCTCGGACCCAAGCCTACGGAGAGCTAGCCACTAATCTTGAAGGAAGCACCTGTGCCTAGGTCTTGCATGGTCCTCAGGACCCAAGCCTACGGAGAGCTAGCCACTACTCTTGAAGGCAGCACCTGTGCCTAGGTCTTGCATGGTCCTCGGACCCAAGCCTACGGAGAGCTAGCCACTAATCTTGAAGGCAGCACCTGTGCCTAGGTCTTGCATGGTCCTCAGGACCCAAGCCTACGGAGAGCTAGCCACTACTCTTGAAGGCAGCACCTGTGCCTAGGTCGTGCATGGTCCTCGGACCCAAGCCTACGGAGAGCTAGCCACACATATAAAAGTAGCAACTAAACCAAGGAACTGCGTGGTCCTCGGACTCAGTCCCACGGGGAAACTAACCGCTTACCGAAGAATTGAAGCGCCAGGCTGACCATTTGGGGAAGAACCAGCTAGCGAAAGGCCTTCCGGAACTTGAGGGGGCCGTGGGTGTCAAAACCCTCCTCCCCGTCCGAGGGAACGTGCAGCAGGATTTTGAGGGGCTATTGTGGGGCCCGTGGACCTGGGAGCCCCAACCCACCTTTAAGCTGGCCCAAGGCCCATGCCGAGGAGGGACAATTGTCCCAGGCCGGCGTCTATGGGCTTCAGCCCTTACTAGGCCCGCGCCGAGGATACCCCTTCCTCGGCACTCCTAATTTAAACCCCAGGTGGTCACATCCACACTTAATGCGTTTACCTAACTCCCCTGGCAGCGTTAATGCTGATGGGACCTCTGGGCGGCACAACCTTGGGTGCTGCGACCCACAGTAAGGTTGGGAACACAACGGATGGGACAGGTTCTAAAGCAAGGGTCCTGGATGATTGACAGCTGTAAGGCTAAGATCAACCAGAGGAGACTTATATAAGAAAAAGTACCCCCCTCTTGAGATGGGGGGCCTCCTCGGCCGTCCGAGGAGTAACCCCAAGCCAAGAAGAACAAAGCTAAGCTCCTTCGAAGAAGGAAGGGGGCTTCCGGAGAACCGGTGGCAAGCCTGTTGGCGCCAAATCCTTCGTCCCACTCTCTAAACAAATGTATTGCTGGGGGATCTACGACAAAACGAGCCCCTACAGTTTTCATATAATTTTTCAAAAAAAAAAAAATTCAATTTTTACACAAATTTTAAAGAAAAAACACTATCACAATGGTTTTGTGTACGCCAACCAATAAAGTATTAACACACATCATATATCTCTCACGTCAACACTCATTCATGTTTTAATAAAAAGAGACAGATTTTATTAATTATATAGAGTGTACATCATCTTGTAACAACTTGGCAATATACGGAGGGTATCCTCAAGCCAAAAATTCAAATAACTCTCACATCAACTGAAGGTTGACTTGACAAACCTAGCTATATGTCATATCTCTCTCTCTCTCATCTTAGTGGATTTTTCCAACCTGAATTAAATTCAAAAACACCATAAAACCTAAATATTTTCCTTCAAGTTGATGCCGAAGTGTCTGGAAGGATTATAAGACGCATCAAAAGGCAACTCTTTAAAAGCTTAACAATGCATTTGTTTCTTGAGGTTTGGTTTCCCCAAGGTTCAATTGCATTATGTCAACTGGGGGTATAATTTCCAACAAAATAAATTTATCAAAATTCATATACCATATACAATAATTTTCAATATCTTTTTTTGGTTCTAGTCCTAGCATAATCTGCTATAAAACCACATTTGAAATTCAACTAAAACATGCTAGTAACTAGAACAGGATCAATCATGAAAAATAGCAAGATCTTAATTATGTACCTATTGATATATACCATGAACAAACCTAAGCTAATCCACAATAATAATAATAATAATAACAATTCACATGCACGTACTTGACACAAAACTTATGCAGGTCTTCCTTTCCAACCACCTTCTGTAAGGATGTCTTTTGATGGGACAAATTAGGGTTTTGTCTAGCCTTAGGAGTGAAGAAGGGGATATAGTTTTAATAGTTATATTCACCCATCATAGATTATGCTTACATCCTACATACAAGTCTAAGAAAAATAAGTCTTCCCAAGGCCCATTACTAAACATGACCACAATATACTAGCTATTAGGACCTTCAAACACATTGAACAAGTCACATTCTACTTGTTTTTAATAAAATAAATTTTCATAATAGAAACCCAATTCTTACATATTCTTATAATTGATAATTAAATAATTATATTCTTTTTAAATATTAAAAAAAAAAAAACCGTCTATTTTGACATATATATTGACTTCCATACATTTTCCGAATTCTTTTCATTATTTTCCTACTCACTAGATGTTATGGCTAATCAGTGATCCATTAAACTGACCCACCCAATCTACTCAATCCAAGAAAATTTTGGATTTGTTGAGCTCTATATCAATAGAACATTCGTAATTTAAAAAAAAAAAAAAAAAATCTGCACAATTTATTTTCACTGGTTAGAGCATATTATTATTGGTATCAAATCTCTGATTCAAAATAGGTGTCAACTTGATCAACGAAACAATATATATTCAAGGTGAACCAAAAACAAAGTACAAATTTAAATTTCGCTGTAGTGCTGTAATTATGCCGTTGATCTTTAAGTAGAATTTATAGTTTCACAAATGGCTCCTAAAATGTGATAATAATAATAGTAAAAGTATAAGGCACCTCTTGTTTCCTAATCACATTTAAATAAAAAAAATTACAAGCCCACACTCAATTTCATAACAATGTTGGATATCAATTTATTATTGGTATACAATAATTTCACTTTATGATGAATAAAACGGTGTCCTCATTTTGTGCTATATATAAATCATTAACAATAGACTTTATGCTTCAGTATGTTACATTAAAGAATTATTAAAATTGTACATGACAAGCAGAAGTGTCTAATGTGCAAATAAGTACAAAAAGAAAAGGAGGCTGTAAATACTGAAAATAGTAAAAGGAAACAGCAAGCATATATATATAGTCATAAAAAGAGCAAGATGCAAATAGCTGACATTTGAATATGACATTCACAGCTTGTCAAATGAAGATCAGTCGGATCTTGTTTTGTTTGGTGAGTATCAAGCGCCACCAGGAGTTCCTCCAAACACTTCAGTAGCAACAATGACCCTTTACTTAAAAGAGAGTTCCTAGTGAAGTGGTCAGGGAAACTCTAGGGGACACTGATGCATATTCTGGCTCTTCCATTTGTTTGGGTTGCTGGGTATGGTTATGAGTACTAAGTCTACAATTTATAGCAAGCTCTAGTGCCCATCTTTGGAATTAGTTGCCTACCTAGGTCCTCTATTATAGCTCTATACTTCGGCTCGAAATTAGAGAAATCTTAGGGAATAAAGCTGTAAGAAGTGAACCTAGACGACACAGAGGGCTAGATTATTGAAGGTACAGAATAATATAAGGTGAGTGACCATGTGACCATGTGACTATTCTGACTATTTACACTATCATCTCTAGAGCCATTCCTTTCCTGCTTTTTTCATTGATACAAAGCAACTGTTGACTAGATTCTGGTATATACACGCCCAATTGTGATCACAAAGAGGATTCCAATTAAATCAGAATAAGCATAAAGTTACAACATATTTCACAATAAATTTTACATTTGTTGATGTTATAATTTATTAATTGTGAATAATAAAGTGGTGTCAGTGTATAGTTAGCCCATATGAGAATTAATAATAACTTATTATCTCAAAAATTGTAAATTTTATTGTGAAAAATGTTGAGTTTGTAATGTTACTTTAAATCAGTGCCAAGTGGAAACTAAAGCTATCAATAAGTCTTAAGCCTTATTGAAAGCTCTAAAATGTGTTGAAAAACACAAGAGCTGTTTAGACCCCCAATTAAAATTACGGCTTGGTTGATTTTACACAAACTTAATACTAAGTGCGGAAACGTGTAAACACAAGCGTATAATCAATAAGCTACTCTAATCCATAAATTAAGCAACACAGCAGTATAATGGAATATAAAAGAGTAGGGAAGAAAGATGCAAACACAGAAAACACCAAGACGTGTTTTCGAAGAGGAAACCGAAGAACTCGGCGAAAAACCTCTCCGCCGCCCTCCAAGCGGAAATCGATCCACTAGACAATCAGTTGGGATACATGAGTGAGCAAAAGACCCTCCAAGCCTAATCTACCCGATGCACCTAAGCCCTCCAAGCTCCTACTACAACAAGGCTTCTCGGAACCGTGTCTTGTCTAGTTCTCCGGATCCCGCAACAAGCTCCATGTTGCATCTGCCATCCTTGGCTTCTTCCAATGCTTCCCAGCAGCACCAAAACGTCACTCAACACTCTCAAATGGTGTGGTAAGTGTTTGGGCTATCAACCTCTCAATGGTGTGGAAATGGAGAGGGAAGGGTTGAGGAGATACCACAAGCAAGTGTATAGAGAAAGGTGGGGATGACAATCTCTAATTGCAAATGTGTTTGGCTAGGGTTTTCTCTCTAAAGCATACCTCAACATTTGTGGGTAATGGGGGTTTATATAGGATAGGTGCAGATTGTGTGAGTCAGTTAGTACAGGCTGGCAGAACAACACGTCTCGCGGGTGTCTCGCGGGAAGGCCTTACCCGCGAGATACTCGCGAGAGACAGCTGTCTCCATCTGTCCTGACTCTTCGCATTCCAGCATGTGCAAGGCACATGCTTCACTTCGCGGGAAGCTTAGTCGCGACATACCCGCGAGATTCCATCAGCTTCCACTTTGCTTGAGTCTTCACACACTCTCTATCACACACCCCTTACATCAATTCCCACAACAAATACAGGGTATAAACAATTGAAAGTAATTACAATCAAATTTGGCACGGAATAAAAGCCAACAAAACACATAGTTGTAAATCACAACTTTACACTTATCAATCTCCAATGATGTAAAATTATAATTGGTGTTAAGTAATAATTAAAATCGAAATTTATAATTAATACATGTCAAAGTGATGTTAGTCCAATCACAACTTTTCTAGTTAATAGTTATGAAAAAAAATTGTGAAAATCATTACATGCTTGCTGAAACGATAAGGTATAGGACCACATGCTTCATGGCCACTCGTTAAACTAGGTATGTAATGCTAATGTGTTAGTTAGGCTAAGAAGAACTTCCAGATTTCAATCTTTTGTACCCTTATCATGTTGAAAAATGACAAACTATATATTAGAGATCAAAGGAAGTTCAAGTTTGGGTCAGTCGTAGGATAGCTTCTGACCACTCACCAAATTTTGATTCTCTACCCTTCATGTGACCCATTATTCTGACTAGGTTCAATATTCAAATGTCCATATAGGAGGATATTTTTCATCCCTATTGGTCCTTCTATTCCAAAGGAATTCATTACAGAATCATGTGACTAAAGATACAGAGAACCTCTCTTCTATAAATAGTAGGGTTTACTATACATTGCCTTACCCAGAATTAACAAAAATAAGAGAAAGTAAAGGTTACTTGTCCCCTAGAGTTCTCTTGATCACTTCACTGGAACTATAGTTTAAGTCCACTGAAGTGTATGGGGGAACTCTGGTTGTCACCTGACATTGATTAACAAGAAGAGGGTTGGTGGGAAACATATATATGTAGAATTTATTTTAAGGTATGTAAATTTTTTTTTTTTTTTGGAATTTCATTTTGAAATCAATTTTCAGTACGTAAGGTTCTTTGTATTTAATGTCTCACAAGTACCCTTCAATAGGCTTCAAACTTATATTGCAAGAAGCACCGCATTGATCAATATTCAACATTAATTAGCCACACCCACACAAATATATATTTTTGTGTTAACAGGGGTGGCCCAACAAATTTAGAGGCTTAAGGCGATATATTTAAATGTGACATTTTTGTTATCACTTAATTAATATTTAACTAGTATTTAATATCATAAGTTTTTTATAACAAAAATCCATTCCTTTTATTTTGTAATATGCTTTTTTTTTGGGAAAAATGATATAGCTATAACAAATTTTACTAAAAAAAAATTTCAAATGATGTAGAAATGAATGCAATTAGTGACACTTCAAGAAGATAATAAACAAGTACTTAAATGAATGATATTAGGGATATTATAAATTTTACAACATGAGGCTTACAAAGAGGTATTACTAATCACAAAAAATAATTCAAAAATGCATTTAATAGGTTATTGACCTCCACATATCATATTTATTGTCACATCAATTTGTAATTCAAGTAAAATTAATAATATTTTTAGCATTTTCTTATCTGAATTATTTCTTGCGATTAGTGACACATATCTGAAAATGCTAGAGATACAAATTCTTTTACAAATTTTTTTACAAACTAATGATGTGATGAATGATTATAGATAAATAAAAAAAATTATGTTATCGGTGGGTCTAGATGAGAACCAGTAAGAAGTTGGTCACAACAATAGTTTGTAAAAATGTTGTGAAATAGTTTGTAACTGTAGCATAACTCTATTTGTAAGACCCATATATTTAAAGTTGTATTATCTCTAGCATTACTCAATTCTTTGGGACTTCTTAAAAGTAGAGGAAAATTAGAAAACTAATTTTTTTTCCTATATCTCCAATTTTTTTTTTTTTTTTTTTTTTTTAAATATATCAATTTTTGTGTCAAAATTTTGGGCCTTCCTCTAGTAGGGGGCCCTAGGCGGTGGCCTAAGCGGCCTAGGCCTAGGGTTAGCCTTGTGTTAAACTTGTTGCACATATGGAAATCATGACTTCAAATCATTATTTTAGTTGTGTTTTGAGATATGTGTAAAACAATTTGTATGCAATAAACACTACATAATATATAGATTTGGATTGTGTAAAGTTGTGATTTACAACTATGTGTTTTGTTGGCTTTTATTCCGTGCCAAATTTGATTGTATTTACTATCAATTGTTTATACCCTGTATTTGTTGTGGGAATTGATGTAAGGGGTGTGTGATAGAGAGTGTGTGAAGACTCAAGCAAAGTGGAAGCTGATGGAATCTCGCGGGTATGTCGCGACTAAGCTTCCCGCGAAGTGAAGCATGTGCCTTGCACATGCTGGAATGCAAAGAGTCAGGACAGATGGAGACAGCTGTCTCTCGCGAGTATCTCGCGGGTAAGGCTTTCCCGCGAGACACCCGCGAGACATGCTGTTCTGCCAGCCTGTACTGACTGACTTACACATTCTGCACCTATCCTATATAAACCCCCATTACCCACAAATGTTGAGAAATGCTTCAGAGAGAAAACCCTAGCCAAACACATTTGCAATTAGAGATTGTCATCCCTACCTTTCTCTATACACTTGCTTGTGGTATCTCCTCAACCCTTCCCTCTCCATTTCCACACCATTGAGAGGTTGATAGCCCAAACACTTACCACACCTTTTGAGAGTGTTGAGTGACGTTTTGGTGCTGCTGGGAAGCATTGGAAGAAGCCTGGAATGGCAGATGCAACATGGAGCTTGTTGCGGGATCCGGAGAACTAGACAAGACACGGTTCCGAGAAGCCTTGTTGGAGTAGGAGCTTGGAGGGCTTAGGTGCATCGGGTAGATTAGGCTTGGAGGGTCTTTTGCTTACTCATGTATCCCAACTGATTGTCTAGTGGATCGATTTCCGCTTGGAGGGCGGCGGAGAGGTTTTTCGCCGAGTTCTTCGGTTTCCTCTTCGAAAACACGTCTTGGTGTTTTCTGTGTTTGCATCTTTCTTCCCTACTCTTGTTTTATTCCATTATACTGCTGTGTTGTTTAGTTTATGGATTAGAGTAGCTTATTGCTTATACGCTTGTGTTTACACGTTTCCGCACTTAGTATTAAGTTTGTGTAAAATCAACCAAGCCGTAATTTTAATTGGGGGTCTAAACAGCTCTTGTATTTTCAACACTTTTTCGAGCTTTCATTTGGTATCAGAGCGGGTACACTTGCTTGGTTTAAACACCTTAGCGTGATCCTTGACCCTATTTGAGATGGACCGGTCTCAATCGCTCAATGTTCCACCATTTTTTGATGGGAACAATTACGCATTCTGGAAAGTCAGAATGAGAGCATTTCTATGCTCTATAGAAGATACCGTTTGGGATGCGGTAGAGCTCGGCTGGACTAAGCCGGAAGCTCCTAAGACGAATTGGGATAAGGCGGCTCTTGCAGCAGCCAATGCTAATAGTAAAGCTTTAAATGCTATATTTTGTGCTGTGTCTCCTGATGAATTCCACAGGATCTCTCATATGACGGTAGCCAAAGAAGCTTGGGAGATTTTGGAGACCACTTATGAGGGTACAAAGAAAGTTAAGGACACAAAGCTTCAGATGCTTACCACCAAATTTGAAGAGCTCAAGATGGGTGATGATGAACCGTTTGATTCATTCTATGGGAAGCTCAATGAAATTGTAATTGCTAAACTCAATCTTGGGGAGAAGATTGAAGATGCTAAGGTGGTGAGAAAAGTATTGAGGTCCTTGCCTGAAAGTTTTAGAGCAAAAGTTACAGCCATAGAGGAAAGCAAGGATTTGGATGAGATTAAAATTCAAGAATTAGTTGGGTCTCTCCAAACATATCAGATGGGACTGCCTTCCCATAAGATGAGTAAATCACTTGCTCTTAAAACCATCACCGAAAGGATGGGTGATTCCTCCGAAGAAGATGGGGTGGAGAAGGAAGTAGCATTTCTTGCGAAAAACTTCCGAAAATTTCTGAAGATGAAGAACAGTGGGAAACCATTCAACAAAGGAAAATTTTCATCTTCAAGAGGTGATAGGAAAGAGTTTTCAAGAAAAGAAGGGAGGGAGTTTCAACCTTCTTCAGAAATTATATGCTATGAGTGCAATGGCCATGGACATCTAAAGAAGGAGTGTCCAAATTTTCTAAGGGGAAAAGGCAAAGCTTATGCCACAACACTCAGTGATTCAGAATCCTCTGATTCTGACTCAGAAGAGAGCTGTGACGGAGAGGGAAACTACTCCGCATTCATGACCATTGCTCACGTGGAGTCGTCGGATGACTTGGGTACTCTTGTGAAGGAGCTTGGTGAGCATTCAGATTCAGAGTCTATTGGGAATGTGGATGAATCAGATGCTGAAGAAGAAGAAGAGAATACAGCTAATCTTCAAGAAAATTATTCTTTACTTCTTGAGAAGTCTGGAGAGTATACCAGAATAGCCAAGGCAGTTGTGAGGAAAATGAGGAAGGCTGAGGAAGATTACAGAAGTCTCATGGTCAGATATAAAGAGGCTAAGTGCGAAATTGAGACATTAAATGGCGAGTTGTCTGAAGCCTATACGAAGGTGAGGTTTCTTGAGCAAGAGGTAGTGCAAGCTCATGCCAAGATAGAGAGAGTCTCCTCCCAGAAGTTAGATGATGTTATCTCATCTCAAAAACCTTCTTCAGACAAGTCCGGGTTGGGATACACCGGAGGAAGCAGCTCATCAGCCAAAGCTACCAAAGAAGTGAAGTTTGTGAAGGCCGCAGTGCCTATTGTAGAAGAAACCATCCCTGAGAATGTGAAGGCTGAGAAGAAGAATGTGAGTGAGCAACGAATGGTGAATAAGCCCCGAAATCACTCCATGGGTAGACATGAAACCAGAGGAAGATCTCTCCCAAGATCACAACGGAGTCCTAGAACGGACTATGTGTGTCATTACTGCGGAATGCAAGGACATACCAGACCCAACTGTCAAAAGCTGAGATCAGACAACAATTCAAGCGCACCTCGGTCACGAGGAAGGAGAAATGACATGAGGTCTTGGGGTGGTGAACAACCGAGAAGTCAGAATCGTGATCCTGGCATGATGGACGTGATGAAAATGATTGGTGCCTTCACCACCTGCTTGGAGAGTTTCACCAGAAGGTTTGATAGTCCAAATTCTCGCACCCAATCCGTTAAGGATATCACCCCAAACGCACGTGACGTATGGGTGAAAAGGGGTGCTCATGCATAAGCATTATAACATGTCCACGCATAAATTCTTTCAATATTTTGGGACATTTGCTGTTGTTTTTTTTTTCATGGATTGTTTTTTTGTGTCCGGTTGTTTTGTACCGATTGTCTTTGTTAATTTTTTTTTGTTCTGTTTTGGGTGTGTTCAAAAATTCAAAAAACACATAAAAAATAGAAAATCCAAAAAGTTTGATCACTTTGTTGAGTTTTGTCTCAAAGCATGTTTTGCCCTGTACCTTTGTACTTATGGCTTTGTGCATTTAACGAGCTTAGCTTGTCTCTCATGCACTCATATCATTGTGGAAGAAATTCTGAAATCTATGTGACTGTTGTAAATAGATCTTCAACCTTGTCATGAATGATTAGTGAATGGTTCTGTTGATCTTGAGACATGCATAGACTCATGCCTATATATCTTCCCACTTTTATTTTTTTCTTAAAAGAGCTCTCTAATTGTAAATCTCCAAATGAAAAGAGATATAGAGCTGCAAAAGCCTGTCGCACAAACTAGTATTCGACTAGGAAAAAGGGAAAGCGACCAAAATAAAATGTATGATGCCCAACAAGCCAAAGGCTAACACATCTATTGAAATATCAAAAATTTCAGGCATCTTTCTCTAAATGAGATTCTCTTTGCTCAAAAGTTGCAAATGATATGTTAAAAATGGAGCCAAATGAAAAGCTTCAATGAATTATTGTCAAGTACATGTGGGAGGTCATATATGCATGTTTCTATAATTGAGATAGATCACATAATCTAGTGCTAGTTGTGTATGCCTTGATTGAATTGATCATTGAAGCTTCACATTAGACTAAGGACTATCTCATTTTTGATATCCACACACAACACACAAGTCTATGTTCAATGAATGCCTTATTCATTTGTGTGATTGTACTTGATTAAATGTGTTTTCACATGCTCAATCTTTGATGATCAAACCCAAAAAGATTTTTGAGTGTTTTATTTGTTTTTGAAAGTGATTTTATACTTTCTTGTCAGTTGTTTTTCTTTAAAAAGCATGTTTTTGTGTGTCTTCAAAAACTGGTTCAGGGGTTGTTTCGCGAGAAGCTCGCGACTTAGAGCTTCTCGCGAAAAGGAGTTGAGGGAATTTTTTCTTTTAACATGTCACACAGAAACTTTCGCGACTGTTTCGCGACTGTCTCGCGACCAAAAGCTACTCGCGAAATACTGTTTGGCTAAAATTGGATTTTTCCAATTTCAGACAGAAGTTACCGCGACTGTCTCGCGACTGTTTCGCGACCTAATGCTTCTCGCGAAAAATTTTATGCTTCAGTGGCTCTTCTCGCGACTGTTTCGCGACTGTTTCGCCACTCTCTAACCCGCGAAAAACGCGTGTTTTCAGTTTTTATATAGCTAATGTGACAGTTTTTCAAAACCATCAAACTTCCCTCGCTCAACCTCTCTCAAAGTTTTTCGACCCAAAATCACTATTCCATTCATTTCCCTTCAATCCAAGCATTTTTTCTGCATTTTTCTTCTTCAAGGTATGTTTCTTAACTATTTCCTTTCAAGTTTTACTTAGATTATGCAGAATTTTTGTTAGGGTTTTGATAATTGGGGATTTTCGAAACTTTGGGTTGGTTTTCAAAATTGGGTGAATCTTTTTCATTTTTTTTTATTGGGCTGTGTTCCTTTAGTTGTTTCTGCACTTGTGTTGGCCCCTTGTGGCATTTTATCTTGTATTGAGGGTAGATTTTCATATGTTCATGCATTATTCATGTAGTTTTTACATTTGTGCACACTAAGTGTTTGTCAAAATGTCCGAGTGACATTTTTGTGCTATTTTGAAATCAAGTGATTTCAATCAATGGATTCTCACTTGTATGACCTTATTTTACTTGGTTTGGTCATTGATTCTGTGTTTCAATCACTTTGTTCATGTTGCACATTTTTGACACACAACTAAGCACACTTAGGCACCCTCATGCATCTCATGCCGCACACACTCATCAGCACATGCACACAGACACACACTTTTGCACTATGTCTTATTTTGTTGCATTGTAGTTATGCCTTATAAGTTGTAGTCTTTTAGCATGATGTGTAGTGTTTATCATACTCTGTTTTTCAGTTAGTCTATGTCTGATTTGGCACTAACCTGAAACTAATGAAGTTTGTCTTCTGGTTGTGTTTGTGCATTGTTGTTTCCTTCTTTGCTTTGTGCAATTGTGCAAATGTCTCCCACCAAGCATGCAGCTAGGAAGAAATCGACTTCAAAGAGAGCCCGAACTGATTCAGAACATTTCCGGTCTATAGATGCTGATATGAAGTACAATGACTGCTACAAGGACAAGACGATCATCATGGAACGGGTAGTCCAGTTAGAGACTCTTGAGGGCACTTTCATCCCTGAAGTGTTCAAAGATAGAACTTGGACCAAGCTGCTGAACCCAACTGGCGTGGTCTATTCAGAGATCATCAAAGAGTTCTTCTCTAATGCAATTGTCAACGGAGATCGCATTGAGGGCTGGGTGAGACACAAGGAGTTTCAGATTACTAGAGAGAGCATCCAAGACTTTTTGGAGACTCGTCCTCCATCTCAGCAAATCACAGTTGCTTATGAGGACAGATTGGGTAAGATTGATGAGATGATCAAAGTCCTTGGTGGTGTATCGAAGAAATCATCCATGGACACTCTCAAGTTCTCTCCAGAAATGAGGACATTGAGCTATGTGATGATTCACAATCTGTATCCAGTCACCAATCTCACCACTCTATCTGCTTCGAGAACAAGATTTCTGTATGATCTCTTCACACATAAGGAGATTGACATTTGTGGCCACATCATGCATGTCTTGAAGAAGAGCATCACAAAGCAGAATTCACGGACTGTGATGCCGTTCCCCTCTTTGATCATGGGTTTGATTGCCAAGACAAAGCTCAAGCTACCCAGTGGTCTCACAGTTGTTCCGAGGGATTATCCCATTGGTGGTCATACTTTGACTAGGAGCACTGCACACATTCGAGGATCCAAGACTGGTGTGCATACCATACCACCACCACGACAAGTTCAACAGGAGGAAGCTGAAGATACAGAGGAAGAGATTGAGAGGTTCACCTCGGCTCCAGAGCCCTCTGCACAGCCATCATCTTCTGCTCCACCATCAGGCTTAAGCAAACTTGATCAGTTGCTTGCTAAGATGGACCAGATGTCGACAGTGCTTGACTCCCATGTGCAGCACACAGCAGATCAGTTCGCATATCTTCAGGGACAGATCACCGCATTAGCATCGCAAGTTCAGGAGTTGTCCTCCACTCATGGCTCTGATTCGGAGTCCGTACCATTCTAGACCTTTGGCCATTCCAGTCAAAAATGGGGAGAAATTTCTGAGGGGGAGCTGGAGAAGAGCTTGCACAGTGTTAGGGGGAGCATAGCCTAGATACACAGTAGCATTGGTTATTGGTTTTAAAGACGGTTTTTATTCAGTATTTTTAGTGTTTATAACTGTTTTACTGCTTTTGGTTTAAAGCTTTGATACTACGCTTTATTTAAGTATTATTTCAGATGTTTTATGTTGTGATATTCTCTATGCTTTGTAGCATACTTTGCATGTACCCATGTTGCTTTTGTAAGCTTTAAGGGTTGTTTTGTTTCATTGCATATTTGTAGGCTTTTATGGTTTGTGCCATGTATTTGCAATACTTTGCTTATGCAGCCTTTATGCTTGTGCTTTTGAAGTTTAATGTCATACATTTACTTCAATACATCACTCTTGTGCCCTAGTAGGATTGTTCCTAGATGCATATACGTTCTATGCATTGGTTGAGTGATGAACACTCTTGTGCCCATGTAGGATTGTTCCTAGATGCAAATACTTCAAGTATTTTGCATTGGTTGAGTGTTGGATTTGCAAATGGTACTCTTCATATGAGCTTATCATCTTGCATATCCGGATGTTCATTCCTTGTGTGAATGAGCATAGTAATTGCTTGTGTATAGTGATTACCTGTTTGATCTTGCCATGATCTAGTGTTCTCTATTTCATCTTGCTTGATCATGCTCTTAATACTCCATATGCTTTTCAAGTTTTCTGCATACAATGATAATATTTTGTTGTTGTGTTTCAGGAGTTACTTGTTCATATGTTTCAAGAGCTTATCAGAATCTAGAATTAAGTGTGAGTGAGTTTTGCCTGTGTTCCCAAACTCACGGTTAAGTCTAGAGTCTGTTTTAGGGTTTTGTCACGGAATAGCCAAAGGGGGAGATTGTAAAGTTGTGATTTACAACTATGTGTTTTGTTGGCTTTTATTCCGTGCCAAATTTGATTGTATTTACTATCAATTGTTTATACCCTGTATTTGTTGTGGGAATTGATGTAAGGGGTGTGTGATAGAGAGTGTGTGAAGACTCAAGCAAAGTGGAAGTTGATGGAATCTCGCGGGTATGTCGCGACTAAGCTTCCCGCGAAGTGAAGCATGTGCCTTGCACATGCTGGAATGCGAAGAGTCAGGACAGATGGAGACAGCTGTCTCTCGCGAGTATCTCGCGGGTAAGGCCTTCCCGCGAGACATGCTGTTCTGCCAGCCTGTACTGACTGACTCACACATTCTGCACCTATCCTATATAAACCCCCATTACCCACAAATGTTGAGGAATGCTTCAGAGAGAAAACCCTAGCCAAACACATTTGCAATTAGAGATTGTCATCCCCACCTTTCTCTATACACTTGCTTGTGGTATCTCCTCAACCCTTCCCTCTCCATTTCCACACCATTGAGAGGTTGATAGCCCAAACACTTACCACACCTTTTGAGAGTGTTGAGTGACGTTTTGGTGCTGCTGGGAAGCATTGGAAGAAGCTTGGAATGGCAGATGCAACATGGAGCTTGTTGTGGGATCCGGAGAGCTAGACAAGACACAGTTTCGAGAAGCCTTGTTGGAGTAGGAGCTTGGAGGGCTTAGGTACATCGGGTAGATTAGGCTTGGAGGGTCTTTTGCTTACTCATGTATCCCAACTGATTGTCTAGTGGATCGATTTCCGCTTGGAGGGCGGCGGAGAGGTTTTTCACTGAGTTCTTCGGTTTCCTCTTCGAAAACACGTCTTGGTGTTTTCTGTGTTTGCATCTTTCTTCCCTACTCTTGTTTTATTCCATTATACTGCTGTATTGTTTAGTTTATGGATTAGAGTAGCTTATTGCTTATACGCTTGTGTTTACACGTTTCCGCACTTAGTATTAAGTTTGTGTAAAATCAACCAAGCCGTAATTTTAATTGGGGTCCTAAACAGCTCTTGTGTTTTCAACACTTTTTCGAGCTTTCAGATTGAGATCCCTATAAGTTTTGCACGGGATGCACGCAATTATATGAGACAGCTGAAGATTGAGGTTAATTCTTTAACTTCAATCCTCAACCTTCCAATTAAATCAACTGATAAAGTCTTTGATAGTTGAATAAGAGACCTGAAGTTCAATCCCTACCTATATAAAAAACTGATTAGTGTTTTCGTCTAATGATAAAAAGTTATTATCAAGAATGGACAACATAGGTTAAAACTTTCTTTAAAAAAAAAAATCCTCAACCTTCTTATTATAGTTTTAAAAATTAAGGTTAATTTTTTAACTTTATATATATATATATATATATATATATATATTTACTTTTCAATGATAACTTTGTAGTTTTGATTGGATGGTTGAGGATTGAAGTTAAAAATGTTAATTTCAATTCTCAACGGCAAGATGTAATTGTATCAGGTGCAATTAATACCTAAACTCGATCTAATTTCTAAATAGTGGGGAAAGAGAGGGGGGTTCGAAACATTGGACACCATAAAGGGTGTGAATACTACTGGGCTATCTCGTACCTTGACACTAGTCACAATAATTATCATTTAATGTGTGTGTATATATATATATACACACACACTTATTGGAAATTGCTTTGCCCGAGCATTCTGTCACAAACTTGATCAAGACTTTAGTCCATTCGCCAAAGATTTTGAATAAGGTTGAACTTGAGAAGTTCACTTATAGGTTGTATTTGGATTTGAAGTCTTAAAAGTAAGAGATTTAAAGAATAATTTTTAGTATAAATTACTTATTAGTTATTATATATTTGATTTAACATATGGCAGATTTTAATTTTGAGGATTTTGCTCTAACAAAAACATTTATAATATTATATATTTTAAATGATATTTTACATCTAATTATTTAAGTTTACATATTAATAAAAATTAAATTTATCCATAAATTTTATGGATAAAAAAAATTTACCTGAATAGTAACTTTCAAATAAATTTTTTATAATATAACAAGTTAAATTAATATCATTTGATTTAAATTTAAGCACACGAAAAAAAAGAAGTTGTTTTTAGCCTCAAATGGCGTCTAGCTAACTTGTAAATCTGTATAACATTTTAGTACATTTTTTTTAGAGAGTTCTAACTTATGGTGTTTGTTCCTAATGATAGCTCTTTATTATCAGACCAAGACACCGATCAGTTTTTAGCGTAGGCAATGATTGAACTTCAGATCTCTTATTCTACCCAACCCAACCTCAAACTAAAAAATCTTCAATAAAACTCAATCCAATATAGCTCTAAAAATCAACCCAATACAACTTGTAAGTATCAAGTTGGATTGGGTTGGTTGGGTTGTTGGGTTGGGCCACATTTTATTTTGTCATGTCTGATAAAAAAAAGTTAAATTTTTATTAAATCATTGAAGCCCACTATCCTATATATAATTTTAATTTACACAAATAGTCTTAACATTCCAATTTTATTAAAACTAAAGGTTAAAAAAAAAAAAAAAAACTAAAATCAAACAAACAAAGTTAGATTAGATAAATCAAATGAACAAATTTAAATCACATATAATTTTCAAATTATATATAGCATGGATGGGGTCATTTGGATCAATTTTTGCCAATAAAAACACGGCCCAACCTTATGCCAAAAAAAAAAAAAAAGCTCAGCCCAAGGTTTACAAAAATATTTTGAGTCCAACACAAGTTGCACAACTCATCAATTCACGAAAAACCTATTTAGGTTATTGGGTGATATACACAAATTACCAAACACATTTTATACACATCTCATTTTTGAATTAAAGTCAAGAATTTGAGTTATTGTAACTTTAAGTCACGATTTCAGTTCAAAAGTCGGATGTGTATAAAATTGTGTATAATAGCTTGTGTACGACAAGTATTACCTGATTAATATATTGGGTCAGATTGATAGGATGAATACACAGTTACACACCCCCATGTCCTTATCTAACAGTATTGAAGAGTATATGAAGGATTACTAACCCCAGGAAGGCTGTTCCAGACATGGTGATCAGTACTCGAGGACGAGGGTCAAGTTGAGTCGACCAAACGAGCTTCCCGTCTGATCGATTCAAATCGATCACAACAGCAGGTCCATAAATTCCAACAATTAAGAGATCATTAACTATCGTTGGTGTTGATCTTGACACAGTTACGTTCACAACAATTACCGTTCCATTTAGTCCGGTTAATTCACTAAGGTTCTGCTTCCATATTGAAGCACCAGTGAAAGCATTTACAGCATACAAATATCCATTCCATGATGGGAAATAGACCACTCCACTGTCTACTGCTGGGGTTGCAGATATGTCTTTCCCAGCAAAGAACTTCCATTTCAGCCTCAGTCTTGACACTGTCAATGGGTTTATCAGCACTTCATCAATAGCGTACCTTCGATTAGTAATATCTTTCCCATGATTGAGCCACTGAAACCATATACATCAAAATTGAAAGCTTAATATTAGTGTTCTTGAGAAAGTGTGAAAGAAACTAAAAAGCTATGAAAAACAAGAAAGAATCTCATGCATCAGATATATATATAGTACATGAAGGCTTTACATTTTTTTTGATAATCAACAAAAAAAAATTGTAAGCCTATAATCACGTAGGCTTTACATGATTGTAAGATCATACATATGATGTATAAAATAATTATCCATGAAAAACCCTTTTTTGGTTTCTTTGGTTGGAAAGAATAAACGAGGCTTACAATTGCATCTGTGTTATCCACCACTGCAAATAAGCAGTGTGCCATGACAATGCTGTTGACGGTGCCATGATATTTCTGGATCTGTTTGTAAGCCATGGATTGTTAAATGGATAACATCAACGATGAGAAGGTATATGTGACTGCCTAGCTAAGCTAATTTATAGTTTGGTGATCTGTTGATGTGGCTTGAAATTACTTTAAAGCGTAGTAAATTTATTATTACACATTACTTGCGGCACATGGCATTGGATCAGTAAATCACATTAAAGTCTGCTACATCTCTAGCCCAACAATAGTTGTATTATTAGGAGTCCCTTTATTCAATATTTGTTACTTTCTTTTGTGTGCTGAACTTCTTTATAACCCTAGTCTCTAGCCAATTTTAATCAGCCACTTATTTTCTTTCTCTAGGTAATTAATTAAGGGGAGGGGTGCTAGCCGTTGGTGTGGTTTGAAAAAATTTTTCTTTCTAAATTTGGTTATTTGTGAGAGTATTTGAGTTTTGGGTTTGAGAGAGATTTTATATTTTGTATGGATGTAAGTATATTATATCAAACCACGTAAATTCTTTTGTATATATAAGTATAACTATTGATTTATATTTTCTTTTGTACGTTTTTAGACCCTTTAATACAAGTCGTTTAACCTAATTAATTAACCAAGTCAATACTTAGGTTTATTATTTAGATTTAGGTCAAACACAAATAAAGCCATATCATGTAAAGCAGCGAAAAATAAAGAACACAATGATATGATCATCCAAGAAAACCAAACCGGTAAAAAACCTGGAGATGATTTAACCTAGCTATCCTCAAGGTAAAAAGAAAATCTACTATAGAGAATTGAAGTTTACAATAAGACTTATACCACTAACATCCTATTACTACCACATATAGAACTTACTGACACGACCACGTGTAAGATTCGAATCCACAGGCTCCTTCTCTATTAGGCCTTTGCAACACAAGCACCCACACTTGTGACTTTGAGACTCCATTCAAAAGTTTTGGATCTCCTTAGACGTTGATCTTGTATGCAACAACTTATACAACACTGGATCTTGAAATTCTTCAAGGAATAACACCATTAGAAAACTTTAGAGAGCTTTTGGGTACAAAACCCTAGATCTACAAAAGTGACACACTCTTTTCTCTCTGAAAAGCCTTATAAAAACATGTTTATGGTTTCCTTTATATACTAGTAGTGTTTTACTTGAAACCCAATTCGTTTAAGTAGAGTTTGGGCTGAAATAGAATTCTGCAGATACGTGTTTCGATCGGTCGAGCTTGTAGAACCTAACATCTTTATCGGAATTGATTTAAATCTCAGGACTGTCATTACACAATTTAAACTATTTACTTTAGTAAATTTTACTGTACTATTTTTTCCTCTTCTCAGATGTCCAACCACTATAAAAAAACTGGGCCTATAGTGGCCTTTTTTTAGTGGCGTTTTCTTAAAACACTGCTATAGGCATATCTATAGCTGTGTTCAGGGAGTCTTACAGTGGCATTTTAAAACAATAGGTCTATAGCAGCATTTCCAAGAACCTATAGCAGCGTTTTTAAAATGCCACTATATGTCTTAGTCTTACAAGGCCCTATAGTGGCTGTGCGCGCCAAAAATGAGGTTATTGGGCTGGACCTCGCTCGGGCTCACAATTTATTTATGAAGTGGATTTAGGATTTCCTACTTTGGTGCGTTCTCAGCATAGAGACCCAACTTCATTGCCACTCCCTCTGAACTGTTTTACTCTTTCTATACTAATACTACTACACTGGCTTCGCGTTTTCCCTCTCTCTATATTCTCAATTTCCTTATGCCTCCTTCAACAACCCCTTTTTCTCTCTAGCTTCTCTTATTTATAGCCTTATAATTAGTGGAGAGTTATGATTACTCTTATGGTTAGTGGTATAGGAGGTCCAATGTTATTATTGCTAAGTGGATGTTTAGTTGGGAGTGGGGTGTGGTGAGAGTGGTATTAGAACTGGCTCCTCACTTCGGGAGATCTTCCCGATGGCGTTACTTCCTAAGGTAATACCGAGCATCTATAAATCCGCCTTTCCGGGAGATTTGCACTTCTCGGCCAGGTTAGAGTTGATCGGCAGGAAATCACATTTGCAGTTCGTGTCATAATGATATCTTTGTGGTCTTTGAGTTTTGGAAGGGCACCAAGGCTTATCTGGGCCAAGGCTGTGAGCCCAATAGAACTCATATGCGCACATAAGGTCCCAAGGCCCAAGGCCCAATGCCCAACAAGTTTAAAGCCTCATATACGTGGCACCAATACATTGGATCTTACGAACACAGGAGCCCTCGGGGGAGTCGTGCCCCGTATATTAGCCCCCCCTTGATTCGTGCCCTGTAACCGAGAATGAATCAAGGATACCAAGCGCCAAACGCTCCCTAGGAAGTTCAGTGGCCAGTCACTGAGTGGAAAGGCTGACCATTAATATGCCCTAGAAAGAGGCGTTACGCCAGACTGTCAAGATGGAATCGTCATCATGATTTGAAGGTTCGCGTCCCAATGCCACGTGTGTGGGGGTTACAAAAGGGTTTCCTGCCTCTTCCGCATTAACTCCACCCTATTAAATGCATTGGCTTTATAAATATCTCCCCTTTCTTCCTCAGATTACTCTTTTACTTTCCTTCATTCTGAAATTCTTCTTTCTGCCATGCATTCTTCTGTGTGCTCATCCTTCAGCCTAGAATCCTCTTTTTTCCTAGAACCCAAAGTAAGTTCTCTACATTTTTCCTTTATTTAGTTTCTTCCTTTAAGTTTCTTCCCTCAGGTTTCTTCCTTCAATTTTAGAGTTTAAGATGGGTTATGCTCACCTTCTAAACACTAAGGCATCTTTAGCTACCTTTAGGCAAACATTCAACATCCCTGAGGATGTAAATGTGGCGTACTGCCACGAGAGCGAAATTTCTCTCCACAGAGGGGCTAATACTACTTTTTTCCCTTTGATGGCAATCTTGGAGGGTGGTGTTAGGTTTCCCGCGGACCCCCTCTTGCTCAATACCCTTAGGTTTTATGGGTTATGTCCTGACCAACTTCCTCCCAATTTTTACCGAGTAGTTAGTTGTGTCAGTAGGTTGAATCAGATATACGGTTTGCAACTGAACCATCACGATATAAACTTCATGTATAGTCTGTGTGGAAATAAGAGGACTAACTATTACTTAAAAGTTAGAGATATGTGGGTACGGCTAATTTCATGCCTACCCAATTCTAATAGGAATTCCTTCGGGAAGTTCGTCCGGGTGCGTGGCAACTGGTTTGCCGATGAAATCTCTTGCCCACTCTCGCGGTACGAAGTTGGTTCATACCGATCACTAACTTGCTTTTCTTTTTACTTATGATTGTTTCGCTCATCTGAATGCTAACTCACTGTATTCCTTTGTTGCAGACGGCAAAGTATTTATCTCGGATCTTAGAGTAGTGCACGTAAGGGACCTGAATTTTGTGCTCAGGTTCGAAATATTCGTTCATATGGACGAGCAGCTCTGAGCATCGCACCTCATACTTGGCTACACCCCGGTATACAAGACTTGGAAACCCTTTAGCGGAGCCTTATCAGTAGACAGCCCGTTGTTGTCTTACTTCGATGTTCGGCACGCCAACTTCCTCCCTCCCTCACTGACCACCGGCGAAGCCTGAGACATTGGTCCTCGCTACATAACTGCAGAAGATCTCGCCCTAGTCAGGGACAAGTCAACCGAACGAGTTTCCCAGGCTCTTAGGGAGCAGGGACAAATTCCCGTCGAAGGGAACGAAGGCCAAGCCCAAGCGGCCCAAGCCCAAGCAGCCGAGTAGGAAGTAGCCGAGGACGAATAAGAGGCAGAAATGGTAACAAGAAGGAAGCTAACTACAGATCGATTTCTGTCCGGCTCCAGACCTTCGGCTCAGCCCCAACAAGCCCACACCAAGGACCGTACTCCTCCTCCTCTGCCGTTTGGCCGGAAGAAGAAGAAATAGCGCGTAGAGGACCCACCGCTCAGAGTGATAAGTGATGCACCCACCAAGATTCCCCCCATCCTTCGAGTGGGATCGTGATCCTGGAACCGGTGAGCGGCCTGCAATCCACAGCTCCAAGCGGCACTGAAGTGGCCTCTTCTTCTCTAGCTGTGCCCAACTGGCAGCCTACATTCATGCTCGATGGAAAGCCCTTACTGGCTACAACGAACGTAAGGTTGTAGGCTCAAGGTGATGGAGGGAAAATGGCACAGAGTCTGGTGAGCGGCTTGCTATTGCCTGAGGACCTTCAGTTTTTCTCGGATGGCTCCGAGGAATCCATCGTGTGGTGGCTGCAGTGGCACACTATCACGGTAAGCTCTTTCACTCTACTTCTTATTTACTTTGGTGTATGAATGATGTCCTTCCTCTTCTCTCTTTTCTTTGCACTCCCCTGAGTTGGATAATGTGGTGTTATCAGGCCATGTAGATAACTCATTTGCTTGGTGAGAGGATGAGTAAGCTTGCCGAGGAGGCTGAACAGGAAAAAGCACTCAAGGACGTTGCTAATGATACAGCTCGGGACAAGGCCAAGGAAGCCGAGATTGCGGAGAAGAAGGCACAATCCTAGGAGAAGGCTCGGCAGCTAGCTGAGAAAAGGTTAGCGGGGATGGAGGCCAAATTGGGGGAAATTGAGCTGAAGTTAGCGTAAGCTGAAAGCCTGAACTTAGCCCATGCTGAAGAAGTTGCCGACCTTAAGGCAGCTTTGGAGGCATGCAAGAACAAGTGGTATAACGAAGGTTTCGCGGATGCTGAGAATTCCGTGGAGCCTGTTGTCCTCCAAGCCCGGGCTTAGGGGTTTAAGGAGGGCTGGCTGGCTGCCTTTCAGGCAGCGGGAGTGTCCGGGCCGGGGATTCCCAATTGTGGAACCCGGAACAGATCCCCTGCCTTATTCTTACTCCCCTAGTCCAAAGTCAGGCCGATGCTGCTAATGACGAGGATACCCCCGGTATGAGGGAACTGGTGGAAGCCATTGATGCTCACATGGAGAATCTTGATCTGGAGGTCACCAGCAACCTTAATGCCCCTGGCCACGAGGTGACCCAATGACCACATACCGAGGACGCCCTGGGACAGCTTGTCGATGATGTAGTCCAGTTCTTCCCGACCAACCCGGCCGCTTAATAATTTTAAATCATTCTTCTAATTTCCTTTCTTTAAGTTATGTATTGGGTACTCTAGCTAGTAAAGTTGTTCAATGGCTAGCTCTACTTTTTGATCCTCATATAAAATTTTAAAGTACATTTTGAGTTATAAGCAATTTATGTCAGGTACTATTTGCTTTAAGTTATGTACTGAGTACTCTAGCTAGTAAAGTTGTTCGATAGCACTACCTGGTCTTACGAGGAGAATCTGAGTTCAAATGTCATATTCTCCATTTGTTGTAAGAAGAGAAACCTATCAATTAGGGCATATTATTTGTTTTCCTCTACATTGATATATTTTCAATTGATCTGCCTTGATGTATATACACTTTAATTTATTAATTATATTTATATTATCAAATTAAGTATCACTCAATTGTGCTGCCACATTTTACAGTCATGATTACTTCTTTCTTACCTGCCAAAATTACATTACTTGACCCTTGCGTTTTGCTTAAAAAGGAAAGACGCGAAGGAACATGAAATATTAATTGGTAATTTTGATTCTACATATATAATTTCAGTAGGAAATCATAGCAAAACTGATTGTGTAAACATGGAAGTGCATGAGAACACAAGTTAATAGCTAACGTGCACTACTACTGGTGACTCCACCAACCAATCTGGACAAATTGAAAAACCAGAATAAGTTTAAGGATGTTTAAGGAAAACATACTCCTATATGATTCGTGAAAAAATAGGCCGGGTACTACAAGTTTGGAACACATGAACTGTAATCTAGTAGTCTCATCAACTTATGAATAGCAAACCTCTCTCTCTCTCTCTCTCTCTCTCTAGTCTATGTCTAATCATTCTGTAAGAATTCTGTTAGGTTCTAAAGACTTAGGATTTCATGTATTTAGAACTCTAATATGTATTGTTGGCAAACCATGATCAAAACAGGTTGTTTAGTCTTGTTTAGACTTGATCAAAGTTGGTTCTTTTATGTAAAGTTGGAATCGAGCTGATGCAGTAGTTATTGTGCATCTCGGCCTGGCTTGATTGATCGAAGCTTAGGCTCGATCAATCGAATCTCGAGAAGAATTCATTTTTGCTGCATAATTCCAACTCAGCCCTGACTCCTAAAATGTTTAGGGTTTTATGTTTTTGCCTTAGGTATATAAGGCAAACTCTAGCCACGTTTTAGAGGTTGTTCATATTGCTGTTTGTGTGAATTTCTTGTGAGATAGCTTTCCTTCACACAAGCTTAGGATTATCAAGAGGAGATTTCTTCAAGAACTTGATGATTATTCAGTTGCTGCCATAAGAGCTTAAAGATACACAAACGGGTGTGCTTGTACTTGCTGAAGAATCCAAGAAAGAAGGAGTTCGTGGTTTCGGAACTTGCACGTGGTCGTGTTAGTAAGTTTCTATTGGTGGGTAGCAATAAGATGTTAGTGGTCTAAGTCTTATTGTAAAACTTCAATTCTTTCTATAGTGGATTCAAGATTACCTTGAGGATAGCTAGGTTAAATCCTCCCCAGGTTTTTACCGGTGTGGTTTCTTGAATCATTATATCTTTGTGTTATTTACTATTCCACTGCTATGCATGATATGATTGTTTAATTGTGACAACCTAGTTTAGCATAATTTGGACTAAGTAATAACTTGATTAATTAACTAGGTTAATCCGGTTGTGTTAAGGGGTCTAAAAACCGTACAAATTCATTAACAGATTCATACAAAAAAAAGGAGAAAGAAACAAACTTACGTCCAAAGAATGCTGCAATAAAAAAAGACTTTGTCAGAGCGACTAAGGATAAGATGTTCTCCCACTTAATTTATGATGCAAATCAATTATATCTATTATATCTACCCTGCACATGCGTAACCTTTTTAGTACGAGATATTTAGATATTGTTAGAAATGTGTTGTGTGGTCAAGAATAGCTCTACGAATTGCATTGGTACCAACTTGAACAAACTTAATTAGATCTAATGCCACCTAGTTCACACAAATAATTCAGTGGGTGTATGCACTAGACTCTATCAAGGAGTTGCTTTTGTTTGTAGTGGAAAAGCTGAAAAGGATTGGCTGGACAGTAAAAAACATTGAACAACAGTTTTGCTAAGGATACTACAATTACAAACTAAAATGTGTCAACAATGGAAGAAAGAAAAATAAATTCAAACGTTTGTTTATTATACTAGTTAAGAAACAGAAATTTCATTTATTATGTCGTCAATTTGTAATTCTTTTATAGTAAAAGTAGTAGTAGATGTGACATTTTCCGAATCTTAGTGGCATGTGTGGCCTCCCAAAGTCGTTTGTCCAATATTCTCTACCATCTAGTTCTTGAACATAAATAATATAAGCATTAAAAAGCTGAATGCAAAGAGAAGAACTCAATATAAATAGAATGGTTCAGTAACCATTTTGTATAAAGCAAAGTAGCTTAAGAGGGCATGATCAGGTTTCCCAAGAGTTTCCCCAAACACTTCATTTGGGAACTATTTGTACTAATCAAAAAGGTTGTTATGGGCTATGATAGAGTCGCAGAGAGTTAGAGAGGAGAGAGGATAGATGATAAAGGGGAACTGTGATTTGCTAGAGAGAGAGAGAGAGAGAGAGAAGTAATAAAAATTTAAAAAAAAAAAAAAAAAAAAAAAAACTAGTAGTAGATGTTACAGTGATCTAATACTAGAAGCAAATCACCTAAGCAAAGTGATTTTTTTTGCAATTATTTTACCAAATTAATAACACACTGGATGGATGTTAGGAACTTGGTGGTTCCGACTGGGGACGGATAAAAATTGTAGGGGAATTGACTTAATTCAAGGTAGTCACCCTCTATAAAGAAAGAGAGAGATTAAGAGAGAGAGAGAGAGAGATGTACTAATGCACTAAGCAATTGGTTTATTCTTCAATGATGGAAATGTGATTACAAGTAGGTATTTATATAACCATAAACTATTCTATTGGCCCATATGGCCTGATTCTAATGGTCCTACTATTTTCCATGTGCATTAATAATTCCAATATGTGTTAAATGCGATTAATATGATTGAGATTATAACTAACCAACCAACTAAATCCTAATACAACAATTATTATCCATATGCTTATAGCATTCCTAACAATGGAGCCATTTTTAGTTGTTTAGTGTGCTAAAATAACATTTTGGGTATAACACACTTAATGCTAATACTCTAACACTAGGACCAAAAAGATATAACATCTACTAAACTTTGTCTTGCTAATATATGTCAGATGGCAACTAGAGTTCCCCCAAACACTTCAGTAGGGTACCACTAGCATATGGCCTCTTAGAAGAGCCCCAGTGAAGTGTTCAAGGGAACTCTAGGAGACAGCTGACACTTCCTTGTGGATTTTTTTTTGGGTAAGCCAATGCACCTCAAATACCCTATTTATAGTGAAGCTTTTTCCTGAAATACAGGAATTTAGGTGGTCTATATGGTAGGAGACTTGTTAGAGAAGAGAGAATTCCACGTAAACCAAGTTGATCAAATTGAATTTGGTCAGAATTTGGGTAAGATGAAGAGCAGGAAGAATAATGTTGAGGTGAATGGACATATGAGCTTCAATATTCTCCCACTTAAAAGGCCTATGAACAATCTTTTTCAAGGATATACGAAAGCTCAGAATGTATGGGAATGCGTGTGTATGCCCAAGTGCATGCTTAAGGATTCATTAAGCAGTTAATTAGACCTTGATGATTATTGATGCAAATCAATTATATGAGCTCTCTCTTATTGATGCACAGGCATAATCTTTTTAGTACTGGATATTCAGATATTGCCAGACTGTGTTGTGTGGTCAAGAATAGATCTACGAATTGCATTGGTTCTCTTGAACAAACTTTCTAATACCACCTGCTTCACACAAAGAATACCCTTTTATTTGTTTTCAGTTGGTGCATGTACTAGCTAGATTCTAACAAGAAGTTGCTTTTGGTTTTAGTGGAAAAGCTGAAAAGGATTGGATAGACAGTGAAAATCTCAATGATTGGTGTGGTAGGGATACTACAAATACAAATTAATGTGTCAACAATTGAAGAAAAATAATTTAAAGAATTATTTAGTATGTTGTTAAAATGACACCAATTACACTTAGTGTGTGTTTGGCAAAAATTAAAAAAAAAAATCAGTTTATTTTATTATTCTGCTTATTTTTGCTACTATTTATGAGTCCCACTACACTTTTTGGTACTATGCATGGGTCTCACTGTTTTATTTTAGCTAACTTTTACCTTTATTTATAGTACTTTTAGCAAAAAAAATTTAGTTTCAGCAAAATAAGCGGATTCCAAACAGACCCTTGTTATCACGTCCATTTGTAAATATTTTATAGTAAAATTGGCAATAGCTTTAACATTTTCCAACTCTAAATTGGATGTGTGGCCTCTTGAAGCCGATTGTCCAATATTCTCTATCTAGTCCATAGTTACGTCCAGGTTCACTCGCTGCAGATCTCAGACCTTTCTCTTCTCGAATAGAAACAACATAAGCAGCTGAATGCAAAGGGAAGAACTCACTATATAAATAGAGTGGCTTAGTAACCATTTTTTGTATCAAGCAGCTAAGGCAAAGTAGCTTATTAAGAGCTCATCATGTCAGGTGTCCCCTAGAGTTCCCTCAAACACTTCATTGGGGAATCCGTGTACTAATCAAAAGAGTTTTACTCCCTACTGAAGTGTTTGGAGGAACCCCAGGTGTCATTTGATTTACTAAGAATTATTTTGGTTTATGACATCTTTCCCTTTTATAGTTTTACGTTCATTTTACATAAATTGCAATGCTTTTAACTATCCAATGAGTGCTTTTTTTTTCCCTTGCTCCATTTGTTACTTTTTAGATTGTCATAATTAGCATTATTCGAAAATGATATTTCCAAACATGCATTTTAGTTGCTATGGGTCTTGTCATTGTTTTATTGGTGTAGAAGATATCAACATGGATGCATAAATAGTATTACCATAAGGAGGTTGAACCAAGGGAAAGAAACCAAGATGAGAAGAGAAGGATAAGGCACAAGGAAAAGAAGCTACAAAAACTAAAGTATACCTTAGCCAAACCGGTGCATATATAATCCAATTCTCTACACTGGTCCCAACCAGAGGTGGGAAAGTTGTGAATGGCGGTAACGGCGAAAACGTGTGGGTTAGAAGAAAGGAAAAACCAAAACAATATAGAGCAAAAAACTCATGAAAACCCAAAAAACTACATGGAGAAGCAAGCACAACTCTCCGACTAGTCAAGCAGTGAATTAGACAAAGTTGATCTTCTTTTCTAGCATTTATATGTGGGGTGCAAATGCAACCCATCCATCTTTTATTTATTTATTTTATTATTATTATTATTTATTGTGTAGATTGCAATTGCCATACGGCCCATGCATTATGAGAAATTATATTTCCAACAATTTTAGTTCTTTTCTACATTACCTTGTATCATATTATGAAGTCTCTATGGGTCTCATGATAATTATCTCAATGGTGTAGAAGAAATCAAAATAGAACGTTACCCTTATATCTGCAATATTGTAACGTGTACATATGTAGCGCATACCATTTAATATAACAATCACGTGTATGCGTCTGTGTTCTCAAACTAAGTTTATTACTACATAAATCTTTTTCTTTTTAATTATGACCAAAGTTTGAAAAAATCATTGGCTAGATTAGGAGGAGAGTCGAGTAGAGGGAAAGGGGATTAACTCCATTGCAGGCATGTTTGGATTATTTTTTTTAAAGAGAGGATCGAGGAAAGGATTTGATAGGATTTGGAGGGTTAAAATTTGTCTACAAACTCCTCATTTTAAATTCCAGACCTTTCCACTTAAATTGAATAATTTTATCAAATCAATTTTTCCCTTATGATATCAATTTATATTTATTTTTTTAAAATTGAACAAAATAATGATATAATTGTCAATTTATATGATATCTTATTATTTTTTCTTCTTCCCATTTTTACTTCTAAAACATCCACCAATAACTTAGTCGCATAGTCTTCCCACTATACTAGTGAATTATTGAAAAAAAAAAATTTTAAAACATCCAATATATATATATATACACCCCTCATCTTACTTAATTTAAAACAATTTAGATAAGGGGAAGGGAGAACAATTCCTCACTCATCCCCTCTTCTTCCCTATCATACCCTCTACTCTCTTCTTCTCTCCCAAACTTCTAAATACACTGCAGGGGCATCAAATATTAAACTATCATAATCATAAGGAGTGCCAGGGGGTCATGGCCCCTCCTAGACTTGATACACACACAAATATATATATATATATATATATATATATATATATAGTAACTATTTTAATATATTAAGCTGATTTTATGATTTGTTCAATCTAATCTTGTTAAATCTAACTAGTATTATTGCATTACCAAGAATTAGGATGAGTTACCATTAATCCTTAATTTAATTTATTTAAGCGTGCCCCCAAATTAAGAACTATTATTATATTCTTTAAATAAAAAGTTATTGACAATTTAGAAAGCGAAACCACATTTCGATTCTACTGAAAAACTCCAATTCCTAAATAATGCCCTAAGAATGTCCAAATTTTTATAAAAAATAATAATAATAATAATTTGGTTGTTTGTGTTGAAATAGGAATTACTAAGAACTTTAGTACATGTTTGATACTTGATTATTTTAAATCTCTAAAATTTAGTACTTCGTTGCCTATGGACATTATAATAATATCAATTTGTTGCATTTTAATTATATAATGTCTTTAAAAATAAGAGATCTAAACAATGGACGAGTAATCGGCATCACTCACCCAATTGTACTGCCACATTTTACAGTCATGATTACTTCTTTCTTTCCTGTCAAAATTACATTACTTGACCCCGTCGTTTTGCTAAAAAAGGAATGACATGAAGGATCATGAAATATTAATTGTTAATTTTTATTCTAGATATATAATCTTAAGAGGGAATCATAGCAGATTTTGTGTAAAACATGGGAAGTGCATGAGAACACAAGTTAATAGCTAACGTGCACTACTACTAGTGACTCCACTAACCAATCTGGACAAATTGAAAAACTGGAATAAGTTTAAGAGTTTGTTTGGTACCAGTTTATTATCTGAGATTGAAATTTTTTTACTGAAAGTACTGTAGATAAAACTAAAAGGTAACTGAAATAGTACAGTGGGGTATATGAATAATACCAAAAAGTTTAATAAGATCCATGCATAGTAGCAAAAATAAGCTAAATAATAGCAAAAATAAGTTAAATAGTAAAAACCTGTATTTTTTAGCTAATGACAAACGTAACCTAAGAATGTTTAAGGAAAATAGGGTACTACAAGTTTGGAGCACATGAACTGTAGTCTAATAATCTCATCAACGCCAATAGCAAACCTCTCTCTCTCTCTCCAATCATTCTGTAAGAATTCATTAACAGATTCATACAAAGAAGAAGAAGAAAGAAACAAAATTACGTTCAAAGAATGCTGCAATCAAAAAAGACTGCCAGAGCGAATAAGGATAAGATGTTCTCCCACTTAATTTATGCTCTGATAGCTAATGATGCAAATCAATTATATCCTGCACATGCGTAATATTTTTTAGTAGGGTTATTCAGATATTGTCAGAAATGTGTTGGGTGGTCAAGAATAGCTCTACGAATTGCATTGGTACCAACTTGAACAAGCTTAGATCTAATACCACCTAGTTCACACACATAATTCAGTGGGTGCATGTACTGGATTCTATCAAGGAGTTGCTTTTGTTTGTTGTGGAAAAGCTGAAAAGGATTGGCTGGACAGTGAAAAACACTGAACAACAGTTTTGCTATGATACTACAATTACAAACTAAAATGTGTCAACAATAGAAGAAAAATATATTCAAACGTTTGTTTATTATACTAGGTAAGCAACATAAATTACGTTTACTGTTTTGTCAATTTGTAAATCTTTTATAGTAAAATTAGTAGTAAACATGATATTTTCCGAATCTTAGTGGCATGTGTGGCCTCCGGAAGTCGTTTGTCCAATATTCACTACCATCTAGTCCATAGTTACGTCCAGGTTCACTTGCTACCTTTCCTTTTCTTGAACAGAAATAACAAAAGCATTTGAATGCAAAGAGAAGAACTCAATATAAACAGAGTGGTTCAGTAACCATTTTGTATAAAGCAAATAAGACAAAGTAGCTTAAGAGGGCCCCCTTAAGCTACATCAACTAGAAAACAATTGCCCGTGCATTTGTGCCATCTTGGAGGGACCACATTGGACCCACATGACTCCTAAATCCCATATTCAATGGAGGGTTTAATTCGGTCTCATTATATTTTGTTGAAAAATTCCTCTCAAAATAAATGGTTGGAAAATACTAAGAGTTTATTTGAAAAATTACACTCATTATATTTTGCTGAAATTGAAAATTTTTTACTGAAAATATAGTAGATAAAGGTAAAAGTTAGTTGAAATAGTAAAGTGAAACTCATGAATAGTACCAAAAAGTAGTTTTTGCTGAAAGTATTATAGAAAAAGGTAAAAGTTAGCTAAAATAATAAAGTGAGACTCATGAGTAGTACCAAAAAGTAGATTGAGACTCATAAAAAGTAGCAAAAATAAATTGAATAATAAAATAAATTGGCAAAAATAATTTTTGTCAAACAGACACTAAAACAACGGTAGATTTTATTATAAAAAATTTACAAAATCAACATAAGAACAATATGATTTATGTTACTTAAACAATAAAATAAACACACGTTTTTTTATGATTGCTGATACATCAGTTTGTAAGATATATTTAATAAATTTTGCAACATTCCTAACATTATTACTCAATTTGGATTGTATTTGTAGCTTAGCTAGCTTGTTGTTTTACAAAGACCCCGCTTTCAGGGGGTTCGTATTCAAGCTCCTTAGAGATTTGAGGAATTTGATTGAAAGCGAAACATGTTCGTTAATGTTGCCGTTATTAACGGTTATAGCCACCGAATATCTCATTCTTTGCTTATCCAACGGTAGAAATAATACCCATATCACCTCCACTTCATCACCACCGCCGCCACCACTACCAACCACTGTGTCCTCTCCCTCAAGGCCAAACCCGTAATTTCACAAGGATTAAGCCGTGCCCAGGAGCTGGAAGAACCCATGGACCCCACTCTCGGTCGCGCCTGCATAGCCGAGCCATGGCGGCTCTTGTCGGTCACTGACTCCGCCATTGTTGAGAGAGTGAAGCAAGAGTTTGGGGTTTCTGGGTTGGTTTGCTTAGGTGGGTTTAGGAATGTGAGGTCGGTGTATGATTGGCAAGGGTTAAAGATTGAGGTGGATGAGACTAACTTTGATTTTTGAACGTGTTATGAGGTGGAATGTGAGCTGGAAAGCACGGGTGCGGCGCCAGAGGCGCCGCACCCGCGTCGGACGCGGCCCGACGCGGCGACGCGCGTCGGACACCGCTGACCGCGTGTCCATGCCGCGTCGGGCCGCGTCCTGCCACGTGGCGAAGCCGACTCGCTCCGACGCGGCTCAAATCGGGTGGACTCGGGCCGATTTGGGTGATATGGCCGGTTCAGGCCAAAATTAAAAAAAAAAGAAAAAAAAAAGAAAAAGAAAAAGAAAAAACGCACCGGCCTTAACCCCTTTCTTCTTCTTCTTCTTCTCTTCTTCTTCTTCATTGCTTCTTCGTCTTCTTCTTCCATTCTTTTCGCCAGAGCCCAGCGGTTCCCTTTTTTTTTTTGTTGATAAGTTTGGTAAATTCCTTTCACTTAAAAGGCTTTACTTTCTGTACAGAAGGTAAAGCTTTATTTTTGGTTTTTGTGCTCTCACCAAACACGTGAGCCACAGCCACTAAGGCTTTTTTTTTTTTTTTAATTTATGGAAAGTTCTTGTGCTCTCTGACCAAACACGTGACCCACAGCCACTAAGCTCTTTCTTTTTTTCTTTTTTCTTTTTTTTTTTAATTTATAGGAAGTTCTACCTATTTTAATATCTCTGTCAATAATTCAAGTATTGAACATCATGTTTTAATTATTATCTACTATTGCTCTTAAATTTGGTATATGTTTATATAATGTGAAAAAGTATACTTAGCAATATATTAAAAATATAAATAAAAATATTTTTAATAATTTTTTAATCGCCGAGTCCAGCCGCACCCGCACTCACCTTTTTCAAAAATTGCCGAGTCCCGCACCCGCTCCCGCACCCGCACCCGAGTCCCGAAACGCACCCGTGCTTCCTAGAATGTGAGACTGGTGATCCTGAACGGGACAAGAAGGTGATAGAGAGGTTTTTGGAGGATAATGGGATTGGGTTTGAGTATTCCCAGGTGTCCAAATTCGCGGTGTTTCGGCCAGCCAAGTTGCCATTGTGAGTCTGTCTAATGTTTTGATTTTGTTTTTGTTCTGTGATGCAGTACTAATGTAATCATAGGTCTTAGAATTGGACAGGTTTTTGTTTGCTTTAATGTGTGTGTGTTGATAATTGGATAGTTACAACAGGTGAGGTGAAATTAAATTTGAACCTAAATGTTTTAGTTGAAAACCGCAGGAGGTGCCAGTTGAGCAATCTTGTGGGCTTGAATATTTGTGTTTCCTGTTAGTGTGCGTTTGGGAAGCCAGGGTAAAAAAAAAAAAAAAAAAAAAAAACACTTTTGAGGTTACTTTTAGTAACAAGCAATCAACAAAGCATATGTAAAGTCACTCGAAATAATGTTTTAGCTCATGGATAATACAATCTGCTTAAGATAATGCCTTGTGAAGCAGAGGTTATTGGTGTGAATATTCTTATTTCACTTTCATTGGGGTCAAAGTCACTAATGTTTGATTAAGGTTCCTAGTATCAAGGTGGAAATGTTATGCATGTGAAGATACTGAAAAACATATGGGATACATTGGTGATGCAGCTTGTGTATTCTGCAGAGGATTTGTGTAAAAAATAGAAAGCAGAAACCATTTAGTTTTTGATGGCTTGTCTATTAAAGAGTATAGAAAGAAGCCATGGAAAAATGCTTGTTCCATAGTCTTGAAACTGAATGGGACAGAGTGGTGGATTGGGGTCTGCAAAACTGATTAAAAGATTAAAAAAGCTGTGATTTGCAAGATAAATTGGGGGGTTACAGTCTATTTGGATTTGGATTCAAAGGAATCCATGGTGGCCAAGTGAAAAATGAAGAGTATTTTGCAAGCTATTAAAAGGGAATTAGTAAAGTTGAGTTGTTGCAAGACGGAGAATCAAAAACACAGTTCTAAACAGGGCTTCATGCAGTTCTAAACAGGGCTTCATGCTGCTGCTGGGGGATTCCAGTTTCTGTCCTGAAGAAGAACACTAATTGGAGCTCATATGTGCAATGCTTATATCTGAGTAGGGACTTGATTTGGGATAATTTGTATAGTTTAGCATAATGCTAATAATTGCTGAGTATGGCATGTTGGCTCAGTTGTATTACTGACTTCTCTGTGGTGTTTATGCTCAATGAAATTTCTGCTTACTTTAAAAAAAGGAAAAAAGAAAAAAAGAAGAAGAAAAAACATCTGGTAGCTGAAAAGGGCGTGTGTATCCATCCTTTTTATGTATGTTCTTTCAGATGCTTAATGTAAGTTCATATTTTTCCCCTCCTATATGTCTAACTTCTTTGTATATCTTTGTCTGTAGTTTTCAGTCATGAGTATTTCACTCCTAGTTCATTTGGCTACAATACGTGAGTCATAAATGTTTTCTTGTCATTGTTGTAATGTTTACTATAGGAAAATTTAGACCCCTTAAAACAACCAGATTGCATAGCCTAGTTAATTAGCCAAGTTGTTACTTAGTCAAATTAAGCAATTCTAGGTTAAAACAATCCAAACAATCATATCAAGAATATAAAGCAGCGGAAAATAAATAACACAAGATATGATCACCCAGGAAACCACACGGTAAAAACCTGGGGAGGATTTGACCCACCGATCCTCAAGGCATAACAGAATTCACTATGAAAGAATTGAAGTTCTTACAAAAGGACTACAAGCTCCCCGCTCGACTTCCTAATGCTACCCACCAGTAGAACTTCCTGACACGACCACGCGCAGGCTCCGAATCCACGGACTACTTCTTTCTTGAATTCCCAATCAGCTACAAGCTCCCCGCTTGCTTTTCTTTTAAGTTCCAATGGTAGCAACCTTGTTGATCATCAAGATATTGACAACCCTAAGTTTATGTGAAGGAAAGCTCCTCAAAGATCTCACAAGAGATTCACATAAACCGCAAATATGAGCAACAAAGACTTAGAGAGGTTTGGGTACAAAACCCTAAAAATAAAAGGAGGCACAAGAGGCACTCTAATCTCTCTCTCAAAAAGTCCCAAAAACGTTCTAGGGTTTTCCTTATATATAGGAGTGTTTTACTTGAACCCCAAGACGTTTAAATAGAGTTTGGGCTGAGTTGGAATTCTGCAGAAAACGCATCTGACCCGAGATTCGATCGATCGAGCCTAAGCTTCGATCGATCGAGCCAGGCCGAAATGCTCCAGTACATCTGCAGCCACTCGATTCCAACTTTACAATATTTAATCAACTTTGAGCAAGCCTAAACAAGACTAAACATATTGTTTTGATCATGGTTTGCCAATATTACACATTAGAGTTCTAAATACATAAAATCCTAAATCTTTAGAACCTAACATTTACTACTCTGTCTATTGTCTATTTTGTATTAGTGAGTCAATAAAAGATGAAACTCATTAGCCTGGTCTAAGGAAAGTTCTAATGAGGATAGCCTAGAATTTTCTTATTTGGTGGCATGATATTAGATTCTCTATTCTAACAATGATTATTTTTGTCATGTTGTCAATTTACTGGCAGAGTCATCACTATAGAGATCACACATTCCTGAACTTTTCATTTAAGATAATGACTTTGAGTTGTTGGTGGTTCCCTTGATTCTCTGGATATGAATTGCTCAAGTGTGTCTAGAGAAGTAGGTACACTTATTTCAGTTGTAGAGAGGGGGAGTATAAATGGTAATATTTGATGACCTTCCACATAGGTGCATCTCCCTCGTCAGCACCTATGGGTTAGAAGAGCCTGTAAAGTTGTGATTTACAACTATGTGTTTTGTTGGCTTTTATTCCGTGCCAAATTTGACTGTAATTACTTTCAATTGTTTATACCCTGTATTTGTTGTGGGAATTGATGTAAGGGGTGTGTGATAGAGAGTGTGTGAAGACTTAAGCAAAGTGGAAGCTGATGGAATCTCGCGGGTATGTCGCGACTAAGCTTCCCGCGAAGTGAGGCATGTGCCCTGCACATGCTGGAATGCGAAGAGTCAGGCCAGGTGGAGACAGCTGTCTCTCGCGAGTATCTCGCGGGTAAGGCCTTCCCGCGAGACACCCGCGAGACATGCTGTTCTGCCAGCCTGTACTGACTGACTCACACATTCTGCACCTATCCTATATAAACCCCCATTACCCACAAATGTTGAGAAAGGCTTCAGAGAGAAAACCCTAGCCAAACACATTTGCAATTAGAGATTGTCATCCCCACCTTTCTCTATACACTTGCTTGTGGTATCTCCTCAACCCTTCCCTCTCCATTTCCACACCATTGAGAGGTTGATAGCCCAAACACTTACCACACCATTTGAGAGTGTTGAGTGACGTTTTGGTGCTGCTGGGAAGTATTGGAAGAAGCCAAGGATGGCAGATGCAACATGGAGCTTGTTGCGGGATCCGGAGAACTAGACAAGACACGGATCCGAGAAGCCTTGTTGGAGTAGGAGCTTGGAGGGCTTAGGTGCATCGGGTAGATTAGGCTTGGAGGGTCTTTTGCTCACTCATGTATCCCAACTGATTGTCTAGTGGATCGATTTCCGCTTGGAGGGCGGCGGAGAGGTTTTTCGCCGAGTTCTTCGGTTTCCTCTTTGAAAACACGTCTTGGTGTTTTCTGTGTTTGCATCTTTCTTCCCTACTCTTTTATATTCCATTATACTGCTGTGTTGCTTAGTTTATGGATTAGAGTAGCTTTTTGATTATACGCTTGTGTTTACACGTTTCCGCACTTAGTATTAAGTTTGTGTAAAATCAACCAAGCCGTAATTTTAATTGGGGGTCTAAACAGCTCTTGTGTTTTTCAACACACTTTAGAGCTTTCAATTGGTATCAGAGCGGGTACACTTGCTTGGTTTAAATACCTTAGTGTGATCCTAGACCCCTCGGTGTGTTTGGAAAAGTGTTTGTGTTTTGACCACCATGAAGGATTTGATAAGTGTTTGTGAAAATGACTCAATGAACATATTTAAAGATTGTTCCAGCAATGCTGTCTTAGAGTTATTTAAATCCAAGAAACATGCTAGAATTTTTTGTCACATGCTGAAATCTTTAGTTCATAGGAACCATGATATTCACAACAGCCTATGTGAGTCAAAGTCTTTGAACTATGAATATGAGAGAAGAAATAAACAGCTAAGTGATAAAATTGGTCGTTTAAAAGGGAAACTTCACTCATCCTTGAATGAAATAAATAAAAATAAGTCTTGTTTTGATGATCAAGAATGTCTCTCTCATGCATGCCTTTTTGTTCATACCGCATTGAAAGTGTTTAACTCATGTTTGTGGTACCTTGACAGTGGGTGTTCTAGGCATATGACTGGAGAAAAATCTCTATTCAAAACTCTTAAAGAGAAGGAAGATGGATTTGTGACATTTGGGGATGGTAGTCATTCACAAGTTCTTGGAAAGGGAACAGTGGATATTCCGGGTCTGCCGTTGATGACTGATGTGCTATATATTAAGGGTTTAAAAGTGAACTTGTTAAGTATCACTCAGATTTGTGATGAAGATTTTCTGGTCCAATTTTCAAAGAAAGGGTGTCTAATCTTGAATGAAGAAGGTGTCCAAGTTCTAAAGGGACTAAGGACCACGGATAATTGCTATGGGATCATTCCAAAACCCAGCATAGCATGTCGAAGTGCACGGGTAAATCTCTTGGAACTGTGGCATCAACGGCTTGGTCATGCAAATTACAAACAAGTGGCGAAAGTCTCGAAGCTTGAGGCTGTGGTTGGCTTACCTAAGTTTGGGAAGATTGAAAAGAATTTGTGTGGTCCATGTCAATTGGGAAAACAAACAAAGTCAAGCCATCCTAAAGTGAATGTAGTTGCAACTTCTCGTCCGTTAGAACTACTGCATGTGGATTTGATGGGTCCTACTAGAACAGAAAGCATGGGTGGAAAGCGGTACATCATGGTGACAGTTGATGATTTCTCAAGGTATTCTTGGGTGGACTTTCTTAGAGAGAAATCGGAAGCATGTGATAAGATGGAGAAATTGTGCAAGAGATTGATGAATGAAAAGGGAGTACCTATCATCAAAATCAGGAGTGATCATGGGAAAGAGTTTGAAAATGCGAAATTTGAAGCATTTTGCAATGAACACGGTATTAAGAGGGAATTCTCAGCCCCAAAGACTCCACAACAGAATGGAGTAGTTGAAAGGAAGAACCGGGTGATTCAAGAAATGGCTCGAGTAATGTTACTCAACAAAAATCTTCCACAGAAGTTTTGGGCTGAAGCTGTGAACACGTCTTGTCACATTGGGAATAGGATTTACTTTCGAGCAGGAACGAAGAAGACTTCATATGAAATTTGGAGAGAAAAGAAGCCGAAGGTGAAATATTTCCGAATATTTGGGAGCAAATGCTATATTCTCAACGACAGAGAGAATCCCGGAAAATTTGATGCTAAAAGTGATGAGGGAATATTTCTAGGTTATTCATTAAATAGCCGAGCATATAGGGTGTTCAATAAACGCACCAAGACGGTAATGGAGTCAATAAATGTGGTCATTGATGATACCGTATCTGAAAGGGAAAGGGATGACGGTGAAGGGTCGAACCTGAAGAAGGGGGAAGTTGAGGACAACATGTCTCAAGATGATGAGATCGAGGAAGAGTCACCAGAAAAAGAGTCTACACCTCCTATACCAAGAAGGGAGACCAGATCGATGCAAGGGCCCTCTAGCCCTCTCACTCCTCCGGAAGTTCAACCTCCAATTTCTCGAGATGAAGAACTTTCCACCTCCAAGAGACCATCATCAAGGGTAACCCTCAATCATCCAACAAGTAATATCATTGGTGACGTAAATGAGGGACTTCGTTTAAGAAAAGGACCAAAATACAGTGCAAATCATGTGACGTACAATTGTTATCTTGCTCAATTCGAACCAAAGAAGGTAGAGGAAGCCCTTAGAGACGAAAATTGGATCGAATCTATGCATCAGGAGCTACATCAGTTTGTCAGAAATGATGTATGGGAGTTGGTTCCGAGACCCAAAGATACTCATGTCATTGGCACCAAGTGGATCTTCAAGAACAAAACTGACGAAGATGGTGAAGTAGTTCGAAACAAGTCTAGGTTGGTAGCTCAAGGATATACTCAAGTGGAAGGCATAGACTTTGATGATTCGTTTGCACCAGTAGCAAGGCTAGAGTCAATTCGAATTCTACTGTCTATTGCATGTGTTATGGATTTCAAATTGTACCAAATGGATGTAAAAAGTGCATTTCTGAATGGTTTCCTAAATGAAGAAGTGTTTGTTGAGCAACCAAAAGGATTTCAAGATCCTCATTTTCCGGATCATGTGCTAAGGCTGAAGAAAGCATTGTATGGTTTGAAGCAAGCACCAAGGGCATGGTATGATCGTCTCACAACATACTTGTTGGATCGCGGATTCAAAAGAGGTCATGCTGATCGGACCTTGTTTGTAAAGAGAGATGAGAAGTCTCTCCTAGTTGCTCAAGTGTATGTGGATGATATTGTTTTCGGTTCCACCATTGACCAGTTGGCTCATGAATTCTCCGAAGAAATGAAAAGGGAGTTTGAGATGAGTATGGTGGGAGAGCTGAACTATTTCCTTGGGCTTCAAGTGAAACAGCGGAAAGATGGAATATTCATATCTCAAGAGAAATATGCCAAAAATCTTGTTAAAAGATTTGGTCTAGACTCTAAGAAGCATACTTCCACTCCAATGAGCTCCTCATCAAAGCTGAGCCGGGATGCAGCAGGGATAGAAGTGGATCCAACGCTGTATCGAAGCATGATAGGCAGCCTCTTATACCTCACTGCTAGTAGACCAGACATAGCCTTCAGTGTAGGCGTGTGTGCTCGATTTCAGGCAGCCCCCAAAGAGTCACATTTAATAGCGGTCAAAAGAATTATCCGTTACATAAATGGCACCTCAGACTATGGGATTTGGTACTCAAGAGATTCAAATGACTGCTTAGCCGGATATTCTGATGCTGATTGGGCTGGTTGCATTGATGATAGAAAAAGTACTTCCGGTGGATGCTTCTATCTTGGAAATAACTTGGTGTCATGGATGAGCAAAAAGCAGAATTCAGTCTCTTTATCAACAGCCGAAGCCGAATACATTGCTGCTGCAAGTTGCTGTGCTCAATTACTATGGATGAAGAAGCTTCTTCATGATTATGGAATCACTCAAGACACGATGTGTGTATATTGTGATAATACAAGTGCCATAAACTTGTCCAAGAATCCAGTTCAACACTCGAAGTCAAAACATATCGAAATTAGGTATCATTTCATTCGAGATTTGGTGGAGGAAAGGACCGTGTACTTAGAGTTCATCAACACCGAGAATCAGAAGGCAGACATATTCACTAAACCTCTAGATGACCCAAAGTTTGAATCTTTGCGTAAGACTATCGGTGTCGGTATCATTCCCTGAACTCTATCTCTTGTGTGAACCTATACTACTTTATGTTGCATACCTGTTGTTTTGGTTCCACATGTTTAGTGTCTAATTGTTTTTGTTTTTATCTGTTTTGGTTTGCTTCTGCTATTGTTTGTTGATCGTTCTTTTATTGCTCTGTTTTGGGTGTGTTCAAAAAAAAAATCAAAATCACATAAAAAAATAGAAAATCCAAAAAGTTTGATCACTTTGTTGAGTTTTGTCTCAAAGCATGTTTTGCCTTGTACCTTTGTACTTATGGCTTTGTGCATTTAACGAGCTTAGCTTGTCTCTCATGCACTCATATCATTATGGAAGAAATTCTGAAATCTATGTGACTGTTGTAAATAGATCTTCAACCTTGTCATGAATGATTAGTGAATGTTTTTGTTGATCTTGAGACATGCATAGACTCATGCCTATATATCTTCCCACTTTTATTTTTATTGCTTAAAAGAGCTCTCTAATTGTAAATCTCCAAATGAAAAGAGATATAGAGCTGCAAAAGCCTGTCGCACAAACTAGTATTCGACTAGGAAAAAGGGAAAGCGACCAAATTCAAATGTATGATGCCCAACAAGCCAAAGGCTAACACATCAATTGAAATATCAAAAATTTCAGGCATCTTTCTCTAAATGAGATCCTCTTTGCTCAAAAATTGCAAATGATATGTTAAAAAAAAAAAAAAGGACCCAAATGAAAAGCTTCAATGAATTATTGTCAAGTACATGTGGGAGGTCATATATGCATGTTTCTATAATTGAGATAGATCACATAATCTAGTGCTAGTTGTGTATGCCTTGATTGAATTGATCATTGAAGCTTCACATTGGACTAAGGACTATCTCATTTTTGATATTCACACACAACACACAAGTCTATGTTCAATGAATGCCTTATTCATTTGTGTGATTGTACTTGTTTAAATGTGTTTACACATGCTCAATCTTTGTTGATCAAACCCAAAAAGATTTTTGATGGTTTTATTGGTTTTTGAAAGTGATTTTATACTTTCTTGTTTTTTGTTTTTGGTTTAAATGCAAGTTTTTGTGTTTCTTCAAAAAACTGGTTCAGGGGAAGTTTCGCGAGAAGCTCGCGACTTAGAGCTTCCCGCGAAAAGGAGTTGAGGGATATTTTTTTCTTATCTTGTCACACAGAAACTCTCGCGACTGTCTCGCGACTGTCTCGCGACCAAAAGCTACTCGCGAAATGCTGGTTAGCTAAAAATTGGATTTTTCCAATTTCAGACAGAAGTTACCGCGACTGTCTCGCGACTGTTTCGCGACATATTGCTTCTCGCGAAAATTCTGTGCTTCAGTGGCCCTTCTCGCGACTGTTTCGCGACTGTGTCGCCACTCCCTAACCCGCGAAAATCGCGTGTTTTCTGTCTTTATCTTGCTGATGTGACAGTGTTTCAAAAACTCAAAAACTTCCCTCGCTCAACCTTTGTCGAACCTTTTTCAACCCAAGATCATTTTGTTTCCAAAACCCTTCATCTTTAAGCATCTTTTCTGCATTTCCATCTTCAAGGTATGTCTTCTAATGCATTTCCATTCAAGCTTTTGTCTTATTTTTTGCAGATTTTTCGTTAGGGTTTAAAAAATTTGGGGTTTTTCGAAAATTTGATTTTTTTTAAAAATTGGGTGAATGTTTGTCAAATCTTTTGCTTGGGCTGTGTCCCATTGGTTATTTCTGCTTCTGTGTTGGCCCCTAGTGGCATTTTATCTTGTATTGAGGGTAGATTTTTCCTTGTTCATGCATTGCTCATGTCTTATTTGTTGTTGTGCACACTAAGTGTTTGTCAAAATGCCCAAGTGACATTTTTGTGCTATTCTGAAATCAAGTGATTTCAATCTATAGACTTTCACTTGTTTGACCTTATTTCACTCAATTTGGTCATTGATAGTGTGTCACATGCATCTTGCACTTGCTCTCACATACATACTCATGCACATTCAGCAGTGTTACTTCTGTTTTGTCCTCACTTGACTCTAATTAAGTTCTGTGCTCTGTGGTCTATGGGTTGTGCTCCTGTCTCCTGTTTGTTTTGTGGTGCACAGATGTCTCCATTCAAGACTTCCGCTGTGAAAGGAGGCCGCGACAAAGGGAAAGAACCGATCATTGACGTTGATGCTGATTCACCTAGACCAAAGCGAACTCGTGGCTCAACAGGAACTTTTGATCCTAACTTGTTCAAGTCTCATGCTGCTTTTGAATCCTTCAAGAACCACTTTCAGGGTGCTCCTTTGATAGTTGAGAGGGGGGTTGACCAGCAATCACTCAAAGACACACAAATACCTATTTGGTTTGCCACGAAAGATTGGAACTATCTGTTGTCAACTTTCGATGATACCTATGAGAACATGGTTAAGGAATTCTATGCCAATGCCAGTGTCGTCGGCGATGAGATTAAATGTTGGGTTCGGGGAAAGACCTTTTCTGTCACACCAATGTACTTGGCAGAAATTCTACACATCAACCGGCCAATTCTCCCCATTCCGCCGGTTTATGATGAGCTGAACCCCGATGAAGAATATCTACGACAGTCTTTAGGAGCTGAATTGGAATTCTCATCCACAAGAAAGTCAATCAATGTGGCATCTCTTTCTTCCGAGCTACGACTTCTATCAATGATCATGTGTAGCAATCTCTATCCCCTGTCCAGCACTGGATATATGAACCTTGGACGAGCTTTGTTTTTGAACGATCTGATCACGGATGTCGAGATTGATGTGTGCTCTCACATCTTTCACATTTTGGCCAAAACAGTTGACCGGACAGCTTCAAGGAATTGTCTTCCTTTCTCTCGTCTTATTTCAAAGATTTTGAAGCTCAAAGGTGTCCGCCCATTGGATGATGAACGTCCATATCCAAGGCCAAGTCCAATCAACATTCGGTCTCTCCATGCTAGTATGAGCCATGCCAAGAAGAACCCCAAGCAAGAAACTCATGCACCATCGGGTTCCTCGAGTTCTGCAGCTCGTATCAATGATGAACAGATCAACAATATCTTTACTGCTCTTCAAGAGTTGAGTACAAAGATGTCCGGGTTTGGGACTATCATGTACACTCACCACCGACGTCTTGATGCACAACTCACAGCTCTCCAAACTCAAATGGATGAAATTCAACGGAAGCTAGAAGAGGATGACTAGCTATTCCTTGACAAAAAGGGGGAGATGATGTCTTTGATAGGGGGAGTATGGTGATAGGGGGAGTATGGAGATAGGGGGAGAAGAAGTCAACTGTTCCTGTGTTTACTTTGTGCTTTAAAAGCCTTGATACTCTGCTTTATTTAAGTTTTATTTCAGATATTTGTTGTGTTAGTCTCTTTGCTTTGTAGCATACTTTGCATGTACCCATGTTGCTTTTGTAAGCTTTAAGGGTTGTTTTGTTTCATTGCATATTTTGTAGGCTTTTATGGTTTGTGCCATGTATTTGCAATGCTTTGCCTATACAGCCTTTATGCTTGTGCTATTGAAGTCTAATGTCATACATTTACTTCAGTACATCACTCTTGTGCCCATGTAGGATTGTTCCTAGATGCAAATACTTTGAGTATTTTGCATTGGTTGAGTGTTGGATTTGCAAATGGTACTCTTCATATGAGCTTATCATCTTGCATATCCGGATGTTCATTCCTTGTGTGAATGAGCATAGTAATTGCTTGTGTATAGTGATTACTTGTTTGATCTTGCCATGATCTAGTGTTTTCTATTTCATCTTGCTTGATCATGCTATTGTTGCTCCATATGCTTTTCAAGTTTTCTGCATACAATGATAATATTTTGTTGTTGTGTTTCAGGAGTTACTTGTTCATATGTTTCAAGAGCTTATCAGAATCTAGAATTAAGTGTGAGTGAGTTTTGCCTGTGTTCCCAAACTCACGGTTAAGTCTAGAGTCTGTTTTAGGGTTTTGTCACGGAATAGCCAAAGGGGGAGATTGTAAAGTTGTGATTTACAACTATGTGTTTTGTTGGCTTTTATTCCGTGCCAAATTTGATTGTAATTACTATCAATTGTTTATACCCTGTATTTGTTGTGGGAATTGATGTAAGGGGTGTGTGATAGAGAGTGTGTGAAGACTCAAGCAAAGTGGAAGCTGATGGAATCTCGCGGGTATGTCGCGACTAAGCTTCCCGCGAAGTGAGGCATGTGCCCTGCACATGCTGGAATGCGAAGAGTCAGGCCAGGTGGAGACAGCTGTCTCTCGCGAGTATCTCGCGGGTAAGGCCTTCCCGCGAGACACCCGCGAGACACCCGCGAGACATGCTGTTCTGCCAGCCTGTACTGACTGACTCACACATTCTGCACCTATCCTATATAAACCCCCATTACCCACAAATGTTGAGAAAGGCTTCAGAGAGAAAACCCTAGCCAAACACATTTGCAATTAGAGATTGTCATCCCCACCTTTCTCTATACACTTGCTTGTGGTATCTCCTCAACCCTTCCCTCTCCATTTCCACACCATTGAGAGGTTGATAGCCCAAACACTTACCACACCATTTGAGAGTGTTGAGTGACGTTTTGGTGCTGCTGGGAAGCATTGGAAGAAGCCAAGGATGGCAGATGCAACATGGAGCTTGTTGCGGGATCCGGAGAACTAGACAAGACACGGTTCCGAGAAGCCTTGTTGGAGTAGGAGCTTGGAGGGCTTAGGTGCATCGGGTAGATTAGGCTTGGAGGGTCTTTTGCTCACTCATGTATCCCAACTGATTGTCTAGCGGATCGATTTCCGCTTGGAGGGCGGCGGAGAGGTTTTTTGCCGAGTTCTTCGGTTTCCTCTTCGAAAACACGTCTTGGTGTTTTCTGTGTTTGCATCTTTCTTCCCTACTCTTTTATATTCCATTATACTGCTGTGTTGCTTAGTTTATGGATTAGAGTAGCTTTTTGATTATACGCTTGTGTTTACACGTTTCCGCACTTAGTATTAAGTTTGTGTAAAATCAACCTAGCCGTAATTTTAATTGGGGGTCTAAACAGCTCTTGTGTTTTTCAACACACTTTAGAGCTTTCAGAGCCAATGCTTTCAAGTTTATCTAAAATTTGACATTAGTTTTGCTGGCAGTTGATCAGTCAGTTAATTCTGAATGGCCTCCTTTCAAATGGTAAAATTACCTTTAGCATAGGTGTTGATATGAAGAGTTTGAGCCTTGGTGCAATGGCAAGTGCCTTCCACTAAAAGCAATAGATCGCAGGTTTGAGTTTGGAAATCAGCCTAATCAGTAATTGGGGGTAAGGCTGCCTGCAATTAATTCTCCCAAGTTTCACAAAAGTGGGAGTTTTGTGCACTAGACACAATCTTTTCATAGGTGTTGATATGAAGTCCAATGACAGAATGACCTGGGTGGATATAATCTCAACCCAATGTCTTGTATTACGTTGCATGACTAAGATTTCTGTAACTATACTCGTGCACTTGGCCCTAGTCTCCCATGATATTTCCTGTCCGCAGACTTCCTTTTTTCCCCCTTTTCTTTTTTCTTGACTCTTCATAGTTCTCTTGCATTTCTTTGTAGGAGCTCTTGAGTTTGAATAACTTTGTGACTGTACTCTCTGAACTTTGGGGTGCTTATGTTTTGCTGTCCACTATATTGCTGCAAGTGAAGCTTCAATTATCAAATTGTTACTTTTATCATCATCCAGTTCCTCTCTTTCTTTTACTTTGTTTTCCAATAGATACCAAAGGATTTTTTTGAGCATTTTGGCTTTAGCTAAAAGTGGGTGGAAATCTATAATCAATAAAAGGAAGTTTCTTTGAATGGCATTAAATTCACCTCAGATAGCAAATAAGAGTTCAAGTAGCACTAAATTTAGCTTATCTTCAAAGAACAGAGCTACATTTGCAGCACTCAATTTCTTGGGTAGCCATCATTGATATGCTCAAATTTTGGCATGCAAAGACATTGCTAAATCGCTCCCCCCCCCCCCCCACAAAAAAAACAGTTGAAGTTTTGGCATATTCAGGTTATACTGCTTATCACTAGTGAGGCATGTTTACTAATTCTATTGCAGTTGGGGCATGGGCAACATAGAACCAACCACTTGTGTCCCGCAGTTGACCTTGTCTAGTCCTCAACTTGTTGCTTAGTTGAGTAAAGACCTCCTTCACTTCTCAACTGTCCAGTAAGGTGGAATGTGACCAAGGTGTTCATGAATGGCTAAGGGAAAGAGATCTTTCTTTTTCTTTGGCAAAAAATACAAGAAGCCCATTTTTGTAATAGAAAGTTCTAAAGATTAAGCAAAAGGAAACCCAAATCAAAGAAAAAAGAAAAGAAAATTAGATCTATTAAAGCTCACCTTCATTAAAAATAGGAGTTAAAATGAAAAGATGGTTATGATAGAGAGAGGGAGAGAGAGAAATCAAATTTATGGTTTGGCTGGTTCGATTTTATTTTTGAAAAAAAAAAAAAAAAAAACTATTTATTATAGGTCGGGTTTGGGTAATATCTGAACTTGATTTGCCCCGATTCCCTAATGCGCCTGGCAAAACCCATTCCATTCGGGCAAGTGCCAATGGGATTGCATCCCTACTTCATCCTTGTTGGTACGTGACAATTGTTGAACATATTGCCCAAATGGCTTGTATGCCTCAGTGAATATCCAAATTACATCTAAACCCAAAATATCACTAAGTTAAAGAGTTCACAACGTGACTTAGGAGTACTTTGGTGTAGCGGTTTGTAAGGTTTCTGGTATGGCACAATGGTTCATCGTTCACCTAAAAAATTGTTAGGGATTGTTCGTATGAAGGCTTGGGGCACATGTTTCATCAATTTGTCACTTGTGGTTAAAGGTACAATGGCCAAGTGTCACCCAGATCGTTGCTAACTTATCATTTGTTTTGTTTGAAATTTTATAATTTGATAATTACAACAATGGGGGAGAGACTCCAAAAAGAGAATATGTAATATCACTGAGTTATAAGGTTTTTTACGTTAGCGTATCCCTTTCATTTCACACCACACTTTTGAGACTCCAAAACCATTTTTGGGTTATATTATTATAGATGTTCTTCACATATCTTGGGACAGCAAATTGCAAGTCTCAACCTTCGTAGCTTGTAATTGCTACAATGAATCAAGCCTAAGGTCAGCCACAAGCCATTCTAGCTTATATTATCAAAGTTTCTCATTTCCCGTTTATATAAGAGATTTCTAGTAATATTGTTTATATTTTTTGAAAATATGTGTGAGTGAAAATACATGTAATGTTGTTTAAACACTAAAAAACTGTTGTTTAAATAACGGTAACAAACGGGCCCCAAGTTATCAGCCATCAACTGTGACACTAAGGCTGTGTTTGGTTTAAAGATAACACAATTTTCAATTCTCAAAACTCATTTCTCATCACTCTAAACTCTAATTCAATTTTCATATCTTTATCTCTACTTTTCTTTAACACGTTTCAGACTTGTGTTTGGTTGCTATTTTCGGGTGTAGTTCTCCCTTAAAAAAACTCAATTTTGGAAAAAGTTGTGGACCCACACACTGACCCGATGTCAGAATACTTTTCTCTCTCCTTTTTTTCATTTTTTCACTGACTCTCATTTTTCTCTGCCTCTCCTCTCTGTTTTTCCCTTCGTCTTTCTCTACCTCTCACTCTCTTCTTTCTCCTCAATTTTCTCTTTCACTTTAGCGCTCTCTCTCTCTCTCTCTTGGTTTCTCTTAGATTTTGCATGGCCAGGTTCACTGATTATGGCTCAAATCTCCGAATAGAAGCTAGATCAAAGACATGCGAGACCAATTCCACCCCTCTTCTCCACCCCTCTCCTCTCTTTCATTTCTTACTTTTGGGTTTTGTTTGTGTTGGGAGAAGAAATTTTTAGATTAATTGTGTGGATGAACATGTTTGTGGGTTTGTGTTGGTGTGTATGATCAATATCATGTGTTTATGGGCTTGATTTTCTGGGTTTGAGAAATCAGTACCCACGTGTTTCTATGAAGAAGAAAGAAGAAGAAGAAGAAAAAATGGCCGTTGGAGTGAGTCTATGAAGAAGAAAGAAAGAAAGAAAAAGAAAAAAAAAAAAGCCGTCGAGTGAGTCTGTGAAGAAGAAAGGAGAAAAAAAAAAAACTGTTGAATCTAACTTGATAGAGACAAGTCATGAGGGTGGGTCCCACCAATTTGGTTTTTTTTTTTTTTTTTTTTTTTTTTTTAACTTTGCCATCATTACTCATATTCCATAATATGAAAACACCAAAAATTTGTTTTTATTTTCAATCACTCAAACTCTTTTCTTTGAGTTATGAGTGATGAAAACTGAGAAAAAAAATTAAGCCAAACAAATGGAGTTGATGTGGGGCCCACGAAAAGTGAGTTATGGGTAATGAGAATTGAGTGATGAGTGATGAAAATCACTCAAACCAAATAGGGCCTAAAGTTTTTATTAGAGCATCCGCATCAGTGGATGTAAAACTTTGCAAAATACAATAAGTAACAAATTTTACACATTTTGGTCCAAAAAATCTTCCACATTAGTCATTCTAAAACTGTGTATATTTACACATTTGCTACAGTAACCGTGCATATATACACGATTACTGTAGCTGTGTATACTATTATTTTATTAATTTCACATTTCGCACATTTTTTTTCTCTTTCTTCTCCGTGCAAAACAAACTCAGTTTCAAACTTCTCCTCTCCTCATCTTCTTTTTCCTCAGATACACACAAACACACCCACACACAAACACATCCACACAGACAAATCAACACAGAAATACACAAACACACCCACACGGACAAACCAATAGAGAGACAAATCAGTGTTGATGTTTGTCACTTGTGGATCGGTGCTAGTAGCGCTAGCTCAGAGTTTGTGGGTCGATGGAAATGGGTCTGGATGCTTGTGGATCGATGTTGGCAGCAAAGATCGGTGCTTGTGGGTCGACATGAATGGGTTTTGATGCTTGTGGATCAGTGCTGGTTGCAGAGATCGGTGCTTGACGAAGTCCGTGCTTGTGGGTTTTGATTCTTGTGGTTCTTTTGGTGGAGATTGGTGCTTGTGGTGGATAAGTGGTTTGACAATGAGAAGAAAAAGAAGAAGATACTTGTGGAGGGAGGTGATCTAATGATGACCTTGAAAGGAAGAAAGAGAAGTTACCGTGGAAGGAAGAAGAAGTAGAAGAGGGACAAAAGATTAGTCTGAGAGATGAGATAAGGACAAAGAAAAAAAAGATAATTACAAAAGGAAAGATAAAAAGATAGGAACAAAATAAAAATATAAAATAATAATTAAACGTTAAAAAAATATTATTATTTAAATAGAGGAGATTGTAAAATAGATGAACTAATGTGAGTATTTTGGAAAAGCGACAATGTAAAATAGAAGAAAAGTAGGCTTTTAGTATAAAATATGTACGTTTTTAAACCCCTTAAAATACAAGTTGTTTAACCTGGTTATTTAGCCAAGTGATTACTTAGATAAATTATTCAAATCTAGGTTAAAACAAAACAATCATATCATGGAAATAATACGGGAAAGTAAATAACACAATGTACGTTTTTAGACCCCTTAAAACACAACTAGATTAACCTAGTTAATTAGCCAAGTAATTACTTAGTTAAATTATCAGATCTAGGTTGATACAAATATATCATATTATTTTAAAGTGCGGAAAATAAAGAACACAACAATATGATAACCTAAGAAAACCAAACCGGTAAAAAACTTGGGGAGGATTTAACCTAGCTATCCTCAAGGTAAAACAAATCCACTATGAAAGAATTGAAGTTTACATAATAGCGACTTAGACCACTAACATCCTATTGCTACCTCGAGTAGGAAACTTACTACCATGACCACGTGACAGCTCCGAGTCCACGGACTACTTCTTTCTTGGATTCACAGCAAGTACAAGCACTCCCGCTTGTGTATCTTTAAGCTCTTGAAACTGCAACTGAATTGATCACCAAGCTCTCGACATCAATCTTGAGATTGGAAACCCTAAGTGTGTATGAAGGCAAACACCTCTAGATCTCACAAGAGATTCACACACACAGCATAAAGAGCAACCTCAAAATGTGGCTAGGGTTTTCCCTTTTATACTTAAGGCAAAACATAAAACCCTACACGTCAAACGGGCTTGGGCTGAGTTGGAAAATTCTGCAGAAAAACAATCTGCACGAGCTTTGATCGATCAAGTCTAATTTTTGATCGATCGAGCCAAGCAGATTTACACAGTAAATCCTGCAGTACACTCGATTCCAACTTTACACTTAAACATACTTTGAGCAAGTCTAAAACAAGACTAAACGTTTTGATCATGGTTTGCCAACATTACAAATTGAAGTTCTAATACATTTAAACCTAAAGTCTTAGAATCTAACAAACTCTCCCTTTGGCAATCCATGACAAAACACAAACTAGACAGAGTGCTCAAAGTTACAAAAAAAGCCCATTACAAAAACATTCCCTAACACAACAAATTCAACCTAACTATTATCTATCAATTGCAAGTGTAGACAACAGTATGACTAAATTAACCTGTATATTCCTGTAACACTTAACAAACAAATAAACGCATGTGTGAAAAATACAAGTAAAACAAAATAAATTCTTGATTTCACATAACATAAACTACAAGACATATATCATGAATAACCTCATAAATATAAATCAATAATCAATGTAGCACAATGTGAAACAAGAAACAAAAATAAACACATCATAGTATCTCACCCTATCATAGACAACTCAACTAAAACAAAAAACATCATGAGCAAAAAAATATAAATACATGATGAAGCACTAGATACAATCTAAAGCTCCACAGTTCCAAAACAACAAAAATCTCCCCCTTCAACAAAATCTCCTATCCATATGTACTCCCCCTTTTTATGACGAATTGCCAAAGGGCAATCACTCATCATCAGAAGGAGGTGGCGGAGGTGACCGTCTAAAACTCACCAAAACTGCTCTCAAAGCCTGAAGCTTGGTAAGTACGTCCACCAACAGTTGACCATAAGCTGCTTGAAATGTTATGACAGTGTCCAAATCACGACGAATGCTAGCAACATTTGAAGCAGAAGGTGGAGGAGCAGCAGCAGCGGTCGGATCAACATAAGCATCTGCAGCATGATCACTTGAAGAAGAAGAAGGAGGAAGAGGAGCACCAAAAGAGGAAGAATCGACTCTAGGGCGTTTAGAGTTAGCTCGCATCTGAGCAGCCTTTGCCGAAGAAAGGTGGCACCTATGGGAGCTATGATATGTACGGGCTCAGACGCTAAAAACTGCTTTAATCCTAAATGTAGTTAAATCCTATGAATGAAAACAAGAAAGAAAAGAGCATGAGCAGTAGAACTACTCCTATGAACCTCAATCAATGAACGAATGAAAAGATGAGCAAAGCTCATAGGAGCATCTGTGACAAGGGCATACAAAAATGCATAGCTCTCCAAAGGAATCGTGTGCATGTGAGAGATAGGCCAAATGGAATGGCAAGAAATCCGGAAAAAGAGATAATGAATCTCGGTCAACTCGTGAGAGGTGATCCAATGATTAGAACCCCACTGGATAGAAGTACCAGTAATAAATGACATAGTGTCATCTAGGGGAGGAGACTCATCGTAAAGATAAACAGGATGCTGGACCAATGGTACCCCAAGGGCATCAGCCACTACCGAAGGAGTAATGGTGTACTTTTCACCCCGTATCCAACTCTTCACCTGAGTGTTGGAATCATAGGAGTGGACTGAGAGGTTCGAATAGAACTCTCTGATCAAGGCAGCCGGAAGGAGAACGCTCAAATTTTCTCTGAATCTCACCATCTAACTCATCTAAAACGACCTTCCTCTCAGCCCATACATTCCTATGAATGTTCAACTTTTCATAAGTTTCCTGGTTTTTCTCACTAAGGAACCTCTCACTATCAAAGGAAGGAGATGAAGTAGAGGTGGAGGTCCTATGAGCTCTAGTCTTCCTAGCCATGATGCTAAGGATCAAAAGGACAGACACAAAAGAGAAAGAGAGAGAGAGAGAAAAAAAAAAACACAAAAAAACCAAGGGCAGACTGCAAGTTAACACAAAAGTATATAGAAAATAACAATCTTTATGATGCATGAACAATATCAATACATGATGCATGCTCTAATGTAGTGAGAATGAGTTCAATTTCACTTAAAAATCACAAAATTGGCTTGAGCATAGAGTTTATATCAAAAACCCCAAATTTTGAAAACCCACTTTCAAAAATCCCAACAAATTGATCAATTGATCATTACACATGATAGAGAACATAAAATAATGATCAAATCAATCAATCTAACAAGCCAATTTCATCAAATTAAACTCAAGTGAACAAAATCCGCAATTCGGGTAGTTTCAAGCCCTAGAATTTACAATTTTTCCCAAATTAACAAATTAATCAAATTAATTCACAAGAACAGTTGTATATCATCCCACAAAAAAAATCCCATTGATCAATTTCCAAAGAAGATATTGAAAACATCAAAATCCCCAAATTTTCATAGGTTCAAAATTTCCCCCAAATGCATGAAAACATGAAAATAAATGAAAAATGAGGGGTATGAAGGTCTTACCGGCCTTAGAATACAAAAACCCTTGAAGAAATTTGAGGGAAAATGACAAAAATCTTGCTTTGAATCTTAGACTGATCGAATGGAGAGGGAAAGTGTTTTGAAACTAGTTTGAAAGTGATAGAACATGTGAAAACAAAAAGTTTTAAAAAACTCTCTATGCGATTTTCGATTGATCGAAAATTAAATTCAATCGATCAAAAATTACATTCAATTGATCCAGAAGCAATCGAGTAGTGATCGAAACGGATAGATTCAAACCAAAATTTTAATCGCATTTTCGATCGGTCGAGAAATAGGTTCGATCGATCGAAAATTTGGAAAAATCATTTTTTGAAAAACAGAGCAATTTAATGCAAAAACTCCTCAAAGCATAATATTTTATGAATAAAATGCATGAGTATGAGATGAAATGTTTTTCAAAAATACTTGTAATGAACCCAGATCTCCCAAAAATAAGATTTTCAATCAATTTTCCCTAAATTCTCAAACTTCAAACACATTTTGCATCAAACTCAAGGAAGTTTCAATCTTGGATGGCCAAATTAAAATCACACACAATAACATGTACAAAGTTTAGCAAAGAGTAACTTGTGTAGTGTGTGCAACTAGCAAACACTTGAGAGACATGTGAGGTGATATGTGAATAGTAATCAAGCACAATTTTTACAAAATTCATCACGTAAATTTGAGAGAGACTATCACCTAAAAAGTTACATCATATAACTCTCACATCTCTTAGAATAAAAACTTGCAATCATGTAAGTTTCTTAATTTGCCTCATAATGTACACACTAATTTTATTTGATCAGAAACTTATTAATAATAGCCAGGATAATGTACACACAAATTTTATTTGATTGATTTAATTATAGTCCAATAATGTACACACTAATTTTAGCATTAAACCGAGGCTACACCTTATATTCTTTTTGTGCATGTGCTACACTTTCTCGAGCACAAAATCTTACGATATGCACTAAGGTGTTCATGATTGGCTAGTAAAAAGTGGTGAGATGGTTATTTATGTCGTTCTCAATAAGATCAAGTTCAACAATCAAAGACATGTGACTTCAAGATCAAGATCATGTGATCAACAACTATAAACATCTTCCCACACAACATGCACTACAAAGCTCAAACTAGTAAAGTGCAATAAAATAAGCTCATCCAAGCTAAACAAGGTACATAAACATGTTATGTAAAGATAAATTGGCCAACCTTGATTTCAAATCCAAAACAAATAATGCAAAACACATTTTGCTTCCCTTTTCCTCTTTTTTGTTTTAGTTTTTTGTTTTTTTTTAAAAGAAATAACAAAAACAATCCTAGAATGAAATGCATGAATGTTATGCAATGCAAATCCTAAAAAAATAAAGAGAACAAAGCAACAAAGAAGAACGGTCACAAAGAGTAGAGCGATGAAGCACAAGGACCATGTCAGATAGACTCAATTAGATCAAGCCTTTTGCATCCAAAACATTTTAGATGCAACTCTAGCATTGGAGTTGTTATTCACATTAGAATTTTGAGCAACTCCAGGATTAGAATAAAGGTTTAAAGTCTTTACCAACTCACCAATAAATACCATAGGATCTTGTGCTTGAGGCACAGGTACTTTTGGCTTATTTGCTTGCTTAGCAGCTTGCAACTTGAAACAATTTGGACGAATGTGCCCAGACTTTCCACAAAAATGACAAACCCATGCAAGTCTATCATGCAACTTGCCCTTAGGAGGGTTAGGAGTCTTAGGTTTAGATTCTTGAAGATCAACCCTAATTTTCCTAGGAGGTGTAACTTCAACAGGTTTGATAACCTTACTCATGGGAGGCTCAGAAGAAGAAACAAAGTTTGTGGAATGAGTTTCAGGCACAAAGATGCTTTTTACAAAACCTAAACCAGTTTTGTTTGAGGGATACTTTTGAACACTCAGCATATGATCAAGTTTGGAGCTTGCAGACCTATTAGTTTGTTCTCTAGCCACAGATAATTCAAGTTCCAAACTCTTAACTTTATCAAGCAAAAGTATGTTCTTAGTCTTCACATTATTCAACAATTCATTAGCATTAAATGGTTTCACAAGCAAAATTTTCTTATCAAGTTTAAGAGATGCAATTTTCTTTAAGACTAAATCAACACTCATAGCATCCTTTGCAGCAACTTTGCAAAGTTTATTATAGGTTTCTTGCAAATTTGCATCCTCAAAGAGTTTCTCATCAGGTTCTCCTCAACAGCAACACTTTCTTTAACTACAGCAGTAACAGTGAAAGTAATGAAGTTTCCATTCTCATCACTACTAGACTCATTGTCAGAAAATTCATCATCACTAAGGGTTACAGCCATAGCCTTACCCTTAGACTTCAAGAATGTTGGACATTCAGATTTCACATGACCATACCCTTGACAACTAAAATATTGTTAACCCATAGAATTATTAGAAGGTTGACCTACTTTCTCTTTAGATTTTTCAGTGTTATTCATCTTAGTAGGATTATTTCTCCTAAAATTTCTAGGTTCAGCATTGTTTTTACCTCTTACCCTTCTGTTATTGTTTCTAAGAAAGTTTCTAAAGTTCTTGGCAAGATAGACAATCTCTGTAGCAGAGAGTTTATCATCAAATCCATTCATATCAACATCATCAAAAGACTTAAGAGCCATTGATTTGGATTTGCTTGTCTTAGGTAGGTCCAACTCATAGGACTGAAGAGATCCTACAAGTTCATCAACAGGAATGGAGTCCACATCCTTGCTTTCAGTGATGGCAGTCACTTTGGGTCTAAAATCCTTAGTCAAATATCTAAGAATTTTCCTAACAATCTTAAGTTGATCATAGATTTCACCCAAATTATAAGCAGAATTAACAATATCATTAAGCTTAGCATAGAATTCATCAAAATTTTCATCATCAAACATCCTAATGCTTTCAAATCTAGTTGTTAATTGCTGCAACTTGTTGATTTTAACTGCCTTTGTGCCTTCATGCACAGTTTGGAGAATATTCCAAGGAGTATGAGCAATCTCAACATTAGAGATTCTCTTAAATTCCTCCATAGAAACAGCGTTATAAATAGCAAAGCGGCTGCTTCTTTTTGAGAAGTTTACCACTCACTCACTGGAGTAGTGGGCTTCTCCCATCCATATTCAACGGAATTCCAAACTCTCTCATCAATAGATTTCAAGAATGCTTTCATCCTTACTTTCCAATAAGCATAATTATTCCCATCAAAGTGAGGTGAGATAACAAGAGAGTGACCGTGTTCCATGACAATAGGGGTTAAGGATCAACTCTTAGATCAAATGATCTAAACACTAGAGCTAACCCACTCTAATACCACTTGTACGTTTTTAGAACCCTTAAAACACAACCAGATTAACTTAGTTAATTAGCCAAGTAATTACTTAGTCAAATTATCAGATCTAGGTTAACACAAATATATCATATCATATATTGTAAAGTGCGGAAAATAAAGAACACAATGATATGATAACCCAAGAAAACCAAACCGGTAAAAAACTTGGGGAGGATTTAACCTAGCTATCCTCAAGGTAAAACAAATCCACTATTGCTATTGCTACCTCAAGTAGGAAACTTACTACCACGACCACGTGACAACTCCGAGTCCACGGACTACTTCTTTCTTGGATTCACAACAAGTACAAACACTCTCACTTATGTATCTTTAAGCTCTTGAAACTGCAACTGAATTGATCACCAAGCTCTCGACATCAATCTTGAGATTGGAAACCTTAAGTGTGTATGAAGGCAAACACCTCTAGATCTCACAAGAGATTCACACACATAGCATAAAGAGCAACCTCAAAACATGGTTAGGATTTTCCCTTTTATATTTAAGGCAAAACAAAAAAACCCTACACGTCAAACGGGCTTGGGTGGAGTTGGAAAATTCTATAGAAAAACAACTTGCACGAGCTTCGATCGATCGAGTCTAATTTTCGATCGATCGAGCCAGGTAGATATACACAGTAAATCCTACAGGTAGATTTAACATACTTTGAGCAAGTCTAAAACAAGACTAAACGTTTTGATTATGGTTTGCCAACATTACAAATTGAAGTTTTAATACATTTAAACCTAAAGTCTTAGAACCCAACACACAAGGATATGATAACCCAGGAAAACCAAACCAGTAAAAAACCTAGGGATTATTTAACCTAGCTATCCTCAAGGTAAAACAGATCCACTATAAAAGAATTGAAGTTTTACAATAAGACTTAGATCACTAACATCCTATTGCTACCTCGTGTAGAAAACTTATTACCATAACCACGTGACAACTCCGAGTACACGGACTACTTCTTTCCTTGATCCACAGCAACCACAAGTTCTCCTACTTGTGTTTATCTTTAAGCTCTTGAAATAGCAACTGAAGAGATCTCCAAGTTCTTGACATCAATCTTGATCTTGATAACCCTAAGTGTGTATGAAGGTAAACACCTCTAGTTCTCACAGAAGATTTACACACACAGCATATCAACAACCTCTAAAACGTGGCTAGGGTTTTTTCTTTTATACTTGAAGCAAAACATAAAACCCTACACGTCATATGAGCTTGGGCTGAGTTGGAAATTCTGCAGAAAAAACAATCTGCACAAGCTTCGATCGATCGAGTCTAATTTTCGATCGGTCAAGCCTTGCAGAAATTGAATAATAATTTCCTGCAATTACTCGATTCCAACTTTACACATAAACACACTTTGAGCAGCCTAAATCTAGACTTAATGTTTTGATCATGGTTTGCCAACACATTACAAGTTGAAGTTCTAATACATTTAGATCCTAAAGTCTTAGAACCTAACAAAATAGACGGAAAATATTTGGTTGGATTTATGCAATTGCTCTTAGGGGTTCAATCACTTTAGTGGAAAAGATGTAAGTATCAAGATGCATATTAGTTTGTAACAGGCTTGACGATATGGTTAATGAGTCTTGATTTCACATATGATGTTGCTAGAATTCCATTCTATTCCAAGTGACTTTGTCACATTCTTTGAAAGTTTATGTTCATTTATTTAGCAAATGAAACAAGTTAAAATCCAAGTTTAGGCTCGACTATTAAACTATTAAAATCCAAACATAATCATGTGAGTCTGATTCTTAATTTAAATAAACATAATATTATATGTATAACTATTATATGTTTATGCTTGTTTATTTAGCAAATGAACTAAATTCAAGTTCAAGTTCAGACTTAACTATTTGCTCAAGCCAAGCTCAAAATTTAGCTAATGCATTTAAGCATTTTCATTGAGATTTATATTTCTCAAAACAATTCACAATAATTTCCCATTTGGTGCCCCCCTCGCAAATCATTGAAGAATTCCAAAACTAAATGATTTCTCCTTCCAAATGAGAATGACAAATATTATTGGAATGCATAACAATTGCTACTTTGGTTGAACATTCTCACAATTGCAACAACATCTCAACCCAACTGAGATGTAGAAATAGTTGTGGATCTTTTAGTGTCCTCTACCCATTTGGAACAACTGTGGGTTGCTACTATAATGAATCGTTTCGCATTTCTTGATACCACACTTTTGGAACTCCAAAACCAGTTTTGGGTCGTAATAATATAGATGTTTTCAACATATTTTTTGATGAAAAACTAAGTATTAACGTCTATGGTTATTAATAGCTACAATGAAGTAGGCATTAGGGTCAACTACACACTATTCTAGCTTAATTCATCAAAGTTTCCCAATTCATCTATGAAGAATAAGTGAACAATCATTGACTGAAATGCTTATTAGGGGTTTACTCAGTTTCGTGGAAGATATGTACATATCTAGATTCATATCAGTCTATGTCGACCTTGATAATAAGTTTAATGGGTCTTGCTTTGGTATAGGTTGTGACCAAACTTCCATCCCATCTCATGGAACTCCGTCACATTTTTTAAAAGTTAAAAATTTGTTTATGTTCTTTTATTAATTAGCAAATTAGTTAAGCTCTAACCCAAGTTTAGGCTCTATTATTAAACAAATGAAGCTCAAACTGTGACATACCGTGCCCCCAACCCGTTTTGGATTGATTGGTTTGGGCTAAATCCACGTGAATAGATGAAGTCGTGTTATTGCCTCTCAAAATGGAGGTTTAACTGATTACACTTTCCCTTTAGATTAAGGGTTTTACTATGGAGTCATTGCTTATTTAATTATTGGAAAAAAAAAAAAAAACATAATTGAAAATTTTGTCATTTTATTAATTTGAGAATGAATGTACATTGATCATAGGAAATTGCATGGCCTTGATCCCAGTTACAATCTAAGATAAAATACATGACTTTGTTTCCTAGTTAGAATATAGAGAATTGAAAATTACATGGATAAGTATTTGACCTACTAACCCTTGATCTAAGTTCAAAGGCTATGTTACAAGATGGGAAGATGTTACTGTTAGGCACCCATCTTACCAGGTGAAATCGATCTTCTAGACTATAGTGACCAACATTCTTGTCACATCATTCAACATACTATCAATCAATTGCATGTTCATTACTTTTCTTGATGTGTGTGCATGTGATAAATCATAATTCCATTTATTCATCATTACATTTGAATTGAAAAATAAATTCTAGTGAATGTGTATGAATGGTGATATCCTATATTCAAGGATTTTAGAGAATTATGAAATTAACATTTTTTTTCATATTTTGGATATGAATTTAAGATCAAAGCTAGTGCTATACATGACACGTGTTAAACAATCAAGAACGTGTGAAGAATGCATATGAACAACATTCAAGCATATAAAGAACATTCAAGCACATTCAAAGAATTTAAATAATCAGCTAGCTTGCTTTAACCTTAAATTAACATTATAGCAAAATGAAAAACAAGTTAGGGAAAGAGATTATACTTGCATGCGAGATTCACATGGTGGAGGAGGCTTTTGGGGGATGTTCTAAGGGTGGAGTAGAGAAGTAAAACTAGGAGAAAAAGAGTGAGCCTTACTCAATATCTTGAGTCTCAAGAAGACCAAGATATAACAAGACTAACTCTACTTCACTAAATCTCAAGGAGGGAGAAAATATGAATGGAATGACATTCAATGAGGGTTGACAAAGGATGAGAGAAATCATGAACTTAGACTCAATTTCAAAGCTTAAGGAAGGCTAGTGCATTAAATTCGGAGGTTAGTGGTGAGCAAGCAAAATGACTAAAATTTTGGTTTTTCTCATAGCTCTTATAACAGCCCTCAAAGCCAACTTCGAAAAATCATATCTTACTCATTTATAATCGAAATTGTCTATTTCTTGTGCTCAAGCTAAAGCTCCAGATGTATAGTTTCTAGAAAAATTAACCTTACTCACAAATTCAAAATGGTCTGAGAGATATTAATGAAATAGTGAACATACATCAATTGTTGGAAAATAATTTTAGCACAATTAACATTAATAAACTCTAAATTAGCTTTCAATTAACATTAATAGACCCCAATTACTTCCATTTCAGAATTAATTAGCCCCAAATCACTTTACTTTTCTCTCAAAGAGAGTTCTCAAGAACATTCAACTATTTGAGAGAGGGGTAGAGATGCCACTGGCATGTCCGGCGAGGCGTGAGGTGACAAGATTAAGATAATTATGGAGAGGTCAAAATGAGCTAGCAAAGCGTAAGCTGGCATGGTGAGTCTGGCAAGGTGAGTCTAGCAAAACAGTGATTTTTTGAGAATGAATTGTGTTTTGTGATTTGGTAGAGGGTAAAATTGGGTTTTTGGAAAAATTGTAAGGGTAATTATGAAATATGGGAGAAAGTTTCCAATGATATCCTATTGGATTTACTTGCGTTTTTGCATTCTACCTCTAAGGGTCTGTTTGGATACCGCTTATTGTTGAAAATTGAAAACTTATTGCTAAAAACACTGTAACAAAATAATTTTTAAATGTGTGAATAGTGCCGTAAGATCCAATTTTAAAGCAAAATTTGCTGAATTCCGCACTTGTGGGTCCCGTGAACAGTGCACGGGACCCATTATTTAAAACGCAAATGCAGACGTAGCAGTTTTTCAGCGCAATCCAAACTAACACTAAGAGTCTAATGAGAAAACATGGTTTTTCACATTTTGTGGCCCAAAACATGGACGTCCTTACCAAACGCAAAAAATATTATTTGAAACCAAATCGTGCTTTTTGGTCTCAAAAAATCGAACTAAACAGGCAGTTAACATGGTTTGACCTTAATGATGGCATATGGCCGCAATATAAAATCCTAAACAAGGAGTATATTTTGATAATATACACATTGCAATATATATATATAACATAATATGACAATTCTAAGACCACTCTAACCATGATATTACAAAATCACGGGCCAAAATGGGATTTTACCCTTTTCTCACAAATTTTCCAGCAAAATACCCTATGTCTGAAACTATTTAGGGAAATGTCCCTATTTTGAAACTCGAGTTTCTAAAAATCGAGTTCCAAATATAAAACTTGATTTTTGGACAATCGAGTTATAGTGAACTTGGACTTAGAAATTTTTTATTTATTTTATTTTTTTGGAACTCGAGTTCCATACAAAGAACTCGAGTTCCACAAATTTTTTTTTTCAAGGAACTCAAGTTCCAGATTTTTTTTTTTAATTTTTAATTTTCAATTCTATATAACACGATTATCCAAAAATCGAGTTTTAAATTGAAACTCGATTTTTAGAAAATCGAGTTTCAAAACAGGGGCATTTCCCTAAATAGTTTCAGACATGAGGCATTTTGCTGAAAAGTTTTGGCGAAAGACTCAAATGCCCATTTTGGCCCAAAATCACGATATTCTTTAGTATGATGTAATACAAAGGTCTATATTATATAATGGTTCTAAAAAAAAAAGGTATATATTACATAAGATATTCCTATAATATTTTAAAACAAGAAAATTTTTAATTTTATTATGTGATAAAAGACACTAAAAAATTTACAAGTAACGCATATAAAGACTTATAACCACAGTTAAGATTTTTGGTTTAAATAAAAAATGTTCCATAAAAGCAACCTTTCAGTTAAACTAACTACATATTTTTTTTGAAAAGGAAACTAACTACATTTGTTTCGATATAAGCAACTTCATTTATATTCTCCAATTAATCCAATGAGATTATAGGTTTACACCTTGCAAATTGCAGTATTATATTAGACATCTTAACTATTAAAATGAGATTATAGGTTCACACCCTGCAAATTGCATCTAAAATATTTCAAGATAGGTGGAGAAGACGTGGAAGGAAATATTGTCCAACAACTTGGGTGAGATCATTATTAAAATACCTAAAACATCGGATTTTTTTTTTTGCTTGAAGTTGTAAAAAAAATAGGAAACCAAAGTTGAAGGACTCACCACCCTAAAAAAAAAAAAATATAATAAATAAATAAATTTTACCAATTTTTAAAATTTTAAAATTTATAAACTATTAAATATAGATATATTTAAGGGTGTAGGTTTTTACCCCTAAAAGTTAGTCTATTATTTAGAAGCAATTTTCACCACAGTTTTTAAATTTTATCTTTAAAGATAACTTCTCTAGTATCATTCTTGCTTTAGCAAATTTCCGTATATAGCAATTGCTTATAGAATCATCAAATGTGCAATGAAAGGCACAAAAAAGGACAATATTGAATTTCATAAGGTAGGATATTTACAAAAAAAAAAAAAAAAAAAGTTTTTTAACAACTACTTGATAGATTGACTATCACTTTCCTCACCCGAATTCATCCAATGTGTCTTCTATGCAACCTAACCAAATTGTTGATATGTCTCCCTAAAAAAAATACAAAAAAAAAAAAAAAAAAAAAAAATAGAGAGTAAGGCTTAAATGTAAGAAAAACAACAAACAAAAATAATAAGAAGAAGAGAGGGCACCGCTTAGAGCACATACTCTAAAATAATGAGTGAACCTCGATAACCAAAAAAAAAAAAAAGACAAATCAATATATATCATGCCTACTCTTTAAAAAATAGTAATTAATTAGAGAAAATGCTTAAACACCCATCAAACTGACCCAAAAAAAAAAAAGAAAAAAAAAAAAAAAAAAGAAGATAAGATAAGATGATGATATGGAAAAGATAGTGATAACAAAGTGTAGTCATATTTTGTAGGCACTATTTTACGTGGGAGTTAATTTTTATTTTATTTTTTCCTTTTAGAATCTAAATCATGATAAAATAATAAGTTTTTGTTGGAGATAAAACAACCCGTTTTTACAAATTAAGCAATAATTATCCTAGCATTTGAGATTGAGAACCTCATATGATTTTATTCCCAAAATCTACCGCATAAATTTAATTTCTCATTGGTAAACCAACACATGGAGAAGAAAATTAACACATAATCTGATAATCCAAGACTTTTTTTTGCTAAACGATAATCCAAGACTTAAAAAAAAAAAAAAATCATTACTTATTAGCCACTTTGAAGTTTGAACAACAAAACCCGGCCCAGAAACAAAAGCTCAAAACTATTAAAAAAAAAAAACTCAACCTTTCATAACTGTCACGTCCAAAATAGAACATGAAAGCTCGAAAATGTGTTGAAAACACAAGAGCTGTTTAGACCCCCAAATTAAAGTTACGGCTCGATTGATTTTACACTAACTTAAAACTAAGTGCGGAATAGTGTAAATGCGAGTGGATAAACAAACAAGCAACTCTAATCCATAAACTTAACAACACATCAGTAAAATGAAATTTAAAAGAGTAGGGAAGAAAGATGCAAACACAAGATAACACGCTGATGTGTTATCGAAGAGGAAACCGAAGTACTCGGCGAAAAACCTCTCCGCCGCCCTCCAAGCGATAATCGATCCACTAGACAGTCAGTTGGGATACATGGGTGAGCAAGAGACCCTCCAAGCCTAATCTACCCGATGTACCTAAGCCATCCAAGCTCTCCAAGCTCCTACTCCAACAAGGCTTCTCGGAACCGTGTCTTGTCCAGCTCTCCAGATCTTGCAACAAGCTCCATGTTGCATCTGCCATCCTTGGCTTCTTCCAATGCTTCCCAGCAGCACCAAAACCTCACTTGACACTCTGAAAGGGTGTGGTAAGTGTTTGAGCTATCAATCTCTCAATGGTATGGAAATGGAGAGGTAAAAGTTAAGGAAATTCCACAAGCAAATGTGTAGAGGATTGTGGGTTAACAATCTCTAACTCTCAAGGTGTTTGGCTAGGATTTTCTCTTAGAAGCACCCCTCAACATTTGTGGGTAATGTGGGTATAAATAGTGTAGGCACAGAAAGTGTGTATTAGAATTGATAGTTTGGCAAAACAGAATGTTTCGTGAGTGTCTCGTGGGAAGGCCTTACCCGCAAGCTACTCGCGAAACACAGCTGTCGCCATCTGTCCTGACTCTTCACATTCCAATCATGTGCAGGGCACATGGCTCACTTTGTGGGATGCTTAGTCGTGATCTACCCATGAGAACTCCTCAGTCTTCAATTGCTTGAGTCTTCACACACTCTCTCTCTATCACACAACCCTTACAATCAAATCCCACAATAAATACAGGGTACAAAAGATTGAATGAAATTACAATCAAATTTGGCACGGAATAAAAGCCAACAAAACACATAGTTGTAAATTACAACTTTACAATCTCCCCATTTGGCTATTCCGTGACAAAACCCCTAAAACAGACTCTAGACTTAAACGTGAGTTTGGGAACAGTGGCAAAACTTACTCACACCTAATCTAGAAGCTGTGAAGCACTTGCACAAATATACCTGTAACCTGAAACACTTGCACACAAACAAAACTTTCATTAAGCTTATGACAAGTTGAACACAAGGTACATACATGAGCAAGTAAAGTGCGATCAAGTTTGAAAACACTATAAAACATGTAAGCATATCTTGATCAAACAAAAACAGTCATTAAAAAATGACTACAATGAACATTTAGCTAGTAAATGCTCATCCGGACACGTAATGCAATTAAGAACAATCCCACAGATCAATTGCATGTCCAACAGTCAACCAATGCAAAATACACGAAGTATTTGCATCTAGGATACAAAATCCTACTAGGGTACAAGAGTGAGGTACTTAAGACATATTAGCAATATCTTAAAAGTACAAAAAAAAAAAATGCTACAAAGCAGTAAGGTAAACAGAACTATTGAATATAAACTGAAATTAAAAAACAGAGTATTAAAGCTTTAAACAAAAGCAGTAAAAACAACTAAACAAAGATTATAATGTTGTGTGTTAGCTATTTCTTTTCGATTTGAGCTCACAAAAACTCCCCCTTTCACTATGCACACTCCTTTCTTGTGATGCTCTCCCCCTTACTGTATGCTATCGTCCAATCTATACAATTTGTACATGGAGTACGCTTTCCCCCTTTTTGGCACGAATAGCTAAAGGCTCTCCTCTAACCTGCGTTGAATCTCATCTAGCTGTGTCTCAATGGCAGTAAGGCGCATTTGAACCTGGTTGTTTGTGGAGTAGATGACATTTGCAAGTCCTGATACACGCTCATGCAAACCTTCAACCAAAATAGTGAACTGGTCGGCGTGAGAGCTAGATTGACCCGGCTGAGTACTATCAGTCGGAGGCTCAGGAATGTGAGAAGATGAATGTATAGGGGTAGTGTGGGCAGCTGATCCATGACCTGAGTGAGTGACATGATGAACAGAATCACTTTTTGGTGTTGTGGACAGATTTTGCTTTTTCTGCTCAGCAGAAGAATGACTTTTGCTCTTTTGAAGAGAGGACATAGATATTGGTCGGCGACGAACTCCTTCATGCAACATGATTTTCATGAGAAGACTGCAAAAAGGAAGACACATTTGAGCTGCTGATCGTGCTGCTGTTTTTCCTATAGTCTGGAAGATATGAGCACAAATGTCAATCGGAGTTCTAGTGATGAGATCACACAAGAACTGTGCCCGTCCAAGATTGATAAACCCCGTGTTGGACAATGGATATAGATTGAAGAACATGATAAAGGTGAGAGTCTTTAGTTCAGGTTTGAACTTCGCTGTTCCAATGGATGTGCCTTTTGCTGAGACTTCATGTTCATTTCCAAGAATACGAAGAATATCTGTCACTACAGGAAGTCTGTCATCGTAGGGAGTCCTATCCACATTTGCAGGTCGGGTGATACGAAGAAGCTTTGCAATGTAATCCGGAGTGATGGTGAACTCTTTTCCCCGAACCCAACACTTTAGTTCTACTTCGGTGAATCTTGCATTTGAATACAACTCCTTAATCAATTCATCAATTGGATCCTTGAAGTTTCCAAATAACTTAGCCCAATCCTTGTCTACAAAAATCCTAGGGATAAAGGAGGATCCCAAGGTATCAAACTGGACAATACACTCCACCATAGTAGGATCGTCCTGAAAAATGCTAGAGAAAGTCTGAGAGTCCAAGGGAGTCTTAAATCTCTCGTTGTTTGAGACTTCAGATGAGTATCATGTCCTTTTTGACACTGGTGATGATGTAAGGTCAATGACAGGATCTTTACCACGAGAAGAACATCGATCCATCTGCACAAATGGACACACAACAAGAAAACAAATGCAAAACAGCACAGATAGACCATAAAACTTGATTAGATTCAAGTTAGTCCAAATCAAAGGTAAAACAACCTAAAACAGAGCATAACAAACTCAAAACAGATAAAACATGTAAACATAAACACAATGCATGAAAATAAGTGACTGTGCATATGTGTGCATGAGGATGCAGCATAAGATGCATGAGGTGTGCCCAAAGGGGCCTAGTGTGTGCATGGCATGGCATTGAGGCACAAAAAAGGAAAAGTGTGTAAAACACACAAACACTGACCAAAACATGGTAAAAATGACCAATCAAAAGGAAACCCAAGTATTGGAACTCATTTGAGTCCAATTCAGCACAGAAATGTCACTATGACATTTTGACAAACAACTAACGTGCAACAATGCATTCCAACTATGAACAATGCATGAACATGGTGAAAACTTGCCTCAATACATGCTAAATTTGCCACGTGGGGCCAACACAGATGCACAAAGATCAAATGGGACTCAGCCCAATCAAAGTTTTGAAAAAATGTTCACAAAATTGAGAAACTTAACCCATTTTCAAAAAATCCCCATTTTTTAAAACCCTAAGCTAAAATTTGTAAAATTTAAGAAAAAAATGAAAACAATGTTTAGAAAAACATACCTTGAAGTGATTTTGCAGAGATTTTTGCCTGAAAATGATGGGGTTTGAGTAAAACGTGAATTTGGGTTGAGACGGGTTCGAGAGAGGCTGAGCGAGGAAAATGAGAACGTTTTGAAAACCTGTCGCATCTGCCTTATAAAACTGGAAACACGCATTTTTCGCGGGTTAGGCAATAGCGAGACAGTAGCGAGATAGTCATGAGAATGGCCATTGAAGCACAAAAGCCTTCGCGAGAAGCTGTTAGTAGCGAATCAGTTGCGAGACAATCGCAATAGCCTCTGCATGAATTTGAAAAAATACCAGTTTTTGCCTAAAAACATTTCGCGAGAAGTTGTTAGCCGCAAAATACTCGCGAGACAGTAGCGTGAGTCTCTATGTGAAATGACAAAAAATTTATTTCCCTTAAGCACTTGTCGCGTGAAGCTCTAAGTCGCGAGCTTCTCGCGAAACAGCCTTTGAACCAGTTTTTGAAGAAAAACACAAAAATGCATTTTGAACAAAAACTAAAAACACGAAAGTATAAAAACACTTTCAAAAACAAATAAAACACTCAAAATATTTTTGGATTTGATCGACAAGTAATTGAGCATACACATTACATTTGAACATGTACAATCACACAAATGAGATAAACATTACTTGATCAAAGTCTTGTGTGTTGTGTGTGAATATCAAATGTGGAATAGTCCTTAGACTAGAGTGAAGCTTCAATGATTAATTCAATCAAGTCATACACAACTGGTACTAAATCAAGTGGTCTATCTCAATTATAAAAATGAACATATATGACCTCCCACAAGAGAATGATTACAAAACTTAGAAGCTTTTCATTTGGCTTCTACATAAATCATAATATTTAATCTATTTTGGATAAGACATCTCTTTTTGAGATCGTTGCTTGAAATTTTGGATATTTCAACATTGATAGTTAGCCTTTAGCTTTTTGAGCACCATACATTTCAAAACAAAAGTCGCTTTCCCTTATTCCTAGTCAAATACTAGTATGTGCGACAGGTTTTTGTAGCTCATAATCCACTTTTCATTTTGAGATTTACATTTGGTGAGCTCTATAGCAAAAACATAAAAATAAAGTGGGAAGATATATAGGCACAAGTCTATGCAAGTATCAAGACCATCAAGACTATTGACCAATCATTCATGACAAGCTTGAAGATCTATTTACAACAATCACACATAGTTTTCAAGATTTCTTCCACACAGATATATGTGCATACATAACAAGCTAAGCTCGTAAATGCACTACGCCATTAGTACGAAGGTACTAGGCCAAACTCACATGTGATATACACAACATAAATGATCAAACTTTTTGAAGATTTTTCAATTTTTATGGGTTTTTGAATTTTTTGAACACACTCAAAAACAAACCAAATAAAGTAAGATCAACAAAAACAGGTACAAACCAAAACAAGTAAAAGAAACATGCTATAAACCAGAAGCAATTGACACAAAGTGAATTATGCATGTCGTGATGTATGAACATATGCCCCTAAACATCAGAAGTATTAATGCATGGGCATGTTGTAATGCTTATGCATGAGTACCCCTCTTCACCCACATGGCACGTGCGTTTGGGGTGATATCCCTATAGGATTGGGTACGAGTGTTGTGGCCTTCAAACCTTCTGGAGAAGCTTGCCAAACAGGTGGTGAATGCATCAATCATTTTCATCACATCCATTACACCGGAATCACCATCTTGATCTCTTGATTGCTCAACAACCCAATTCCGTTTGTCATTTCTTGGTCCTCTTGATCTCTGATCACTTGCATTCTTCAATACCCTCAGCTTATGACAATTTGGTCTGGTGTGTCCTTGAAGTCCACAGTGATGATAGAAATGTTGAATTCTCAAACCTCTTTGTGATATTGGTAGTGATTTCCCTTTGGCTTCAGACTTAACCACTGATTGGTTACGAGGCTTATTCAACACCCGTTGGTCAGCCACATTTCTATTCTTCTTCGGCTTTATTTTCTCAGCCTTCGTGGTAGCTACACTTGGCTCCTTGGCTTTCACAAACTTCACTTCCTTGGTTACATTGACAGCTAAACTACTTTCTCCAGTATATCCCAATCTGGTTTTGTCAGAGAAAGGTTTTTCATGAGAGAGGACTTCATCAAGCTTCTTGGAGGAGACTTGCTTTATTTTAGCATTGGCTTGAACCACCTCAAGCTTAAGGAAGTTTATCTTTGAGTAGGCTTCGGTTAACTCTCCATTCAACGTCTCTGTTTCACATTTGGCCTCCTTATATCGCACTAGGAGACTTCTATAGTCCTCCCCTGCCTTCTTCATCTTTTTAACTGCTGCCTTGGCCACCCTTGTATATTCTCCTGACTTCTTAAGGAGGGAATTGTAGTTTTCTTGAAGTCCCACTGCACTTTCATCTTCTTCAGCATCAGATTCTTCTACTACTCCCATTGACTCTACTTCACTATGTTCCCCAAGCTTTTCCACTAGCAAGCTGAAGTCCTTCGAGGACTCAACATGAGCAATAGTCATAAATACGGAGTAATTCCCTTCTCCATCACAGCTCTCTTTCGAATATGAATTGGAAGAATCCGAATCTCTAAGTGTTGTTGCATACGCCTTGCCCTTCCCTCTTAGATAGTTGGGACACTCCTTCTTGAGATGTCCATGGCCATTGCAATCATAACATACAATGCCTTGAGGGGATTGAGAATCCTTCCCATCTTTCTTCTTAAACTCCTTCCTATCACCTTTGGAGGATGAAAATTTCCCTCTGCTGAACGGTTTCCCACTGTTCTTCATCTTCAGAAATTTTCGGAAGTTCTTTGCAAGAAATGCTACCTCCTTCTCCACACCATCTTCTTTGGAGGAATCATCCATTTTTTCAGTGATGGTTTTAAGAGCAAGAGATTTACTCGACTTATGAGAAGGCAGTCCCAGCTCATACGTTTGGAGAGATCCAATGAGCTCTTGGATTTTGATCTCATCCAAATCTTTACTTTCCTCTATAGCTGTGACTTTTGCTCTGAAGCTCTCTGGCAATGATCAAAGGACTTTCCTCACTATCTTTGAGTCCTTCGTTTTCTCACCCAAGTTGAACTTGCCAATAACCACTTCATTCAGCTTACTATAGAAAGAGTCAAATGACTCATCCTCACTCATTTTCAGCTCCTCAAATCTGGTGGTTAGCATTTGCAACTTTGTATCCTTCACTTTCTTTGTTCCTTCATAGGTGGTCTCCAATATCTCCCAAGCTTCCTTGACAACTGTTATGTGAGAAATCCTGTGAAACTCATCTGGAGAAACACCACAAAAAATTGCATTCAAAGCTTTACTGTTAGCGTTAGCTGCCGCAAGTGCTGCTTTATCCCAAGTGGATTTAGCAGCCTCCGGCCTAGTCCATCCTACTTCTACCGCATCCCAAACAGTATCATCAATTGAACACAAGAATGCCCTCATTCGGACTTTCCAAAAGGCATAATTACTACCATCAAAATATGGTGGAACATTTAAAGATTGAGACTGGTCCATCTCAAACGGGGTCAAGGATCGCACTAAGGTAATTAAACCACAGCTAGTGCACCCGCTCTGATACCAATTGAAAGCTCGAAAATGTGTTGAAAACACAAGAGCTGTTTAGACCCCCAAATTAAAGTTACGGCTTGATAGATTTTACACTAACTTAATACTAAGTGCGGAATAGTGTAAATGCGAGCGGATAAACAAACAAGCTACTCTAATCCATAAACTGAACAACACCATAGTAAAATGGAATGTAAAAGAGTAGGGAAGAAAGATGCTAACACAAGATAACACGCCAATGTGTTATCGAAGAGGAAATCGAAGAACTCGGCGAAAATTCTCTCTGCCGCCCTCCAAGCGGTAATCGATCCACTAGACAATTAGTTGGAATACATGGGTTAACAAGAGACCTTCCAAGCCTAATTTACCCGATGTACCTAAGCCCTCCAAGCTCTTACTCCAACAAGACTTCTTGGAACCGTGTCTTGTCTAGCTCTCTGGATCCCGCAACAAGCTCCATGTTACATCTGCCATCCTTGGCTTCTTTCAATGCTTTCCAGCAGCACCAAAACCTCATTTGATACTCTGAAAGGGTGTGGTAAGTGTTTGGGCTATCAATCTCTCAATGGTATGGAAATGGAGAGGTAAAAGTTGAGGAAATTCCACAAGCAAATGTGTAAAGGATTGTGGGTTAACAATCTCTAACTCTCAAGGTGTTTGGCTAGGGTTTTCTCTCAGAAGCACTCCTCAACATTTGTGGGTAATGTGGATATAAATAGTGTAGGCACAGAAAGTGTGTATCAGAATTGATAGTCTGGCAAAACAGAATGTCTCGCGAGTGTCTCGCGGGAAGGCCTTACTCATGAGCTACTCGTGAAACATAGTTGTCGCCATCTGTCCTGACTTTTCCCATTCTAGTCATGTGCAGCGCACATGGCTCACTTCGCGGGATGCTTAGTCGTGAGCTACCCGTGAGAACTCCTCAGTCTTCAATTGCTTGAGTCTTCACACACTCTCTCTCTATCACACAACCCTTACAATTAAATCCCACAATAAATACAGGTTACAAAAGATTGAATGAATTTGCAGTCAAATTTGGCACAGAATAAAAGCCAATAAAACACATAGTTGTAAATCACAACTTTACTGAACAAAACCATAATAATTATAAAAATTGAAAGATTTTCCTCCCAAAAAAAAAAAATGAAAGACAAAAAAAAAAAAAAAAAAAAATCAATTTTAGAGTTAAAAACGAACTTGTTCGATGTGGCCTTGAGGGAAATAGAAGACACGCTCGTTTTGATGCTAATCTCCTCAACCTTTCACAACTATCACGCCCAAAATAGAACAAAACCATAATATAAAAATTGAAAGATTTTCCTCCAAAAAAAATAAATTTTGAAAGACAAAAAAAAAAAAAAAAAAAAAAAAAAATCAGACTTAGAGTTAAAACCGAACCTATTCGATGTGTCCCTGAGGGAAATAGAAAACATGCTCATTTTGACGCTGATCTCCTAACCTGAAACGTGTCCTTTTGAGAGAATCCCATGCACCCAAAATCAGTTTACTCTCTCTCCTTCTTACGCTAATCTCCTCTGCCTACACATCAGTAAGGTAATTCTTCTTTAGCGTCTTGTTAATGGCATTATTATTACGACAAATAATGTAGAGAAGAACGAAGCCGAATAGTATTGACCTCAAAGCCTACACATCAGTGAAGAGTCATAAAAAATGAAACATTTTTTAATAGCGTCTTGTGAAGGCTTGTAAAATAATAGATCAGAAAATATCGCGTAAGTCTCGAAATAACAATAAGCAAAACATGACCAAATAAAGAGAGAAATTGAAGTGAGAAATGTAGAATAAAAAAGTGAGATCAAAGAGAGAGAGAGGGCTGAGATTTGATCTAAGAAAGAGCTTACCTCAAATCTATCTGTTGTTGTTGTTGTTGTATGTAGTGAAATCTGAAGCAAAAAGGTGGGTGAAAGGAATTTGAAAACACAGAATTAAGAGAATTGGAGAATTGAAAAAGAAGCAATTTGAGTTTGAAAACAAACGTGAGTGTACTGGGAGTGTGGTCCTATTTTGTAGATAGTGTTTTACGTGGAAGTTAAAGAAGTATTTTTACTAAGTTTTGCCCTTACTTAAACATAGGCTGTAGGGGTATTTGGAATAAAAAAAAATCTGGTCCAAACAGGGGAAGCTCCTTAAATAGTAGTATAGATAAATAGAATATCATGCAGATTTTTATCACATGGTGGCATATGGTTAGGACACTTGTCCAAATCCTATGCATGGATACAGGTTACAACTAAAGCAATCTCAAAGGTAGAGGGAAAATTATGAGAATGATATCATTTTATTTTATTTTTCTCTTACCTTTATTTTTCCTTCTTTTTTACTGCTGCTTTTCTTTGCAATTTCACAAGCCTTTTGATTAGTTTTTTGTTAGGAACAAAATTGTGAAGGTATAGAAGCATTCCTAGAGCTTCAATATTGTGAAGGTTCGCTACTACAGAGCTCGCTTGATCATTTTCATTTTACGTTCGAGCATGATTCTACAAATGCCAAAATCATATATGTGGAAATTAACTCGGAAAAGACTACACTAGAAAGTTTTTCAAGTTTCTTTATATTTGATTTTGAGAAACATATTCTATATATTCTTAATTCCACGTTTGTGTATGGAGAACATTTTCTAGTTTTGAATAGTATGTAGTTAGGAAGCATAGACATTGACACAGATACAGGTACGGACACAGATACAACAAGGTAATACAAGCAATTTTATAAAAATTATAATATAAAACGGCCGGTATAACACCGGTATGACACAGATATAACACAAGTTCATGACCTTAAATGAAATATGCGTGTTTTCTAAGTACATAGTATACATAAAATTTTTAATAATTACTTCCGCATGACATGTGAATTTGACGGACAAAATTGGCCACTGCCCTTTTCGCCCAAATTATATAGCCTTTTGCCCCCCTTCCCAAACTAATTAGGAAAATGCCCCTCTTTTGTAACCTGATTTGCTCAAAATCGAGTTAAGCCCTATAGTAGCGTTTTTAAGGAGCATATAGTGACGTTTTAAGGACCTATAGTGGCATTTTGTAACTCGGCCTCTATGAACTCAAGTTATAGGTAAAAAAAAAAATTACCTATAACTCGAGTTCATGGAGGTCGAGTTCAAAAACGCCACTATAGATCCTTAAAACATCACTATAGACTCCTTAAAATGCGATTATAAGGCTCCATAATTTTTTTTTTTTTTTTAACTCAATTTTGAGCAAATCGAGTTACAAAAGAGAGGTATTTCCCTAATTAGTTTGGAAAGAGGGGCAGAAGGATATATAATTTGGGCGAAAAGGGCATAGGCCAATTTTGTCCTAAATTTGACCAATACATCGTGTCTCTTCATAATTTTAAAATATGGTCAATATCAATATAATATGATGATGCCTTTTGCATCAATGTTTCTCAACAAATACAAATGAAGAATAAAAAAAATAATATTTAAATGAAGTAGCTAAAAAAATAGAACCATTGATGTTGAGTGTGTTGTGAAATAGTAAGTTAAAATAGATAAAGTGCTTTTGTGGTGCCAAAAAGCTAAAAATTTGCCCCCACTAATGTGGATGCTCTTATAACTACTCTATAGTATATAGAATGCCTCACGCCCTCACATGACAAACACAAATCACTTCTTCCAAGTAGTATTCCATCCATATATAGGCCTAAGAAATGTATTTACTCCTACTAACCTTAGGGTAAATACATTGATCAACACTGTGCTTAATAAGTTGTAACACCAAATAAGCCAACAATGTTGGTGAACCTTTACATACTATTACTTTGATGTTTGTACGCGCTTAACTCTTGCAATATAAAATCTTCACTAGGAGTCAAACCTTATTGGATCTTATAAATTTTTCTATAATGACTTTTATAAAATCTTAAGCTTAAAACATTTAGGGGTACCTTCACTTATATGAGACTTATTGAGAATTAAACTTGAGTGATTAGATCACTCCCACCCTCACTCACATCTTCTCATTCAACATATTTTATTCAATGGGATGAATGGTTCATCGAGACATGTGCCAAAACAAAGATCTATGCACCCCAAAGAAAATAAACTTGAATGTTATAAAACTTAAACTTTAGTTCTAAATTAACCAATATCAATTTTGTAGTAAATTCTAATCTTTTTGTTGGTAAAGGTGCATCATGCATGAATTTATTAAAATACTTTATCAATAAGACTAGTAAATATAAACACTAGAACAAAATTTCTCATATCTATGACTATGGGCCTAAGAAAAATCTATTCTTAATGGCCAACTCACCACCTTATCTATATATCTATATATATAATAATAAGTGAAGCAGAGAGAAACTCAAATTGCAATTCCAAATTAGAATTCTAGTTTTGAGCCATGTGTCTAGATTCATGTGAGGACCACACCAATTTCAATATGAAATTAGAGTCTAATTTTCCTCTATCTTTCTAAATTTAAGTGGGATTTTGGAGCCTCTTGGTATAAAAGGACACTAACTGCTTAAGAAAAAAAGAAAAAAAGAAGAAGAAAGATTACTACATGGTGAAAGGAGAAAGAGGGATTGAGAGAAAAGAGAGACAGAGAAATAGAGAGGCAGAGATAGAGAGACATCATCGTAAGGGCGCCTTCCGTTTCTCCTATTCGGATACTTTCTTTTCGCTTCCTTTTCAATTTTCTTAACACCGATGCTTGCGATCCAGAGATAGAGAAGGAGGAAAAATAAACCTTGCGATACAAAGATGAGAAGGAGACAGACATTGAGAGAACTACCACCGGTAAGTTTTTCTTCTTTTCATTCTTTCGTAGATCTGGGTATGGGTATGAAATATGAATTAGTTTTGAGAAATTTGGTTGGATTGATTTTTATTTAGGTATTTGGGAAACATTAGGTTTTGATTTGATTTTTTGAAATTTGGGGTTATATATGATTTAGGTTTGGAGAGGGCAAAAGCAGAGAAATAAGAGATATATGATTTAGGTTTGGGTAACATATCTGTCACCATCAGATCGTAGGAACCGGCTCCGGTACGTTTTCCTTCATTTTTTTAAAGATTTGGGAATGAAACATTACTTTTTATTGAGTTTTTTTTTTTTTTTTTTTTTTTGTTGGATAGGTTTAGATTTGATTTTGGTTTTGATTCTTTTTTGTTTCGGGCTTTTGGATTCTCCATGAAAATGTTTGTTTTCTCAATTTTTTGATTTTTTTCCCTATTTTGGATTACAGAAATCACTAAGCCTTTCCTTGTTTTCTAATATCTGCGTTCATATATATATATATATTTTCTGGGGTTTTGATTTGGAAAACCGGTTTTGTTGTTGATTCATCACCAACAGCAAAACTTTTATCCCTATTGAAAATTATATGGGTTTAGTAGAAGGTAGGCATGGGTTTTTTTTTTCCTATTCAATTACCGTTTCAAATTGTATAAAACTATTCCCTTTTTTTATTTGGGAAATTATGATTCATTCATTCATTCTGTTCTTTCTTTGCTGAATTTATTTGTATTAAGGAACTGTCATTTTGTATGTGAATGTTCTGCTTTATGAAATGGGCAGTACTTTTATGATTTCTTCTTTTCATTTTGCTTTGTTACAGTGTGTAACTTGGAAAACATTTGTTTGTTTATATGTGAATTTGATTTGGTATTTGATGTTTACTATTAATTAAAGCCAATTTTTTTTTTTTTTTTAAATTTTCTTTATGAATTCATGGTGTTGAATGGGAATCCAAATCCAAAGAAGAAGAAGAAATTGTCAATTCTTCCCCTTTATCGTATCTCTTATTTGGTGTTTTTACTTTTCTACTGATTTCAATATTTGTTTTATATTGAAATATTCAGTGTTTTTCTCTCTCTTTTACTATGGATTGCCTGCATTGCCATTAATTTTGTTACTAACAATAATTCCAATTTTTGTATCTTTATGGTTTCATATGTTTGAAGAAATGCCGATGAGAAGGCCAGTTAACAAGAAAATTGATAATAATGTCAGTTGAATAATCCCAATTTTTTTGTTGGTAAACCTCATTGATAAATGGGTTTTCAGAATAGATAAAAATTGTTCGTGTGTTTCATTAGATTTATTGCAAAAATGAAAGTAGTGACATGTAATCCGTCTCTATTGTTGTTGGGCATGGAAAACACAGATTTACTATGCTTTAACCTCTCTCTCTTAAGGATTTTCCATTATCTATTTTTGTTTTTTCAAATCAATTTTTTCCTTGGTTTCTCAATTCCCATCAAACTATTCAAAGAAAGGCTTGAACTGAATTTTTGGTCAATTGTTTCTTAATTCTGATTTTAGTTTAAGGTGAGTGGAAGCATGAAGGCAAGCAGATGTAGAAGCTGTCCAGGAAGCCAGACGTAAGATAAAGCTTATGAGATAAAGCAGCACGACAAGTTAGGCCATTGTGACTGAACAAATATGAGGTAATGTTTAGTACTATGTAGTGCCATGTTATTGAGATATCTGCGACTGCATGAGAATTTTTTTTTTCTCATGTAATCTTGATGTTATGAGTCTGATATTGTGTTTTCTGCATGAGAATTGTGTTGACTGATTAATATGGGTCCAGCTGTCAATGGTGGTTAAAATTGTTTGCCAATTGTAATGTTCATTTTTACTAAGGTTGCATGCTTTTTGTAAGGACAAGGTTACCATGGTTGTTAGTGCTCAAATGTAAGACTCAAGTAATTTTCATTTTTCCTTTTCCTACAAACAGAGTGGGAATTGATATGGTTGCTTGGAGTTTAAAGTGTTTGTTTTGATTTTGGATTTTTATTTTTTGGGGATAGCTAAATTTGATTTTGATTTTTCCTTTTATTTTATTTTTGGGGTGGAAAACGTAATTGGGCTATTTGCGTGCCTTTTTCCTTCTATATCACATAAGAATTACACATTAATCACACCCGCGTATTTTCAGGTTCACCTCCCCTTCTACAATAATCAAAACCCAAAATCCTTCCTCTCCTTCAATATACAGCTCCCCTCTTCTTCAATGAATGCTATGGAATTTCAAAAGAATCTCTCAGTATCAATGGCTACTTTTATTTGAGTTTTCTTGTTGGATAGGTTTAGATTTGATTTGTTTTTGTTTCAGGTTTTTAAAACACAGAATGATTGAGATTTGAGAGGGATACAGAGATAGTGTTCGTGAATGTCGCTGCCACCATCAGATTATCAGAACTGGCGCCAGTACATTCTTTCCCCCTTTTTAGATTTAGGTATGAATTTTTTTTTTTTTTTTATAACATTTAGGTATGAAATTTGATTTAAAAAAAAAAAATTCTTTGTTAGGATAGGTTTTTTTATTTTTTTATTATTATTTTTTTATATATATATATAACTTACAGAAATTGCAAAAAAAAAAAAAAAAAAAAAATTGATTTTAGTTTTGGCTTTTCATCTTGGTTTTGATTCCTTTTTGTTCTGGGTTTTTGGGTTCTCCATGAAAATGTTTGGTTTCTCAATTTTTCGATATTTTTTTTCCTATTTTGGATTACATAAATCACTAAGCCTTTCCCTGTTTTCTAATATCTGCGTTCATAGTTTTTATAGTGAGGTCAACATATTTTTTGCAACAAGGGCTGATGTCAAGCATAGAGACCAGTCTAGAAGAAGTTATGGAATTTGAAAATACTACGGAAAACATCTTAGAAAATTTTACCTACTAAATGCAGGTTATAAGAGTTGGGATAGTAGCTTGATGCCAGATTAGCAAGTGAGGGAGACAAAGGAGAGTGAAGGAGAGAGAGAGAGAGAGAGAGAGAGAGAGAGAGAATAAGAAAGATAAGAAAATGCTTTTGATTACTACACCAACACTGCCCAATATATATATTTCTAAAATCTATGTGTTTTGAGTAGTTGATAGGCTAAATCTAGAAATTTTAGAGCACGTTTTATGGAATTTCTCATGGAAGCTTTATTGTTTTCTAAAATAAATTTGTTGTTTGGTGTTTATTTCCCTATTTGATGCAGAAAGCTAAATATTATAAACAATTATTCTTTTTTTCCTTCTATAATGGTTTTAATCAGATAAGAATGATTTGATTTTGTAGTTAATATTTTCAATTGTACATTAGGAGCTGCATTCTAAAGAATTATGTTCTTCCATCCTTTATAAAGACAAACCATGTCATCATTTATGACATTAGTAATTGTGGGGCCCGTGGGCCTGACAGCTTCGGCCCATTTTGCATTTGGCCCAAGGCCTATGCCGAGGAAGGATGATCGTCCGAGGATGGTGTGTGAAGACCTATGCTTTTTTGGGTCAACGCCGAGGACATCCTTGTCCTCGGCGTACCGAGGCTGATTCCAGGTGGGGGAACAGGCCCAGATCAGGTTGTCACCTCCCCACTAAATGCACTCATCTAACCCCCTGGCTGCATTAATGGGGATGTAACCCCTGGGCAGGCTAACATTGGCCACTGTGAACCACTCGAGTACTGATAAGACCTCTGATGGGACGGACGGTCAGAAGGAAGACAAGTGGATGATCAACAAATGGAAGAAAGAGATAGGAGGGAGAGATATATATAAGAAGGGCGAGCAAAACATGAAAAGAGAGAAAACCTCCTCGGACAAGCGCCGAGGAGCCACTCTTAGGAATGAGTTGAGTTCATTCCCCTCCAATGGTGAGGAGTACCTGGTGCACTGTTGTTAGTCTGTTTGGGCCTAATTCTTCAACTCACGCTCTAAAAATTGTATTGTTAGGGTCCAATCCATTTTGAGTCCCTACAATTGGCGCCGTCTGTGGGAAGAATTTGTGCGCCAACAGACGCGACAAGCCACCGTTCCTAAGTAACTAGTTTGCGGAAGGTTAACGACGAAGCTTTTAAAAAAAAAAACCATTGCACAAAAGCAGAAGATTCAAAGGAAAAGAAAAGAAAGATCGCAGTATTTTATTAAATAAAAAGAAAACGTACAAGATACAAACAGAGACTCAGACAGGCTTGTTTTAAAGCCAATTCTACAAACAGAGGCCCAGATGGGCCTATTTTAAAATTAGCTAAGGGGATGGGGGCTGAGGCCGGCCTCTTTCAAGGCTACCACCAACTCCCGCGCCGGTGCGGTGGTGCTGGCACGAAGAGAGGAGCAGATGTAAGGGCGCCGGATGGCCCTTCCCCATGATGTTCCCTTGATTCTCTTCCAGCCCCACGGTGGTTGGCCATTGGAGACGGCAACACTCGGGCACCAGACATGACGTAATCTTGTACATCTCCACCAACGTAAGCACACCCCGGAGAGGGGCGTTATGTACTTCAGGGACCCCCCTCTTGGCCACTATGCACGGCACCATCAGGATGACGCTCAAACTTTGCCACGCCGGAGGTCTGGCGCGACCCACATCCACAACGGTTCTCGGTCGAGGGAGGAGGACCTTCAGCCTGTGTGCCCTCACTCCCCTCCAAGATCGTCCCATTTCCCCAAACTCTTATCACAATTCTGGTAAGGTTATTGAGGGGGCTTTGAAGGTTGAGGGGACATGTTTCATGCTTTGTTGGAGGATTCGTGGGGCATAGAAGGGCATTTCTCCCGTGTAGCCTTTTATAGAGGGGGGAGATTGGTGAGAAATGATCTACACTGGATTCGAGAGAAGGAATTTCGGTGACATTAATTCGGACCATATTTCAAGGCGGATGTCAACCGTTCGATCTATATCAATCCACGAGGATATTAATGCGAGTGCGCCTAGCACGTCGAAACGTCAAGCGCGGAACGCGAACAGTCAGGAGGCACCTCGTAATTAAAGAGGGCAGAAACTTGAACGGAAGGCGGGGTTACCAACACGCGTAGGGTTAGGATTCTAATCCATTCTTGCCCAGGGCACCGCGGAGTCAAGGATCCAGTCCGCAGGATGAAACACGCCCGACAAAGCAGGGCCGAGGCTATCATTACGCTGAAAATGATATTTCCTGCGCCAAGGACAAATTCCTTCACCTCAGCTATACCTGGGTACTAGACAGAACCAAGGTATTGCATGGTCCAAGAACTCAAACCTATGGGGAAACTAGCTACTTACAGAAGAATAGAAGTGTTAGACAGAACCAAGGCATTGTATGGTCCTCGGACTCAAGCCTATGGGAAAACTAACCATGCAGCTATACCTGGGTACTAGACAGAACCAAGGTATTACATGGTCCAAGGACTCAAACCTATGAGGAAACTAGCTACTTACAGAAGAATAGAAGTGTTAGACAGAACCAAGGCCTTGCATGGTCCTCGAACTCAAACCTATGGGAAAACTAACCACTCAACTATACCTGAGTACTAGACAGAACCAAGGTATTGCATGGTCCAAGGACTCAAACCTATGGAGAAACTAGCTACTTACAGAAGAACAGAAGTGTTAGACAGAACCAAGGCCTTGCATGGTCCTCGGACTCAAGCCTATGGGAAAACTAACCACTCAACTATACCTGGGTACTAGACAGAACCAAGGTATTGCATGGTCCAAGGACTCAAACCTATGGGGAAACTAGCTACTTACAGAAGAATAGAAGTGTTAGACAGAACCAAGGCCTTGCATGGTCCTCGGACTCAAGCCTATGGGAAAACTAACCACTCAACTATACCTGGGTACTAGACAGAACCAAGGTATTGTATGGTCCAAGGACTCATGGGGAAACTAGCTACTTACAGAAGAATAGAAGTGTTAGACAGAACCAAGGTCTTGCATGGTCCTCGGACTCAAGCCTATGGGAAAACTAACCACGCAGCTATACCTGGGTACTAGACAGAACCAAGGTATTGCATGGTCCAAGGACTCAAACCTATGGGGAAACTAGCTACTTACAGAAGAATAGAAGTGTTAGACAGAACCAAGGCATTGCATGGTCGTCAGACTCAAGCCTATGGAAAACTAACCACGCAGCTATACCTGAGTACTAGACAGAACCAAGATATTGCATGGTCCAAGGACTCAAACCTATGGGGAAACTAGCTACTTACAGAAGAATAGAAGTGTTAGACAGAACCAAGGCATTGCATGATCCTCGGACTCAAGCCTATGAGAAAATTAACCATGCAGCTATACCTGGGTACTAGACAGAACCAAGGTATTGCATGGTCCAAGGACTCAAACCTATAGGGAAACTAGCTACTTACAGAAGAATAGAAGTGTTAAACAGAACCAAGGCATTGCATGGTCCTCGAACTCAAGCCTATGGGAAAACTAACCACGCAGCTATACCTGGGTACTAGACAGAACCAAGGTATTGCATGGTCCAAGGACTCAAACCTATGGGGAAACTAGCTACTTACAGAAGAATAGAAGTGTTAGACAGAACCAAGGCATTGCATGGTCCTTGGACTCAAGCCTATGGGAAAGCTAACCACACAGCTATACCTGGGTACTAGACAGAACCAAGATATTGCATGGTCCAAGGACTCAAACCTATGGGGAAACTAGCTACTTATAGAAGAATAGAAGTGTTAGACAGAACCAAGGCATTGCATGGTCCTCGGACTCAAGCCTATGGGAAAACTAACCACACAGCTATACCTGGGTACTAGACAGAACCAAGGTATTGCATGGTCCAAGGACTCAAACCTATGGGGAAACTAGCTACTTACAGAAGAATAGAAGTGTTAGACAGAATCAAGGCATTGCATGGTCCTCGGACTCAAGCCTATGGGAAAACTAACCACGCAGCTATACCTAGGTCCAGAACAGAACCAAGGTATTGAGCAAAATATTAGAGTACGGCAGGTAAAAGGAAGCATCAATAACTAGAAGCAAAATATTGAATATTCATTTCAAATAGAAACTGTATAGTTTCGTTACAATGCCTCCGAGGCAAGAAGCAAAATGAAATGAAAAAGAAAGCAAATAACAGTGTCTTATGCCATTTGCCATTTCCCCCCAACCCAGTAGGCAAATTGTCTTGAGGGGCTTGTCAAAAGGCTTCAACCAACACCTAGGGACCTTGTCTTGGAGGGGCTACTTTAGAGGACCCTTCCACAATAGGAGAAATTGGAGGAACCGAGAGTGTGGCTGGGGAGTTAGCAGGAAGCCTCACCACATCTTGGGGCACTTCTTGACCCTCGGCCCTAGCCCCCTCCAACGCTCCATGGGGCCCAGCCTCCTCAATAGGTCTGTCAGCTGAAGGTGTATCCTCGGCTGCTTTGCTCTGACTTTCACCCGCCACCGGTAATGTAGTCTCCTCCTCGGAAGTAACGGGGATAACCTCGCGTATTGCCGGGGGGTAATATACTCTTTCTGCTCTTCTAAGGTCAGACGAGACATCAACTCCTGCTTGGTTGAGCGCTTCAGTCCAGGTCTGGGAGCAAAAGCGCCTGCATACCTCAGGGATTTGGTTCTTGAAGGTAGCTTCAGTTTTAGCCACCCCTTCGGCAAAAGCCTCATCTTCCGCTTGTTCTAAGGAACGCTCAGCATCTGTTTTCGCAAACACAGCCTCTTCTTTGGCCCTCACGGCCTCATCCCTGGCATATTCGGCAACACCCTTCGTCCAAATCGCCTCGGCCAGCTTCTTCTTCAGGTCGACGATGTTCTCTTCAGCGGATCGCAGTCGGCCCTCAACCTCTTGCAGTCGCTTCATATGATCCTCGGCCTGCTTTTTAGCTGCGGCCAAGTCAGAGGCCGTGTTATCTCTGGCCTTTGTCATCCCCTCCAGATTTTCGATCGCCTTTTTTAGATCTGCCTCAGATTTCTTAAGGGTACTTGCAGCTTTCAAGAACTTGTCACGCTCCTGCGCTAAAGCGTTACTCTGGCCATCGACCTCCTTATCCAGCCTGAAAAGGGCCTGGACAGCCTGCCAACAAAAATAGATACGCCGTAAAGAGAAGGGAAGGTGCTAAGCAACAAAACTCAAGTAGAATAAACAAGTACCAAGGGACCCACCATGCCTAGATATCTCTTAAGGCTAAGGGCAACCTCTGGCCCACTCATGCTCCTTAGCTCAGCCATGTCGGCGGGTAGGAGAAGAGACTTCTCCAGGGCGTCGGCTACGAGAGCCCCCTCGCCTCCCCGGGATTCCCGAATCGTTGCGTCATCCATCAAGGGTTGACCATGGAGCATGGCAGCGGGCAACCAGGCCTGGGCCTCGGACTACTGGACGGTTTCCTTTCCTTTATGTTGACCACTGAGCCTCAGTTGTTTGGACCGCCGGTGGATTCCACCTTCCTCTGGCGAAGAATGAAATTTGCCCCCATCCATGGGGTCCTTGCCCTTAGAAGATCTCTTCCTTTTTAGGTCGGAAGACTCCGACTGTGGGTCTGAGACTGGAGGGATAGGGGACGACCTGGTGCGCATAGACAAAGTATGGGGCAGAGGTGATGGGGGCTTGGGCTGTGACTCTCTTGGCACACCCTTCTTGGAGTTGCCCTCAAGCAGGTCAAGAAGGCTGGTTTGGGGCTGTCTCTTTAGACCCATCTCGGCCTGAATACCAACCCTTGTGAACTGAAGATCGGCTTCGGACAAATGGGGGTCCCCCAGTTTACCAGAGGGATCCTCGGACTGATCAGCTAGGTTAAACGCATTAAATTCGTCCTCAGACAAGCTCAGTTCGACCACCTCCCCTGTCTTCTTAGGCTCCCCTTCCTCGGTCTCTGTTGCTTGATGGGATGAGGAAGAGCCTGCCAACGGAATGCCTTCCGGAACATAAGATCCCTCAGAAAATGCAGAACCGTCCTCTACAACAGTGATTTGCCTGAGCCGAGGATCACGGGCCCTAATAACGTGCTTTGGGACCTGGAACGACTTCTGGGCTGGGTCGCATCCGAGGATATGGTGGGCGGCTCTAACCTGGTTATCAGCCTCGTTCAAAAAGAGTTCCGCCCTAAGAACGGCTTCCAAATCCTCTTTGTTGACCAGGTGAAAATGACGCGCGAAAGCGTGCGGATCTGTAGAAACAAAAACAAAGTTCCTATGATCAGTCAATCAAAGCAGATACGCAACAAAAAAAAATAAAAATAAAAATACAAGAATCTGGACTGCCTCCTATTTCGAGTACCCTACCTGGCTCTCCCTCTACTGTCGGGCAGTGGAGACCGTCGTGCCATTCCCCCGACACAATGAGGAAATCTTGAGTCAGCCCCTTATTAGAATCGGGAAGGCACTGGATAAGTCGGACCCTATCGTCCCTTGTCTTCATATAGTACGTTTTACCCCTCAAATGCTGAAGGTTGTAGCACCAGTTTACGTCATGGTGAGTTAATCTCAACCCCATCTTCTCATTCAAGGCGTCTACACACCCTAACATCCTAAATACATTAACAGCACACTGGGTAGGAGTCAGCCGAAAATGCCTAAGGTATCCACTCGTCACTGGCCTCATAGGGATTCTCATCCCTCCCTCTACGAAGGCGACTATGGGGATCACAACTTCACCCTCGTTTCTCTTAATATACCACTCCCCTTCCTCACAATACCTCAAGCTCACGTTACTGGGTATCCCATAATCAGCAATGAATTTCTTCATCATCTCGTCGGACTCAACCAACTTCTTAAATTTACCCATTCCTAACAACGACTAAAGGATCCAAAAGACGGAAAGGAAGAGTAGAATCAAAGGAAATTTTGTGCTACTGAGAGAAGAAGACTTACAGAAATGCGGAGATCCTCCTCGGGTAGTGTGGGAGTTGAACCAGGTTCAAGGTATATGCACCAAAAGTTCGTGAGCGCGCAAATAAGGAAGCCAAGCGGTTCAAGCAAGTATTTATATCCCCAATTTAAGTTCACCAAGCGTAACCTCCCGCCCATAAAAGCAGGAAGTCATCACCGAACGATTACTATCACACCGTTGGAAGTGGGAAACGTGGAGCCGCCCAAAAGTTAATGCGGGCGCACGCTGAGTCTCGAAACGCCAAAACGTACATTGGGCAGGCAAAAAGTCACCAGCCCTAACGTGGGCCAAGGTGGGGTGAATCATCTAGAGGGCCCATGGGTATCAAAACCCTTCTCCCCGTCCGAGGGAACGGGCAGCAGGATTTTGAGGGGCTATTGTGGGGCCCGTGGGCCTGGCAGCTTCGGCCCATTTTGCATTTGGCCCAAGGCCTATGCCGAGGAAGGATGATCATCCGAGGATGGTGTGTGAAGACCTATGCTTTTTTGGGTCCACGCCGAGGACATCCCTGTCCTCGGCGTACCGAGGCTGATTCCAGGTGGGGGAACAGGCCCAGAACAGGTTGTCACCTCCCCACTAAATGCACTTATCTAACCCCCTGGCCGCATTAATGGGGATGTAACCCCTGGGCAGGCTAACATTGGCCACTGTGAACCACTCGAGTACTGATAAGACCTCTGATGGGATGGATGGTCAGAAGGAAGGCAAGTGGATGATCAACAAATGGAAGAAAGAGATAGGAGGGAGAGATATATATATAAGAAGGGCGAGCAAAACAGGAAAAGAGAGAAAACCTCCTCGGACAAGGGCCGAGGAGCTACCCTTAGGAATGAGTTGGGTTCATTCCCCTTCAATGGAAAAGAGTATCCGGTGCACTGTTGTTAGTCTGTTAGGGCCTAATTCTTCAACCCACGCTCTAAAAATTGTATTGTTTGGGTCCAATCCAAATTGAGTCCCTACAGTAATAAAAACAATCGATTGATATTGATATTAATTCAAATGTTATGAATACTGCCTTACCTTATGACAATAGTAAGCTAGAAGTTCAGTTGTTATTTTTTTTTGTAAATTCTTACAATCATGGACCAACAAAATTAGTGATCTGCTATGTGCTCCAAAGTTAACATTGATAGTATTATTGATGTGTAGGTGTAGAAAAAAGTTTTAAACACCTAAAAGTGGATATGGTAGGCAAGATTACCATCTTGCAATTGCTGCTTAAAAGCTGCAAAACTTAAATCATTTTGTAAGTTTTTGCTTCCTTTTAATTTACTTCTTCTATATGATTTGTAAAAAAAAATTGGGATTGTTAAATGATCATCGTCCCATTTTTGTTATATTTGTGGCCTTTTGTAATTTCCTGTCACTGAATTATTTAAAAACAAAGTTTTGAATGTGTTTATATCTATAATTATTTATAGCTATGAATTTATTTCCTTATGCTCAACCTTTACCATTCCGATGTAGAGAGTTATTATAGTTCTTTATTTGTATGGATCATATTGTTTGAGTTTTGTATTTTGTTTTGTAATCATTTACTACTTTCGTTATTTTCTACTATGGTTTGTGCCTATGAAAAACTTTTTGAACAATTTGGTGGGTTATTCCTATGAAAAGTATGATAACTAGGAATTTTGAACTACTTATTGCTTATCCAGAAAGCACAATTAGATATATATAGATAAGGAAGCATTTCTTAGAAAAGAAAATTAGAGTTTAAATGAGAACCCATATCCAAAAAAATTGCTACTACCAGTAAAGTTTTTTTTTTTTTAATGGGTTGTAGGGCTAAGAAAGCTATGAGTTATGACACAAACATGAGTTATGAAAACAAGTTTGAGTGATTGCTTACATGTGAAGAGTATTAAAATAAAACAATGCTTGAGTGGGTTACCTAAGAGATCTCAGAATTTAGTAAGAAGAAGACTGCTAATTTTGAAAAAAATTGAGCATATGAGAAAAAATGATGTGGTCTTTGGCTCAGTTTGTGGCTGTGATTTACTTATTTGTTCACAGTCAGGATCGTCCAATATATTTTTGAAGAAAGAAAGTATAGAAAAGACAAAGACAGGCTGAATGTCAGAGGGTTCAAGCGAGGTTGGACATGCATTGTAAAACAGCCGGTGATGATTAGCTCTTTTTTAGTAGGATTTCTAGATGTTTCTTGCATTTATAAAGCTTGTCAAAGTGGTGAAGGAAAATTTTTAATTATTCAAGTAGGAAGTAGTTTTTGTTATAAATGGGTGTTAATTTTGAATAGAGTTTCAATGTAAAGAAGACATGTCTGTAGTTGGGTATGACGATAATGATGATGGTGGTGGCAACAATGTTCCCTCATCAAGTAGTTTTTTCATTTTGTTATCGCAATTTTTTACCGAAAGCAATGTTTTTTACCCTAAAAAAAATCTGATTGTGATTTTTTTTTCCCAGCTAGCCTGGATTCTTTATATTAATACTTACTTACATATCATTCATGTTGGGCTGGCCATGTTTGGTTTCTGAAATATTGGAGTAATGTAATGTAATGTAATATTGGATTGGTTTTGATTAAGGTATTTGGGTTAGAATTCATTTTGTTTTGGGTTATTAACCAAATCCAAGTTAGTTTAGGTTGTAATAAAACTGTAAGTGGTGTGTCAGTATAGACTTTTTTAATATTAAATAATCACATAAGAACTATTAATTATTGTTATCAAAATTCTATCAGATATCTCCTCATTATCAATAATTTAAGTTGCTTCATTCATTGAACCAATTTTTTTTTTCCAAAAATTCAGCTTATTAGTTATTGATGCAGTTCATAAATATACTATAATCCAATCATTTATAAATTTGATTGTGATAGTTATCTATGTATTTAATTTGAAATTCATATTAGGTTTATTTATCACATGTTGCTCCTCTTTATAATTTGGTTCCCTATGTTCTTTTTATTTCGTTGTTTACAAGTTATTTGAGGGCTTCTTTTTTTAATTATTTTTCCTGGGGTTGTGATGTAAAGGTCAAAAAGTTCACAAATCACAGTGATTGAGGCACGTAATTGCGTTACAATGAATATCATAATTTAATGGTAAGTTTAGTGATTTTCCCCTTTATTTCTATTGATTTTTAAAAAAATATATATTCCAACATGTAAAAAATATATATTCAAATATGTAATAGAATGCAAACTTGACAAAGAAACAGGAAATTAGGAACAATGGGCATTTTGCTCTTTGAAACTTATTTCTCTGCATCTTGCCATCCTATATCTACGGTAAGCTTTTATGTAGCAGGCATTATTCTTTTGATGGACAATTTCTATTTGAGCATAATTTGGTTTTAATGCTCATTTGAGAAATTTGTAATTTGCAAATTCTATTAAATAGCTTACTTGCTGCAAGTATTTTGATCTCTGCTAATTTCTATGTTTTCTGTCATACTATGTGCTTGATATTTTGTTTCTAGAAGGACACCATTGTAACATATGATATATATCTTTTAAATTCTATAAAAGATAGTTGGAGTTGATTTTAAATGGAGTGATATTGTATTTTATACATAGCATTCCTGCAAGTAGGACAAATGGGGGGCTGTACAACATGCCCTTGCACTAATATATATTTTACTGTGAATGATACTTTGATTAACATTTTCTTTCATTTTTTTTCCTCTTTTTTATATAGGTTTGGAAGAGTTTTAGACTTCCATTTTCTTCTCTTTTTTTCCAGCTAAAAGTACTTGCCTCTTTGTAGTAAAAAAATTTCAGCTGAGGTTTTGGACTTTCTTTCATCAAAAGACAGTGAGTTAGGCAGCTTAGATTTGGTGCAAATGTGAGTTGGGTGTTTTGTCATTTGATGAATTGCCTTGAATGTGTTTGATTATTGTTGTCAATTAGAATCACATTAGAGTTTTGAATGAAATTTACACTACTTTGACTCAAAAGAACAAAAAACTAAGCCCTCTCTCAAAAGTCTTTTTAAAGAATAGAGAATGCCAAGAAGAAATCTGCACTTGACCATAAATTAGGATTTAATATTGGATCATTTAACTGAATTATGTAAACTGCTTAATCTATCATTTGGAATTGTTTTCCCAATTTCAGGCTTCTTTTTTTTCTTCTTTCTTAGGTAAACAATATTGAACTTCTTCTTTTCTTCGTTTTCAGCTTCATCCTAATGCCAAACTCAGGATTTAATGTCAAAATCAAAGTTTGAGAGGGAATTTGCAGCTTGAAAGTAGATGGATTTATTGCATTTTGTACGTTAATAGCAATTTCCCATTTTGATTTGCAAGGACATTCTCACAAATTTAGAGACTACTACGTCCCTCTTGGCAGATATGCTCTGAGACTTACAATGAATATAAAGCATAATATTAAATTTGTATCAGCAAAAATGGTGTCCTCACACACTTTATATATAAAAGAAACCGAGGAAACATGAATTTTTTATAGTAATATTTTTTCAGTTTCTTTCATTCCTGTTGTAACAAAGAGACAGAACTAAGTTAAACATGCAAAATGTTAAATTTTATTTGAATATTCATGTTTTATCAATAATTTTGTTGTGTCTATTGCTATGAAACAAATTGCAAAGCTTGGAAAGGGTGCTCATTTCATCTTTGATTACTATGTTTTTAGTTATTTTAATTTTTCGACCAAGTCAATATAGTGTATATAATTGTATTGTGGCTGTTTGGATCAGTTATATATCTGCTTGAATGCATCAAAATTTTCCTTATAATGTCTATTGAATTTTGCGTAAGAATTTGTATCATGACTATAATGTAGTGATGTCAAATAGGCTATTGTTTTCTTCTCATCATCTATTGAGTTTTTTTTTTTTTTTTTTTTTTTTTTTTTGAGAAAATCTTTTGAGTAGTTGAATGCATGCTCAGTTGCTTAATGGAACACTATGGAGTTTTACCCAAGAAATATGATAAGTTAAAACACTTTGTTTTCTGAAATAGTATGACATGGTTCAGATATATAGATCTAACAATCTAAATTTTCCTTTCCATTTCTTCTCCTCCCTTCCCTTTTTTTTTTTAAAGAAACATAATGATATCAAATTCTTATAACTTTATTTTATATATATATCTACTTCTAAGTTTTGTTAATGAAATTTTTTTGTTAATAATATGAATTTATACTTAACTGAGCCTTTTAAACATGAATAAACTCATGATTAATAATATATTTATTCCTGTGCGGTAACACGAGTTGCATACTAGTTTCAATTAAATCACAAAAATTAAAACCTCATTTATGGGGCCAAGTTATTACCTTCATGAATTAATTGACATGAAATTATAGTCAAACAAATCATAAAATGATATTCAAGACAAGATACTTGCAAAGAACCGTAAGTATGCTTAAACAAATCATTTACATGGCAGAGGATCGGTCTTCCATGTGGCCTGGTTCTCTACAATTGCTTGGAGCTTGTGGCAGAGACGCAACAGGCTTAGAGAAAAGCAACCTTCTTGGCCCCTTCACAAAGTCAGCAAGCAAGCTAAGGATATGGTGACAGAGTACTTTGAGATCCACAAATATCCACCCAAAATTCAGAGGAGAGCAGCTTCGGTCCACTGGCAACCTCCACCAGAAGGCTTGTACAAAGCCAATTTTGATGCGGCTTAGATTCAAGTTTAAAGAGCTTGAAGTAAAAGAAGATAAAAGAAAAGGGAAATCAGAGTCAGAGACAAAGAAAGAAGGAGACAACTTGAGAAATTATGGAATGGAGAGTGAGAGGACTAAAACTGAGAAAATGATCAAAGACTCATATGTAAACTCAAGGTGAGTTGCTTAACAATTTAGTTGTAGATTTACCGGTGGTGTTGTGTTTTGTGGTGGTGTAATTTTTGAGAAACACTGCTATCATAGTCAAAGTAAGCAAGAAGAATTATTATTATTTCTTTTTAACGAGGTAGGAGCTAAGGTTATAATTTTTTTTCCTGAGATAATTGTTAAAAACTTTATGTTTATCACAAGTTGATGAATACCCAGTTAATTTAAGTTATAAATAAAAAAAAATAACGGGAGAAGGGGGGGCTAAAAGGATATGAACTTGAGTTTTTTTTTTTTTTTTTCTCCCTAAAAAATAGGATAACTCATTACAAATCCATATATTTTAACTTTTTTCAAAAAAATTGGGGGGACCAAGGCCCCCTTCGGTCCCAACATGGCTTCGCCACTGGTGATCTCATAGTTTCTTTCAAACATTGAAAAGTTGCAAATGTCACTCACATACAAATGCACAATCTATAAACGCACAAACATCAATATTGATGACACAAAACTCATACTACTAAAATACTAACAAGTCATGAAGAAATCTCAGATATCACACATGAGAAATCTAAAACAGCGAAAGAAATAAAACCTCTCTGGCCATTGTTGTTCAAGTGATTTGTAAAGAAAAGTCCACTGTAAAATAATGAATGAGAATGAAATTCTTCTCGTCTATGACCTTCTTTTTAGAAACCCTTTGATGGAGAATAAATGCTTTTCTAGGGCAGATTGCAGACCAGTTCAATTTTAACATTGATTCTCTATTTATACTTCTTCCATCTTGAATTGTCAAGTGAGTGTTCCCCAAAAGCAACGTCTATTAACCAAATAACATTTTAAATGATTGTTCACAAATACACCCTTAATAGGATGGGCCTTTATCAATTACTCTTGTTATTGTTAAATAAAATGAGAGTTCTAAGTATGTTGGGTAATGTGAAGAACCTAGTGGTTCTTATTGTATGGTTAATACCTCATTGTGTTGGGTAATGTTAAAAACATAGTGGTTTTTAATGAGGACTGATAGGAATTGTAATGGAATGTATGAGAATTGTAGAAGAATTGACTTAATTTAAGGTAGTCATCTTCTATAAAGAAATATTAAGAGAGAGGAAATGCACTAAGTAAGAAATTGGTTTATTCTTCAACATTTAATGTTGAATTACAATAATGTGTTTATAGGAAATTAGTTCTAATGTCATTGGTTCACATGGCCTAAGATAATTGAGTGGTTAATTGAACATGTGCTCTAAGAATTAGGTCATGTGTTAAATTAGCTACATGTACTCAAATCCTAACTAACTTATACTAATCGCAACTAACTAAAGGGCCAATATATGTAACCAACTAACTAACTATTAATTGAAGTGATGAAACTATAAAATTATTAGGATATTAAATTGAATATGAGATTCCTAACAGGTAATCGCATGTAGTGTTGTGGGAACACTATTTTTCCAAATGGCATCCATAATACCTTTTAGAAGTACAAGACATCCTCTTGAGCTTGATTTAATGAGAATTGATTATTTAGAGTATGACATTTGTGAGATGAGTATTTTTGTTAAAGCTCAATCTATTGTTTCAACTCTCATGGCTTTATGATGCAGGTCATTAATTTTTTTAGGGGCGGTGGGGAAGGAAGGAGACATGGTTGAATATATCTTTCTTTTTTTTTTTTTTTCTTTTTTTTTCTTTTTCTTTTTTTTTCAGTGATATAATAAATAGATTCTTTTTATTAAAAAAAATGTCAAATAGAAAATTAAGATTTTTAATATTTCATCAAAACATTGCCTCACATTAGCACACTCAATAACGACATACAAAACCAATTTACCAACATCACGTAGTAGAACTGAAGCGTACAACTTACTAAACGAAAAAGACAAAAGAGAATCCAAAGAAAACAGCCATAGAAAATTAGGAAAAAATCTTACGTACTCCTGAAGTATGGAGAAATGATATTCTCTTTTCTTATATTAATAATGAACCTTACCATGAATTTAATGAATAAACCCCACCATGAATGTGAGAAGAATAAACATCATTCTTTGTGCTCAAGACCTTATTACAAACCATTGAACTCTATTAAAAATGGTCATCAATGCTAATAATTAACAACATTGATTTTGACTTTAAAAAAAAAAAATTGTCTTAATCCCATAAATAAATTAAAAAAATAAATATTATATATAAAAAATAAAAAATAAAAACCTTAGTCAATCACAAATACAGTCCCTAAGAGAAAGAGATTCTCTTTTCTTTTCTTTTTTGGTCTTCTAGATAAATAGGGAGGGGAGAAGGTGCGCGTCTCCAGCCACCTTTTTTCAACCTAGGACATCATAGAAGACATTAGTGCCACTAAGCTATCACTCCAACTTATTTTAGTTTTTGTTTATAAATGACCCAAAGAGTAATGACATAAGTAAAACTACATTTAATACTCTATTATTAAATTTGTTAGGTTCTAAAGACTTAGGATTTTATGCATTTAGAACTCTAATGTGTATTGTTGGCAAACCATGATCAAAACAGGTTGTTAATTTTGTTTAGACTTGCTCAAAGTGTGGGCGTTTTATGTAAAGTTGGAATCGAGTGGCTGCAGAAGTATTAGTGACTTTCGGTCTGGCTCGATCGATCGAAAATTAGACTCGATCGATCGAATCTCGGGCAGAACGTTTTTCTGCAGAATTTTCCAACTCAGCCCAAGCCCATTAAGGATTAGAGTTTCAGATCTACTTCTCCCACTATATAAAGAAAACCCTAGCCACGTTTTGAGAGTAGCTCTGGATGCTTTTGTTGCTCATATTTGCGGTTTGTGTAAATCTCTTGTGAGATCCTTGATGAGCTTTCCTTCACATAAACTTAGGGTTTTCAAGGTAGAGATTACTTCAACATCTTGATGATCAACTCAGTTGCTGCCATTTGAGCTTAAAGAAACACAAGCAGGAGTGCTTGTACTTGATTAGAGAATCTAAGAAAGAAGGAGTCCGTAGATTCGGAGCTTGCACGTGGTCGTGTCAGTAAGTTCTACTGGTGGGTAGCAATAAGAAGTCGAGCGTGGGAGCTTGTAAGTCTTATTGTATGAACTTCGATTCTTTCAAGAAAATGGATTCAAGTTTACCTTGACGATAGCTAGGTTCAATCTTCCCTAGGTTTTACCGTCTGGTTTCCTAGGTCATCATATCTTTGTGTTATTTACTTTTCCGCTGCTATATACTTGTTATGATTGTTTGATTGTGATAACCTAGATTTGCATAATTTGACTAAGTTAATCACTTGGCTAATTAACTAGGTTAATCTGGTTGGGTTAAGGGGTCTAAAAACTTTACAAAATTAATAGTGAAGACCCAATTCAGGAAAATTCTTAGGTACTCCCAGAGTATGGAGAAATGGTGCTTCCTCCTCTCATATTCATGTGGACCCCAACATAAATTTAATGAGTAGACCCCACCTTAAATGTGACATGAGGAAACACAATTTTTCGTACTCCAGTAATACCTAAGAATTACTTTTCGTTTCATAATAGGTCAGTTATTGGATATTAAAATAAGTCATGGGTTTGCTTATGTGTAAAAATAAATTTTAATTTTTTTAATATTAAAAACGTTGTCATATCATTTAAAAATGCTTCATATCAGTCTATTAGTCACGTAAGTATTAAAACTAGTAGCAATTAACCGAATAACCAATAACCCTTGTTTTTTAAACTTGACGGACCAATGGTGCTAACTTGAAATTTGAGAGACCAAATTAAAATGATCGCTTGACAAACTTGAGAAACAAATAGTGTAGGTTGGCCTATATAATAATTAAATAATTCTAATAAACTCCATGTGAAGTGTGAACCACGTTAAATTTCCTAACGGAGAAAATCTAAGACATAGTAGCATGATAAATGTAGAAAATGAAAATAATCAGAGGGAGAAAAAAAAGATTCCTGGTCATTTTTTTCCACAGAATGTAAGTCTATAGCAATGTTATTGATTCCGTTCCGTTCCGGTCGGAATGGCCGGAATTTCTCGTGCCGGTGTGCAATCCGGAATGGTACTACCATCCATTCCACCTCGGGTCAAATTCCAGCATGTTTCAGGGTGTTTTAGTCATTCCGGCCAATTTCGGGTGGAATGGAAATTTCGGCCGGTACTGGTTTTGCCTTTAAAAAAAAAAATTTATCCTGCAACTACGTTGTTTTACATCTCAAATCAAATGTTCACAGATCCATTCACACATGTAAAGCTTCTATTTTAACAAGATCTAAAGCTTTAAATTCAGAAGAAAATAATCACAACCCTAAAAAGAAATTAAGAAGAGAAAAGGAAATTAACAACAATGGCAGTGTCCAACCTTCATTTGCATGCTCGATCTTTTCTTTTCCCTTTTCATTTTTGGCTTTATTTTCTTTCTGCACTACATTTTTTTGCTTGCTTGTCTTCACGTTTCGGCAAACCTTTAGAGTGCTAAGAGCTTGAGACTTTTTTCTTTGCTAAGTTGAATGCTAAGAACTTGAGACTATTATTTCTTAACAATGGTTATCTGAAAATTAATTGTCTCAGGTTCCAAGATATAATTGTCTTTTAGTGAATCTGAAATTATTATTTTATTTGATTTTTGAATGGTGTGATCAATTATTACTTATTAGTATCTACTTGCCTATTGAAGTACATTGGATATGGAGTGTAGGTGTGGAGTTTTCTTTATCACACAATGTGAGGGCATTAATTTATTATAATAATAAGTATGGAAAAAATTATACTATATATATATATATATATATATATATATATATATATATATATATTTAAGAACCCAGAACACCTTGAAATGGTACGCTGAAATAGGCCGGTACCAAAATATTTCATTCCATTGAACAAACCGAAACGGAATCCGAAACGGAATTAATAACATTGGTTTATAGTATTCACAGTAGGTGTACAAAGACAAACATAAAGTCATTTAACAATAAGCTGACTTTTAATTCATCTTCACCCTAAATATAAAGCTACAAATATTTTTCATTATCTTTGTTTTTTTCCACCTCCTTTAGCTAGGACCAAAGGCAAGCATATTATTTAGGATTAGAAGTTGATGACTGATCGATAAGTTTGGCCTGGTTGCCAACCAGCTGGAATGACATTGTTAGCTACAACAGTTTTTCCGGACACGGCCGAGGTCAAGCGGATGGAGAAAGGAGCTTGCAATGCTGAGCCTGAATTAAGTTTCCAAACTGCACCCCATGATTGCTGCATGGAAAGCCATGTGCTCGAGTCAAGTGCCTGTTTAAGGTCAACTGCAGATACGTCTCCATCTCCATCTTCATATTCAATTAGGGAAGCAAAGTAATAGGAGTTGGAGCCAGAATCAACGTGAAAGGCTATGGACACACCTGGATAGTTGCACTGAACTCTGCGTTATTGCAAACCATAGTTTTAGTCATATTAGACAAAAAGATGATGAAATGACAATTGACAAAAAGAAAATGTTGAGAAAGTTAAAGAATGATAATATAAAGTCAAAATATTTGAAATTGAGCAATAATCTCTTGCACTTCACATGATAGACCATGCCAAAATGTGGACTTTCAAGGACATGAGTTGACAAAATGTACTATTTATTTATTCCCTTAGCCTCTCTCTCACGGCAATTACCTTGTATATTGAATTTGCAAGATTCCAGCGTTGCGCAGTTGATCTTCTTGACCAGAAATTGCCATGGCTCCAAAGGCAGTACCGCTTAAATCAAAATGAACAGACTCTGCGACACATGGACCACCAGGGCACTCATCAGTGATAACGACAGTCACCGGATTCCCTGAGCATGCCTGATTCGCCGTACACTTCACCTGAAATCAACCAATACGTACAAGATGATTTTGTGAGGTTCACACTTCTATACAATTTTCACTCCCTCCGTCTTCACTCTCACCCTTTTTTTCTAGTCTTCTAATCCATTTTGGTAGTAACAAAGACTATATGTCATTGAACTCTATATGGTTCTTGATACTTTTTTTTTTTTTTTTTATAGCTTAAATTATTTGGATTTAAATTAAGAAAGGAAGTTTTCAAAACTTATACTATTTTATGTAGAAGACAATAAATTAAATGATACTTCTTAACAAGTTAAATTTTTTTAAACGAGGCAAGGCATAATAATAAATTGGAAAAAGTTAGATTACAAACATGCTTGGAGTCATTAGTGGCAAAGTCAGAAATATTCTTCTTTTTATTTATATATATATATATATATATATATATATATATATAAAATATAATATATTTTTAATTCCTTACCATGAAGTCAACCTCTATTGTTTCTTCTAAAAGGAAAAAAATAATGTTCATATCTCTAATTTTCTAAATGAAAAGAAAAAAAAAGAATGTTTTTATTAAAAATATTTACTTATATATATCTATGATGTGCTAATATGGTATAAGAGTAATTAGAGAAAAGAAACATTACATAAATAATATATAAATGTTTCTATTTATTTGAATACATTAAATACAGCTTGAATTAATGAGTAATTTATAGTATAAAAATAATTAGAGTAAACAAAATCTGTATTAATCATATAAATAAATGTGTTACATGCATGTTTTTAGTAAAATTTAGGGGGAAAATTATTTAAATTTATATTGAAATTACTTTTTTTTTTTACCAAAAATAAAGATAGAAGAGGGATTTTTGAAATTTCACGGGGGCCATGGCCCCCTTAGGTCCCCGCTCCCTCCGCCCTTGGGAGCCTTCTTCTTTCAACTAAATATGCAAGAACTAAAAAGATCATTCATGTGTAGTCTTAGTCACATAAATATTTTAATAAATCATGTATCTTGTTTAGATAATACACATGGATAGTCATATGATTCGTCATGCAACAAGTTAAAAAAGATAACTCCAAGCAGGATTAGAGCCAAACTTTATCCAAGTAAATCTATACTTTTCCAAAGAAACATACGGGCTTGCACCTGATAACAAGCTCCACATCCTTTGCCTGAATTGAATAAAGAAGGCCCTCCAGCAGACACCATTGAAGAGAATGGTGCTTGGTCTACGGCAGTTCCATATCCACAAGCACCCCCTACAAGGCAAAATTATGAAAAATCAAGCACATTGTCTGGAACAAATGTCATATTTTGCACAAATATTGTATCAATATGTGATATAGTAAGCTGAATTTGTTCTCATTTACCATCACTCCCGGCACCTGTGGGGCTTCCATACCAGGTTGCACCCGCAGGTGACCAACTAGTGCTAGATTGAAGCTTAGAGACATTAAGCAGCTTGGGGTTGAAGGCAGAGGTTGGATTCAGTAAAAGTGAAAAGAGGACTAGAAGAGTAAAGAGAGAGAATGGAACAAAAGCCATTATCACAATGTGTTCGAAGAACCCCCAGTAAGTTGAGCCTATGAAAGTTGTGGTTTCTGGCTTGAATTGACCGAGTTAATGTGTCTGAGAGGAATGGCTTGGTGGTATTTATAGGCAGAGGCCAGTGCTTGGTTTCTACTGCTTCCAATGATCACATGCCACGTGTCATTAATTACAATAGCATTTGAGTTTTATTTTTAATGCAGGAGTATAACCAAATGTTATTTCAATATTTTATTTTAGTTTTTCAGTGGATAATTTCAGATTGTAAGGTAGTTATTTGTTTAGTTTGGATTGGTATTTGAGTTAGTTAGGATTAGTTGTTCATAATTATCCTTTATTTAGGATTATCGGATTAGTATTTGAAATTTTTTTAGGATTATTAAATTAGTATTTGAAATCATAGTTGTCAAATCGTAAATCGTATCGTGAATCGTTTTTTTCATTTTTATGTATCGTGTATCGTATCGTATCGTGTATCGTAAGATACACAAACACTATATAAAATTTATAAAACATTATACATATACATATATTTATTATAAAATTGAAACATATGCAAATAATGACTACTTTAATTATCACTTATGTTATAGTATTTGACTAAGCTAACTAAATAAACCAAATGGAAATATATTTTTAATATCCATATCCAAAAGATAAAAATATCTATATCCAATTTCATTAGAGTTCAAAGTCACTACATATTATATTAGTCAAAATACTTTTTTTCCTAATCATATTCATCATTGCCTAATCAAAATCATCAAAATCATCTCCATAGTCCAAGTCAATGAGTTTATCATCTTCATCAACTTGCAAAATCATTTCATCATTGGCATCTTCTTCATCATCTCCAACATCCACTATCTCTTCTGGTTCTTCAACTTCAATAAGTTTTTCTTTACTTTTCTTTTTGGCATTCAAATTTCTTGGACCTATAAAAATAATAACAAAAAATATATATTGTCAAAATTAGCATTTTATTCATAATATAGAAAAGAAAATTTCAATTAAATATAAATCTATACCTCTCTTTCTTTTTCTACTACATCCTTCCTCATTAACTTCAAAGCATTCATGAATGTCCATCCATGAAGTATCTTCTGGCAAGCAAGGTTCTTCATTTTCGGTAATCCATTCATCATTAGATTCCATATCCAATAAACAAATTGGATCATATGAGTCACCATTCTCTTCTCTCTTTATTTGTCTCAACTCCAAATTAATATTATAGTTTACAAACACCAAAGCATTCACCCTTTGTTGCTCAAGACGATTTCTTTTCTTAGTGTGTACATGATCAAAAGTACTCCAATTTCTTTCACATCCCGTTGCACTACAAGTTAGGCTTAAGACACGTATAGCTAAGTTTTGAAGCTCTTTGCAATGTACTCCATAACTTTCCCACCACAATGCTATATTGCCAACAAAAGAAATTGTAAAGGGCTACAATGTAATTACAATAACAACAAATAAAAAGCTACATTAAGATGATGATGATAATCAATAATAATGATAATAACAATAGCACATACCTGGCTGCTTCTTTGTTCTTGTAAGGATGGCCATTTCTTTTCCAAACAAACCCTCAGCTTTATCAAATTTCTCCAATTGTAGATCAATCCTACACCTCTCCAATGTTGTAGGACACATCCTTTCAATCACTTCATAAAGTCCAACTCTCACTTCTTCATTTGCAACAAAGTTGGGATCATAATGAAACCTATCACAATTTTATATCTTATAAATAAATATGCATACAAAATATAAAGATAAAGATTAAAATATATAATAATTCAAATAATGAACTTACTTAGGATTGAGAAAATAAGCTGCTGCATGTAAAGGCCTATGAAGTTGAAGCTCCCATCTAGTTTCAATAATTTTCAATATAGGTCTATATCTCCTTTGCACATCATTAAAATTTTTCCGGATTTGCTCTTTTGCTCTATCCATAGCTTCATATATGTAGCCCATTGCTGGTTTTGCATCACCATCTACAAGCCTTAAAACTTTTACTAAAGGGATCACACATTTCAAGCAAAATTTAATAGCAGGCCAAAACTTTGGATCACTCAAGACAATTAATTGGACATTAATGCCATCACTTTTCTTTGCATAGGGACTCTTAGCCCATTCCTCAGATGCAAACATAGACCTTAATCCAATTTTTTGTTGATATATACTCTTCAAAGTTAAGTAGGCAGTGACAAATCTTGTGACACCTTGTCTTGCCAATTCCCTCCCTTTTGTATATTTTCTCATCAAATCAAGCACCCAAATATGACGGTAAATAAAAACAGTGATCTTCTTTGCTTTTTTTATAGTATTTGCATGCACAGGCAAATCACCAATGTCATGAAGCATCAAATCAATACAGTGGGCAGCACAAGGATTCCAAAAGATCTTACGTCTTTTTTCCATTAATTTTTCACCAGCTGAAACATAAGCCGAAGCACTATCTGTCACTACTTGTACCACATTCTCCTCTCCAATTTCTTGCACCAAAGAATCAAGCAATTGAAATAAATTTTCAGCATTCTTGGAAATATCGGAGGTGTCAATAGATTTAAGAAAAACTGTTCCCTTTGGACTATTGACAAGGAAGTTTGTGATAGACCTCTCTCTATTATCCATCCATCCATCTGACATCAAAGTGCAACCTGTTTTTTTCCACTCATTTTTATACTTATCTAATGTGAAGTGCATATTTTCTACCTCTTTTTTCAAGAAAGTCACCCTTGTTTCATGATAAGTAGGGAGTTTCAATCCCTTGCCATAATTAGCAACTGAATCCATCATTTTTTTAAACAAAGGGCTCTTAACTAAATGAAAAGGTATAGCATGAGCATAAAAAAATCTACAAATAGCCAAACAAGTTGTAGTACGATCTTTCACCAAGGAAGGTAAAGTCACTTGTTTAGAATTTGATTTCCCTTTTAAGTATGCATCCATGGTTCCCTTTTTTGCATTATCACCACCAATCTTTTGTAATTCATCTTCTTGAAGACATTCAACATCAAACTCATCATCAAGTTGCTCATTTTTTTTTTTAATGTTTTCCAAAAGCTTGGCAAAATAATTTTTAACATCTTCGGGCACCTTCAAGCATGGTTTAACATCCTTATGTGTATGTGCCAAATGGTTTTTCATTCTTATGACTCCACCCCAATATTCATTTGAGCAATAATTACATTTAAGCTTAAGCCTACTTGTCTTATCATCATTAATACGTAGACAATGATCCCAAGTGGGATCTTTCTCCTTATTTCTTTTCCTCCTATCACCCATTTTTTTTTTATATACCTAAAAGCAAATATGAACACATGAATTTATAGTGAGCCATATATAAAATATCACAAATTCACAGTTTATATACACTTTTATGTACACAAATTAAGCATCACAGACTCACAGTTACACTATCACAAATTAACATTATCGATCTTAACATTAGAAAATACACACACACACACACACACATATATATAATATTTATATATAAACACTCATATACATACATTGATACATATTTAGTTATATTAAACTAAATTAACTAAACTAATTTTTTATAAGTCACTCGGTTATATTAAACTAAATTAACTAATATAATAGGTTAATAACAATAAATAATTACAATAATTTTTTAGCATAAAGAATTAATCAAAAAATTGTATTAAGAAAAAAGAAAAACTAACCTTACACACACAGTGGACCCAACGTGAGGCAGCACTTCTTGTTGTTGTTGTTGTCTTGCTCTAGTAGCATGTGGGACTTTTGGGTTAGGAAAAGGAATAGAAGAAAAAGACAAGGTTGTGGTCTTTTGGAGCTTGTGGTCCCCTGATGAGTGATCTCCTGAAACTTGATGATCTAAAAGGTAAAAAGATGAAAACAAAGAGAGAGGAAGCCAAAGGGGTTTTGGGAAAGTTGAGAGCTTGAGAATTGAGATACAAAGGAAAATATCAGATAAAATCATAAAAAACGTGTGGCTGATTGGTGTGGCTATGTGGTGTGGGTAAATCAATTTTATTGTGGTTCAAATTTTTTAGGGCTAAAAAAAAAAAAAAAAAAAAAAAAAAAAAAAAGAAGGCTTTTGTATTGGGCCAAACCACCAAAATAGCCCAACTTGCTTTAAAAAAAAAAGGGAAAAACGTTTTGGGCTAAGCTTGGGCTGAAATTTTTGTAAAAAAAGCCTATTTAAGCCAATTGTTAATGTATCGTCCGATACGCACGATACGTACGATACATACAACTGTATCGTCCGATTCATATGCACCTACGATACGTATCAACGATACAGCACTTTTTTCAAACGATACGATATGTATCGTACGATACGTATCGCGTATCGTACGATACTGACAACTATGACTTCAGCATAATTTTGAGCTTGTTAATAAAATTTTCTACAAAATTTTGTTTAAGTAAAACACGGGCTATGACTTTGTAAGTAATTATATATATAAATATATATATAATTCTAAATATATATGATTCCATTACTTAAAAGGAAAAAAATTAATGACTTCCTGCACTTTCCAAAATGATCAAACCCCACATAGACAGGGGCGGCTCCAGGATTTTTGTTTAGGGGGGTCAATAAGAAACATAAATTTCAATACTATAGGTAACAATATAAACAATTTGTAGCATCATTTTCAATATTATATTCCAACCAACTTCCATACTCTTTAAACCATTTAGGATTAAATCGACGCATAAGTCCACCAATTTTCGTTTGAGGAAAATTGTGTTCATGAGGTTGAAAATGTATTTTTTGTAAATAATATCTTCTTAAGTTCATAGTACAAGCAAAAGAATTAAAAAAAACTATAAGTTCATTAACATTTTTTTTTCTAATACAATAAACATATTAATTATTGTTGTTAAGTGATTTTTTCGCAATTCTTTAATTTGTTTACAATTCTTTAAATACAGTAACAGTAAAGACACATAGAGACAGCCCAACACTATTGCAATTCTTTAATTTGTTTATGATTCTTTAATTTTTAAGTTTACAATACAAACACCAGCCCCACAGGCCCTCACACGCACACACGATCAGAGCACAAACTCAGAGACTCAAAAACTCAAGAACAAAAAATCAAAACACTATAAGCCGTATAACCCCACAGCCCACCGCCGCCACCCCCCCCCCCCCCCCCCCAAAAAAACCACACGGTCAAATACTCAAAACTCAACAAAAAAAAAAATCAAAAGACTATAACCCCACACATACACACAGTCATTCAGTGAAAGAGTATATCAAAACACAATAAACAATGAAAGAAAGAGAGAGTTAAAAAACCAGATCAAGCAGCAGCAGATGAAGCGGTGGTGGCGGTAGATCAAGGACAGTCTAGGCGGCGGCACCATGGCAGATTCTTAGGGCTACAGAGCGGCAGATTCTTTTGTGTGTAAGCAACCTTTTTCCTTTGGGTTTGGATAGTGAAGAAGAATCATGGGAGATTTTGGGGGCAGTGTCTACGCAGGTAACGCAGCAACAAATCTTAGGTTTTATTGGGCCATTTTTTTTATGATCTTTCAAATTTTGATTTATAGGCTTTTTATTTTTGAGATTAAAGACCAAAAATTTGCTGTTGGATTTTTTTTTTGGGAGTTTAAGCTGGGCTTTAAAAAAAAAGGGCCAGGTTCAAGTGAGGGTGTGCAAATTTGTATTGCAGAGGTTCAATTTTTTTTTTAATATTATATATATAATTTCAAGTCAAGAGGTTCATTTGAACCCCCTCACTACAACATAGCGCCGCCCCTGCACATAGACCACAGCCTCCTGACCTTTATGCACTTCTTCAACTACTGTGAAACCCTAACATAAAGAATTTACTAGTGTGTGTACAAATTTTCCTTTTCTGAAAAAAAAAAAAAAAAAAAAAAAAAAGAAGAAGAAGAAGAAGAGGGAAATCAAACTTATCTAAGGAAATTGGATGGAGAATTGATGGGTTGAATCCAAGCTTACTCTTTGAGGGCATTTGGTTCACTATGATATGCTCTTGATGTAATGTATATTACGATAATGTGATATTAAGATTATTTGTTTTTTTTTTTTCTAACATTACTATAATTTAAAATTACAAAATATATCATATTATCTTAATATCATCACATTCTTAAACAATATAATATTGTATTCTTATATTGAGATTACATTAATGTAAAATTATAATAATATAATATTACAACATAAAGTAACATTACGGCAAACCAAATGTCCCATTTTAGTCTTTAGAATTAACATGCCTTTGGCATGTGTATAAGTAACTGTTGATCCTGACCACCTCACCATTCTATATTTGTTGAATTTCTCATGACAGTTACATCAACAACAAAACCTTTTTTTTTTTCTTTTTTTCTTTTTTGGCTGGTTACATCAACTAGAAAACAATTGCCCGTGCATTTGTGCCATCTTGGAGGGACCACATTGGAACCACATGACTCCTAAATCCCATATTCAATGGAGGGTTTAATTCGGTCTCATTATATTTTGTTGGAAAATTCCTCTCAAAATAAATGATTGGAAAATACTAAGGATCCGTTTGGAAAATTCCACTCATTATATTTTGCTGAAATTGAAAACTTTTTGCTGAAAATACTGTAGATAAAAGTAAAATTTAGTTAAAATAGTAAAGTGAGACCCATGAATAGTACCAAAAAGTAGAGTAAAACATATGAATAATAACAAAAATAAGTTAAATAGTAAAATAAGTTGGCAAAAATAATTTTTGCCAAACAGACACTAAAGCATCCGTAGATTTTATTATAAAAAATTTACAAAATTAACATAGGAAGAATATGATTTGTGTTGCTTAAACAATAAAATAAATACATGTTTTTTATGATTGCTAACACATCAGTTTGTAAGACATATTTAATAAATTTTGCAACATTCCTAACATTATTACTTAATTTGGATTGTATTTGTAGCTTAGCTAGCTTGTTGTTTTACAAAGACCCCGTTTTCAGGGGATACGTATTCAAGCTCCTTAGAGATTTGAGGAATTTGATTGAAAGTGAAACATGTTCGTTAATGTTGCCGTTATTAACGGTTATAGCCACCGAATATCTCATTCTTTGCTTATCCAACGGTAGAAATAAGTCTCCTTTTCTTCATGTCCATGATATGTCTTAGGAAATTTCTTAGCTCAATAGGCTCACGAGAACTTTAGGAGTATCATAACTGATATCAGGTTGTGTCAGAAGAGCTAAGCTCATATATTATGTGGCTTCATTAAATTTGAATTATTTCCTGTTGTATCCCAAAGCATGTGCTCTAATTTAAAGTATATGCTAGACTAGAATTGGTTTGGAATATCTGGATTTTGACTGTTAGTTTCTTATGTTTTATTTGTTTTGTAGATCAATGAGGAGGCTCCTGAAAACAATCCAGCATACGCTACTATCTTTGTTGGCAACCTTTCCCATGAGGTAATAAGAAATGTATTGAATTTTGGTAATTTCTTAATTCTTGCACATAGTACATTAATGCAGAACAGACTTGTTGTCTTTGCACACTGTTTCCTGACTAATTTGTAATTGCTCCAAATATTGTAGGGACATTTTTTTTACTTAAAGAAAATCCCAAATATACATGCGTGCTTGTTTACACACACATGACATTTGAGATAGGCAAATGGTACTCAAGGAAATAGTTTTGAAATTTAAGAAATTTCTATATTATTTTATTAAGATTAGGTTAAGTACCATGGTTAAAAGGGAATACAATGGAGTGGGGCCAATTTCTCCTTTCCCATTCCTGTGCCACCCATGTCAAACCCCTTCCAAAACTGTTTTGTACTTGTGTTTGGACAAACTTTCTTCCCCCTCTCTAGTTCACCTAAAATTTGACAGCTCCATTCCCATTTACCCCCAACCCACTCAGAAACTGCAAAGAATGACAGAAACTCACTCTCACTTGTATGTCGGATGTTTTGCTTAATTCTATTTGATCTAGGATTTAAGTTCTACCACTTTTTCGTATTGGCAACAAATAAGATCTGAATGTTAGAAAAATTGGATTGTTTGTTAAGACTAATAATCTTACTGAGGTTAACAAATAATAACTTTTTGGTATATTTATTTCCATTAACACACACTTATAGTTACTACCTACTTTGTAGGCGTGGACTAATGGGAGGCTAAAGAGTGTTGTACACAGCGCAGTGGTAAACAAAGAGAAGCAAAGGCTCTTCAGAAAGCCAGGTGATGTTCTAGCAGCTGCAAAAACTTATATTGAAGAACAAGGAACAGAGAGAAGCAAAGGCTCTTTAGAAAGCCAGGTGATGTTCTAGCCACATCAAAAAATTATATTGAAGAACATGGAACAGAAGCATTTGAAATGCTTATAGCCACTAGCAAGGTATGATCAATAACCCTGGTGTATTGTTCTTTTTGGTCATGTTATATTTTAAATGTATAATTATTTTTTGGTAACTTACATTTTAAATAATTTATTAACTATGCTTGCTTTTTTGTATGAATTTTGGCTTCTGAATGCTTGTAAGCTAGGACAGATATTGAATATTGATAAAAGGAAAAAATTAAAGGAACGGATTTTGGTAAAATAAAAAGAAAGAGAAGAGAGACGTGTTAGGTTGGGGTTGCGGAGTGAACATAGTAAACATTGCCATAAGAGATTTGAGCACTAACGTTCTAGTCTATGGGCTCATTGTTGGGTTGTACTTTCTTTGGGCTAGTTATTTAGGTGATGGGCTTGTTAAAATAAATGGTCCATAGTTTAGTTAATAGGTCCACAGATTAGGCTTACCCATATGTTAAATCACATGCTCTTGCTTCATATTAAGTAATTAAAGTTTCTCTAAAGTAAAGGTCTTATTTACTCGTTATTGTTCTGTTTCTTTTTTCTTTTATTTTTTCTATAATTATAGTGGTTTTGTATACAAAATCTAAGTTGTTTTTGTATGCAATTTTCTTATTGTAGGTAACTAGAGGTGGTGAGGAGCAGCTGGAAAATGTGGGACAAACTTAAGTTGTTTTTGTTCATATTGCTACATTTGCTTTGGCTAAAACACATGCAAATTGTGTAAATTTGAGGCAATATGTCCCGGATATTTTTTATTTTGTAAATTATATTATAGTAGTAAAATTTTGAAATTGGTCATTATTAATGTTTATATTTTAAATGTAGATATTAAATTTTGATCAATGTGAAGGAGCATATCCAAATTTATTTTTATTTTTTGAATGAAAAATACTTATTTAAATGGTTACAAACCGTTGAAACTTATCTCAAGATACCCTTTATCAATGGTAGAGTGCATGTTGATAAAGGTGTAAAACTTTTTTGAAGGGTTCCATAGGCCGTAGAAAAATATTCTCGACACGGTTTTTAATAACGGTTCTCTACAGTCACTCCAACCGTCGAAAATACTTTTTTCAACGGTTTTTATTACTTTTTTCAACAGTTTCAACCGTTGAAAATAGCCAAATTTCTTGTAGTCCCCATGATCAGGTTTCCCCTAGAGTTTCCCCAAACACTTCATTTAGGGACTTTTTGTACTAATCAATAGGGTTGTCCTCCCTACTGAAGTGTTTGAGGGAACCCTGGGTGTCATTTGATTTACTAAAGAAATTATTTTTGTTGATGACATCTTTCCTTTTAAAGTTTTACGTTCATTTTACGGTCAATGAGTGCCTTTTTGTTTTGTTTTGTTTTTTTTTTTTTTTTTCTTGCACCATTTATTACTTTTTAGATTGTCATAATTAACATTATATATATGAAAATGATATTTCCAAACATGCATTTTAGTTGCTATGGGTCTCGTCATTGTTTTATTGGTGTAGAAGATATCAACATGGATGCATAAATATTGTTACCCTAATAAAACACTATTTATGCATCCATTTTGGCCATGGATGCAAAATATTGAAGTTAGATATCAACATTTTAGCTAATAACCTCCTTTTTTTTAAGTACTACATTTATGTAAATGACTAGTATATCATTTTTTTCTGTTATTATTCTTATAGTACTACAGGTACTATAAGGAGGTTGAACCAAGGGAAAGAAACCAAGATGAGAAGAGAAGGATATAAGGCATAGGTAAAAGAAGCTACAAAAACTGAGATTTACCTTAGCCAAACTGGTGCATAATCCAATTCGGCACTTCAGCTACACTTAAAACTCGTGGGATAGAAGAAGGGAGGGACCAAAACAAAAGAGAAAACTCATGGAGAAGCAAGCACAACTTTCTGACTAGTCAAGCAGTGAATTAGGCAAAGTTGATCTTGTTTTCTAGTATGTGGGGTGCAACACCATCCGTCTAAAGTCAAAGCATTTGGGATGTCCCTTTTTTTTTTCCTTGTTCCATTTATGAATTGTAAATTGCAATTTCTATAACATAATGAGAAATTATATATTTCCTACCATTTTAGTTCTTTTCTACACAACAACAGTCTTTTATGTTAATGTACATAGAAGTCTCTATGGGTCTCATGATCATTATCTCAATGGTGTAGAGAAGAAATCAAAGTGGATGCATAAATATCGTTACCTAATTATGTAAAAGGTTTAAGTTTTTAGGATCAATTTTTATTTATGATATTAAAGTAGGTAGTTTTGAATTCAAACCCAGTCTCTTGTAATTTATCATATCTATGGGAGGGGGAAGCCCGAAGAAAGACGTCAAATGGAATCAACCCAAGGAGCAACTAGGCCCAACTATTCATTAGATTAGGCCCAGTACAATGAAGATAGTCCAGTCAGTAAAACCGAGGATGGCGGCCCACCCGAGGAGTAGATACTCCTCAAGAGATTGGAGACAAACCACCAAGGCCATAAGATTGAAGGTCAAGGAAGTAGTGGCATGCGAGCAAGGGAAGGAGGAAGCTTCCAGATAAAGCACCCATTACCTCCACATTTAATGCACTATGCCAACTCAGCTTGCCACATTAATTGTAGAATGATCTTTGAACAATGCCCTACAGCCTGCAGCCTACTCTACTACCACCAGCAAAGCAGCGATAGGACAAGTATCTAAGAAGGGATCAACGACCATCCAGGTGGAGGGCGGGGATGCAATCCAAGTGTAGCTTTATATAGGAAGGAAGATCCTCCTGGAAAGTGGATCAAAAGAACGGAGAGAGAGAGAGAGAGAGAGAGAGAGCTGTGAAACCGAGAAGTGTGCATCATAAGAATTGTTGCTCCTCGACTAGCCCAAGGAAGAACTTGAATAAGAATCTCTATTTCCTTTGCTATTATTCTCTACTAAAGCTGTTGTCTTAACCAATTTTCTTTCTTTAAATTACCAAACTAAAGCTACCAAGGCTTGAAGAGTTGACCTTGACAATCCACTTCTACAAATTAATTGTATTCGGCCTCCATTCTAGCCCATTCTCATCTAGATTGGGCCAAATTGTTCGTTTCGCCCCCTACACAATTTATTACTTTATTGCCTACAAACATCATAAATTTATAATAATATCCATAAAAAATAAGAAATCTAAACAATGGATTTCGTGACTTTTAAGAAATTAATGAAATAGAATTTTCTTTCTTTCTTTCTCACTCTCCCTCATTCAATTCTTTCTTTTGGTGCAAGGTGAATGCACGAGTAATAAGCATCAGCCACTAAATTGTGCTGCCAAATTTTAGTCATAATTGCTTCTCTCCTACCTGCCAAAATTACATTACTTGTCCCTTGCGTTTTGCTTAAAATGGAAAGACAGGAAGGGACATAGAATATAAATTATTAATTTTTATCCTAGATATATAATTTTAGCAGGGAACCATAGCAAAATTGATTTTATAAAACATGGGAAGTGCATGAGAACATTATAGTTTTTCCATACATGGGTTTGCGCAAGAAGGAAGAACAAGATAACTTTTCAAATTCTGAGCATATGGATGAATCTTGGTAGCTATAGCAGATAACGTGTTATATATAATATGTTACATATTATCTAAATGCAGCATTGAAAGCATATTATATTTGCACACCTATATAAAGTTGAGGTTAAAAGTCATTTAGACCATAGAAGAAGTGATTTCTTGAGAAAGAAAAAAGAAAGAGAGATGGAGCACATAACTTTTGTGAAATTCATCATCTTTATGATAGGGTTTCCAATGTTCAAAATGATTTTTGACACTCAAGGCCGAAAGAAGCGATCGTTGTTCTTGATAGATCTTCAAGAGAGGTTTCCCTAACATGGGTTCTATATAAGTATTAAGTAAGTAATCACGTTCAAATAAAATTTGAATATATATTTTTTGTAACAATATCCATCATACTTTTCTTGAGTTCTATGTTGTTGATTCCTCTCATCTAACTCACAATAGCTGTGTCTTGAAGGTGGCTGGAAGCAACAAGTATTGCAAGTGCAGACAGCGTAGAGATTCCAATTAATATTGGAGAAGGTGCCTCATTATTGTACAATTGATTGGAATGAAAATAAAAAAGAAAACAAAAAGTGATGGAGAGATAGAGAGATTTTTTTTGTCTTTTGTTATTAGATATACATAGTCTCTCTCTTAGCAAATTTCAAGTAAAAAGCGTTATATTTTATTAATGAATTTATATGCTATTAATTCATATTTTAATTTTTTAAGTATGTTTTTTTTTAATTAAATTTTCTCTCTTCACCTTCTATATTTTGGGATATAATGGGGCCTCAATTTTCTCTCTTAACGTTTTAATAAATAATGCTTTTATGCTTGGGATATTGTGTGAGGCTTAATTTTTCTCTCCATGTTTTAATAGACAAATCATTTTATTGGCCAATAGAAAGGGCTTTTTTTTTTTTTTTTTTTAAGTGAAGTTGTATTAATTAAAATGTTCATTTTGTAAGATAATTAAATAAATATATATTATATTAGTTAATAGATGGGGCCTTAGGTCATTGTCTAAGTGGCCTATATGGTAGATCCAACACTTCTGCTGATGTAGCAAATTGTTAATGAGGAATAATAAAGTGGTGTCAATGCATGATTGACCCATAAGAGAATCAATAATAACCTATCAACTCAACCATTATGAAATTTGTTTGGTTCTAAATATTTAGGAATAATTTTTTGGTTTTAATTTTATGTAAGCTGGCAAACCGAGTACAAAAACATGTCTAGTTTAAGATATTCATGTCTTAGAACAAGTGTTAGACATTGCTTAAGTTGGTTCAAGTCAAGATTCAAGAACAATCAAGCAACAGAAAGAAGAATTCAAAAACTGCCTTGCTCGACCGATTGAGAGAACTGGTTCGATCGATCGAGATCCATTTTTTGCAAATTTTGAATCAGGCCCAAAAGCTCATGAAATGTCTAGGGTTTGAGTCTAACACTAGTAGATATAAAAGGAAAATCCTAAATCATGTTTCAGTATCCCTAAAAAGATTTGTGAGTTACTTGTGTGAGATTTGAGAGGTTTTGTAACCTTCTAACTCAACAAGTATCTACTGAAAAGAAGATCCATATACAAGAACCAATGGAGATAAGTTGCTGCATACAAGATCAATTATTGTTGATGGTCTAAAATTTTGAGTGGGATCTCAGAGTCACAAATGTGGGTGTTTGTGTTCAATAAATTTAAAGAGTCCGTAGATTCAGAGTCGTGTGTGGTCACATGAGTAAGTACTACAAGAGGTCATTTTAGATTTAGGGAAAAATTTATTGTAAAACTTCCATTCTATATAGTGAATTTGTTGCCTTGAGAATTGTTTAGATTAAATCCTCCCCAGGTTTTTTACATTGAAACTGGATTGTTTAATTAGTTTTCCTAGATCATCATATTGTTTGTCTTTTTTACTTTTCCACACTTAGTGATATGATTGTTTGTGTTTGACCTAGATCTGAATAATAAACCTAAGAAACAACTTGGTTAATTAATTAGATTAAACAATCTGAGTATACAGAGGTCTAAACAAACTAACAAAATTTATTATGAAAAATGTATATCTATGGCATTACTTTAAATTAGTGCCAAGTGAAAACTAAAACTATCAATAAGCCTTGAGCCTTAACAATTTTCCTAGTGATGTGACATTATAATTGGTATTAATAATTAAAAGTGACGTAAATAATAAATTCTTGCAAAAGTGATATTATTTTAAGCACAAATTTTCACATCAATAATCATAAAAAAGATTGTGAAAATCATTGTGTGTCTAAAACGATAAAGTACAGGACCACTTACGTCGTGACCATTCGTCAAGCTAGGTGCGTAATGCTAATGTGTTAGGCTAATAAGTGCTTTCAGTATGCAAGCTTTTGTACACTTATTATGTTGAAAAATGACAGACCATTTGAGATCAAAGGATGCACATGTTTGGGTAAGTCGTAAGCTAGCTTCTGACCATTCATCAGAATTTTATTCTCTACAATTCATTTGATCCATTATTCAGACTAGGTTCAACATTCAAGTGTCCATATACGAGGATATTTTTCATCCCTATTGGTCCATCGAATCCAAAAGGCATTCATTACAGAATCATGTGACTAAAGATAGAGAACCTCTTCTATAAATAGTAGGGTTTACTGTACATGGCCTTACCAAGAAACAAGAGTAAGAGAAAGTATAGGTCAGCTGTCCCCTAGAGCTCCCTCAATCACTTCACTGGAACTGTAGTTTTAGTCCACCTGTTGACACCCCATTTTGCAACCTGCATTTAACCTCACATGGAGGGTAAAATTGTACTTTCACCTTGGAAATATGCATCTTGACTCTAGCCATTCGACCCTTAATCTCATTTCACCAAAATGATCTTGATGTTGTAACAATCAAATCGACTGGTCATAAGCCCTAATCGGACCACCAGATTGAAAGTTATCATCAAATCAAGTTTTAATGGCTGAGATGCACTATCACAAATTAAGTCCGACTATATGTGATTATGAACAATTGATTTCAATTGGTTATAAGTGTAATCAATTGGAGATCAATGATGTGTCATAATTTGATTGGTTAGGACTACATTTTATGGTGAGGTTGCATACATATAATTAATTAGATAGTTAAACATTAATTATTCAATGAGTAATTTGTGCAATTATCTTTTAATTAGAGTAAATTTGGAACCAATTAAGTCTGAAATGGGAGTGATTGGAGCCATTTAATGTTAATTGGGAGCTAATTTGAGACTTATTGATGTTAATTGTGCTGAAACCATTTTCTAACAAATGACCTCTGCTCACCATTTCATTGATATCTCTCAAAATATTTTAAATCTGTGAATGAGGTTAATTTTTCCAGAAACTAGACATCCGGAGCTTCAATTTGAGTACAAGAACGAGACAATTTCGATCGGAATTGAGTCAGATATGATTTTTTGAAGTTGACTCTACAGGCTGTTATAGCAGCTACGGGAAAATCGAATTTTGGCTTGTTCCCCACTCCCATCAATCTCTCCATTTAATGCACCATATTTTCCCCAATGCTAAAATGAGGTCTAGGTTCATGATACTTTGTCAACCCTCATTAAATGGCCTTTCATTCATATTTCCTCCACCACTACTATATAAACCCTCCCTCTCCTTCATTCCAGAGCACACAAAAAACCCCTTCTCTTCTCCTCTCTTGAGTTCTAGTGAAGTAGAGTAGTCTTGTCATATCTTGGTCTTCCTGAGACTCAAGGTATTGAGTGAGACTCACTCTCCCTCTCCTAGTTCCTCTTTTTTTTTCTTCACCCTTAGGACCTCCACCAAGAGTCTCCTCCTCCACCGTATGGATCTTGCATGAAGGTATAATTCCTTTCCTTAACTTGTTTATTGTGTTGCCATGATGAGAATTTAGGATTAAAGCATGATAGTGATTATTTAAATTCTCTTGAATATGTTTGAATGTTCTTATGTGTTCTTCACATGTTCTTGGTTGTTCATCACATGTTCATGCATAAACACTAGTTTTGATCTTAAATCCACATCAAAAACATGAAAAAGATGTTTGTTTAATAATATTTTTTTTTTAATTCTTGAATCTAGGATATCACCATCCACACACATTCACTAGAATTTATTTTTCAATCCAAATGAAGTGCTTAATAAATTGAATTAGAGTTTATCACATGCACACACTTCAAATTCTACATGCAAATTGATTGATAACATATTGGATGATGCGATATGAATGTTGGCCACCATAGTCTAGAAGACCGGTTTTACCGGGTAAGGTGGGTGCCTAACACCTTCCCACCTTGTAACATAGCCTCCAATCTTAGATCAAGGGTTAGTAGACCAAATGCTTATCCATGTAATTTTCAATTTCTAGATTGTAACTAGAAAACAAAGTCATGTATTTTATCTTAGATTGTATCTAGGACCAAAGCCATGTAATTTTCCTATGATCAATGTAAATTCAAATTTCAAATTAATAAAATGAGGAATTTTTCAATTATGGTTTTCTTATTTTTCCAATAATTAAATAAGTGGCGACTTCATTGTAAAACCCTTAATCTAAAGGGGAAAATATAACTAGTCGAATCTCCATTTTGAGAGGCAATAACACGACTCCACCCATTCACGTGGGTTCGGCCCAACATCATAAAAACGGGCCGGGGGCGCGGTCTCTCACAGTGGCGACTCCGCTGGGGATATTGAGGGCTAGGCTTCAATTAGATTATGGTGGCCAACCATGTCATTGTTTGTTTATTGCTTTTTTATATATAACATGTCTAATATGTCATTATTTTGCATGTCATGCATCATTTGCTTGAATGAAATTTATTTTATTTGTGTGCTAGTCCGGAAGCTCGATAGTATTAGCCGTGGATTGTGGTCTTCCTGAGACTCACATACCCAGCGGTGAACCTACCACCCACCGCGACAAGGATCATCATGGTTATGCCATGGTGATTCATAAGGAAAAACTGTACCGTTCGGACCAACGCGGAGCTCCTGGCGTCACAAGTTGGGAGGTACGACGTCCTAACTTGTGGGGACCTTTAACCTACCTTCTACCCATGTTGTAATGACCCCTAGAACCTACCTTTAGGTTGGTCCATGTAAATTGCATTTCATTATGCATTTGTTTGGCCGTTGTTTGAACCATGATGACTCAAGTCCAACGCTTGAGCCCATCATGATTATTTGAACCTTGTATTCTGTGAATTAACTGAAGCCGAAAAGCCTATGATTGAACCCTACTTGGCATGGAAGCCCAAAATTGTTTCTTGAATGAGTCTAAGCCCAACACTTGAGCCCATCGAAGGTGTATAGACATGGTCAACATCAAAGGCCAAAAGCTCACAAGATGCATGCCTTCCAAGTGTAAGCCCAAGCCATTTCAAGCAAATACCAAACGATCATAATCAAGGTTCAAGCCTTCCAAGTGCAAGCCCAAGCCATTTTATCATAATGAAGGTTCAACCATACCAAGTCTCAAGCATCCGAAATGGACCAAGAAGAAGCAAGTGGCCCAACTTTGCCTCACTCCACATTTGGTTTGCAACATCATGGTTAAGCTTAAAGTTTGTTTGTTTATTCCATGTTTCTATGTTTCTTTGAATTCAAAAATTTCATGTAGCATTAAATGAGTTTTGTTCATGTATATGTATTAAGAAAAAAACAAAACAAAACCAAAAAAAAATTCAAAATTTTTTTTTTTTTTTCAAGATTTCCAAATCTTTCCCAAAAAAAGAGAAAAATTTTCAAATGAAAAAAGTCTTTGGACAAGGGCATTGAGCCCTTAAGTCATTTAAAAAAAAAAATCTTTGAACTAGGACCATTGGACTTCCTAGTGACTTTTTCAAAAAGATCCATTTTTTTTCTTTCAAAGATTTCAAGATTCTTTAAAGCCTTCTTTTCAAAATGGTACATGAGGATCCCTTGGACAAAACTTTTTCTAAATTAAGATGTTTAAAGGCTTGAACAATCAACTTGTACTGAGAAGGGATTGATTTCATTTGATCCGTGTAAACACTTTTGCTAAATTACTTTGAATAAAAGAAGAAATGGTCTTACAAGGCAATCAAAGAAAATCTATCCATCAGAAAATTCAAAAGGCTTATGCATTCATTCCAAATTTCTGAAAACTTTTGTGTCTCCAATAGAGCATTCATACTTTTTCTTTTAAGAGGAATTTATTAAAAGAGCTCAAGTCACTGTGCCTACAAGCAAGCATTGCTAGGGATAGGAGGCCGTCTTTGGTAAAATAAGATTATACCTTAATACCTAGAATGATTATTATCCATTGCTAGCCCATATGAGCCTTTAAACACTTAGCCTTTTTTTCACATGAACCCACAAAAATCTAAACCTAAGGTGGGAAAATTCAAAGTATGCATGTTTAAATCTCATGTTAAGGAGGAGTTGACCTTGAGCTTTGAAGCTAATTGATAAAGCTCTCCTAGAGGACATGAAAGACAAGTAGAGAATTCATTAAGCTAAAGATAAGAGATCATCAAAGAAAAATGAGCTTTCACTCAATCAAGGAAAGAGAAATGAAATTCCATCAATGTGAGAGAAACAAAAGTGTGCATCAAGTTTGAAGAGCCTAAAATTCATCACGCCAAGAGGAATACAAGATTCATCCAAAAGAGATTTCATCAAAAAAGGAAAGATTCATCAAGCACAGAAAGGTGCAAGTGCATCAAGGCAAGAAAGGAGTCTAGAAAGTGCATCAAAATGACCAAAAATCATTAATCTGAGAAAAACAAGGAGGGCAAAATGTCTCCAAAATTTCATTCAATCAAGAGATGAAAGACCAAAAAAAAAAAAAAAATGAGGAAAATAAAAAGAAAAGAAGCACGCTAGGCTGAAAACCCAAAAGGACGGTCTAGGCAAAAGTTAGGGCCAAAGAAATGAAGAAGAAGAAAAGGAAAAATTGGAAAATCCTACCAAGTTGGAAACTTGAAGATGCAACCTAAAAAGAGAAGAATTTTACAAGATGAAAGTCTAGAGGTGCGATTCAAGAGGAATGAGCATAAAAACGATTGTTGATACAAGTGACCAATGAAGACTAGTGAGAAGATGACAAAGAAGAAATGGGAAAACTCCTCCAATACTTGATTTTTGAGTAATGCATACTTGGGGGAAACAACATAGGGAATTTTGAGCCTTTTATATCTTTCATTTCATAACCCAAACCTGGCCTACATTACAACCCATGAGTAAATACCTCCTTGAAGTGTTGCTAGTTGTAGGCACATCTTAAGCTCTAATATTATTTTCTCCTGAATTAAAAAAGAAAAATGCTTAAAATTGTCAAACCCCACAGGATGATATGTCCGAGGACAAAATTTCTCAAATTCTCAAATCCTCAAAATGACTCAAAAGAACTTCCAAACTTGGAGCACTCTCCTTGTTTGCACCCAACAATGTGATTCATAAATATTATCACATTTCATTTCTTGATTGCCTTTGGAGACTCAATCTGACGATGTTCAAAAGGATGAAGCAAATTTGATTATATGAGTTTAATGATCTTGATCCTTCCTAATCAAAGAGATTTGTTTGCTTCTTAAACACTATGATTTTCTAAAATGGTTGTTCGAAGGATCACCTCTTGTTCATAAAAAAAAAAAATCGTTCTTTTTCAAAATCCAGTTCTCTTGAACTACGTCTTGACCTGATCCTCTATGAGAGAGGTACGTAGGCAGCCTTGCAGAGGCCCGGTCCCATTCACCTAAACAACCTTGGAGAACAAAGTCAAAACAATGTGACAAAATTGTTTGGGTGCATGTTAGGTTAAGCCCATTTGTTTGCATTAAGCATGTTTAAACTTGGAGCATTGGCCTATTTATATTGTGTGCAAGTTTTCACAATAATTGGTTTCTAACAAGCTAGAGAAAGAAAGTCTTTTTGCAGGAATCAAGGATGACGGACCATGATCTTCTTTCATGTACCCCAATGGTCACAACATCAAATAAATTCAGCTTCAATCTAAGCATGAAATATGCCCCAAACTAGGGGCATTGGGTAAGTACTTCCAATTCATATCAATGAACAAATCCATTGCTAATTGAAATTATCTTTTTGCAGGAATTAAGCAAGGACTTATCCAGCAATCCACATCAACTTCCAGCCAAAGTTACTCTCATTCAAATGATAGGTTTTTCAAAAAAAAAAAAAAAAAAAAAAAAAAAATCATCATGAATTTATCTTCATATTACTCCATTTTCATCTTCATCTTCTTCATTTTTTGATAATGAACAAATCTTCATATTTCCAAAAAAAAGAATTTTCAAAAAAGCCTTGGGACTAGGGGCATTGGGCTCGTACTTCTTAGGTTACCATCCAAAAAAAAAAAAATAAATAATTCATTCCTTCAAAAAATTCAAGATTTCCAAATTTTTCAAAAAAAAAAAAAAAAAAAAAAAAAAATCATCATCAATCAAAATTTTCTACTCCTTCAAAAAAATTCAAGATTTCCAATTTTTTTTTTTTTTTAATTCATCAATCAAAATTTTCAATTCCTTCAAAAAATTCAAGATTTCCAAAATTTTTCAAAAAAAAAAAAAAAAAAATCATTAGTCAAAATTTTCAATTTCTCCAAAAAATTTCAAGATTTCCAATCTTTTCAAAAAAAAAAAAAAAATTCTTCATTAAATTCTTCTTCAGGAACAGAAAGCTATCATCCTCTTCCATATTCTCCAGTGATGCAACATCAAGTCAACTGTCTACCCTCAGCATTCATCGAAGTATGGAATATGTCCCAAACTAGGGGCATTCGCCAGGTATGCCAAATTCTTTTCAATGAATAACTCTGTTACTAATTGAATATATTTATTTTGCAGGCATTAGGGTAAAAGGCCCACACACATCAGCATGAGCCACAAGATCCAAAAACCCTTGGTCCTAAGTCTCTGAAAACATGAGCCAGGATCCAAAACCTTTGGTCCTTTGAAAATATGAGCTAAAGCCCCAAAAACCTTTGGTCCTCTGAAAACATGAGCCAAAGCCCAAAAAACCCTTGGTCCTCTGAAAACATGAGCCAAGATCCTAGGTCTCTGAAAACATAAGCCAGGATCCAAAACCTTTGGTTCTCTAAAAACATGAGACAAAGCCCCAAAAACCCTTGGTCCTAGGTCTCTGAAAACATGAGCCAGGATCCAGAACCTTTGGTCCTCTGAAAACATGAGCCAAAGCCCCAAAAACCTTTGGTCCTCTGAAAACATGAGCCAAAGCCCAAAAAACCCTTGGTCCTCTGAAAACATGAGCCAAGATCCAAAAATCCTAGATCTCTGAAAACATGAGCCAGGATCCAGAACCTTTGGTCCTCTGAAAACATGAGCCAAAGCCCCAAAAATCCTAGATCTCTGAAAACATGAGCCAGGATCCAGAACCTTTGGTCCTCTGAAAACATGAGCCAAAGCCCCAAAAACCCTTAGTCCTCTGAAAACATGAGCCAAGATCCAAAAATCCTAGGTCTCTGAAAACATGAGCCAAGATCCGGAACCTTTGGTCCTCTGAAAACATGAACCAAAGCCCAAAAAACCCTTGGTCCTCTGAAAACATGAGCCAAGATCCAAAAATTCTAGGTCTCTAAAAACATGAGTCAGGATCCAAAACCTTTGGTCCTCTAAAAACATGAGCCAAAGCCCAAAAAACCCTTAGTCATCTGAAAACATGAGCCAAAGCCCCAAAAACATTTGGTCCTCTGAAAACATGAGCCAAAGCCCAAAAAACCCTTAGTCCTCTAAAAACATGAGCCAAGATCCAAAAATCCTAGGTCTCTGAAAACATGAGCCAGGATCCAGAACCTTTGGTCCTCTAAAAACATGAGCCAAAGCCCAAAAAACCCTTAGTCTTCTGAAAACATGAGCGAAGATCCAAAAATCCTAGGTCTCTGAAAACATGAGTCAGGATCCAGAACCTTTGGTCCTCTGAAAACATGAGCCAAAGCCCAAAAAAACCTTGGTCTTCTGAAAACATGAGCCAAGATCCTAGGTCCTCTGAAAACATGAGCCAAAGCCCAAAAAACCCTTAGTCCTCTGAAAACATGACACAAGATCCAAAAATCCTAGGTCTCTGAAAATATGAGCTAGGATCCAGAACCTTTGGTCCTCTAAAAACATGAGCCAAAGCCCAAAAAACCCTTGGTCTTCTGAAAACATGAGCCAAAGCCCAAAAAACCCTTGGTCTTTTGAAAACATGAGCCAAGAACCAAAAATCCTAGGTCTCTGAAAACATGAGCCAGGATCCAGAACTTTTGGTCATTTGAAAACATGAGCCAAGATCCTAGGTCCTCTGAAAACATGAGCCAGGATTCTTGGTCCTTCATTTTTTTTTTCTTGACCTCAGGTAAGCATGTCTTGTACTCATTCAAAAAAAAAAAAATTTGCATGCATGAACTACGTTTGGACCTAATCCTCCCACCAAGAGGTACGTAGGCAATCTCCCTCGAGATTCGGTCCACATTTTGATCCGTAACATGACCGTCTACATTTTTATCTACATGCATCATACATTCACCACGGTTAAATACTAATTGCAAAGTTAGGTGTCTCTTTCATACATTGACATTCGCTTTTCAAGCTCTACCAATGAGGGGCATTATGTTGACACCCCATTTTGCAACCCGCATTTAACCTCACATGGAGGGTAAAATTGTACTTTCACCTTGGAAATATGCATCTTAACTCTAGCCATTAGACCCTTAATCTCATTTCACCAAAATGATCTTAATGTTGTAACAATCAAATCGACTGGTCATAAGCCCTAATCGGACCACCAGATTGAAAGTTATCATCAAATCAAGTTTTAATGGCTGAGATGCACTATCACAAATTAAGTCCGACTATATGTGATTATGAACAATTGATTTCAATTGGTTATAAGTGTAATCAATTGGAGATCAATGATGTGTCATAATTTGATTGGTTAGGACTACATTTTATGGTGAGGTTGCATACATATAATTAATTAGATAGTTAAACATTAATTATTCAATGAGTAATTTGTGCAATTATCTTTTAATTAGAGTAAATTTGGAACCAATTAAGTCTGAAATGGGAGTGATTGGAGCCATTTAATGTTAATTGGGAGCTAATTTGAGACTTATTGATGTTAATTGTGCTGAAACCATTTTCTAACAAATGACCTCTGCTCACCATTTCATTGATATCTCTCAAAATATTTTGAATCTGTGAATGAGGTTAATTTTTCCAGAAACTAGACATCCGAGGCTTCAATTTGAGCACAAGAACGAGACAATTCCGATCAGAATTGAGTCAGATATGATCTTTTGAAGTTGGCTTTGCAGGCTGTTACAGCAGCTACAGAAAAACCGAATTTTGGCTTGTTCCCCACTCCCATCAATCTCTCCATTTAATGCACCAGATTTTCCCCAATGCTAAAATAAGCTCTAGGTTCATGATTCTTTGTCAACCCTCATTAAATGGCATTCCATTCATATTTCCTTCACTACTACTATATAAACCCTCCATGTCTTTCATTCCAGAGCACACAAAAAACCTCCTCTCTTCTCCTCTCTTGAGTTCTAGTGAAGTAGAGTAGTCTTGTCATATCTTGGTCTTCCTGAGACTCAAGGTATTGAGTGAGACTCACTCTCCCTCTCATAGTTCCTCTTTTTTTTTTCTTCACCCTTAGGACCTCCACCAAGAGTCTCCTCCTCCACTGTATGGATCTTGCATGAAGGTATAATCAATTTCCTTAACTTGTTTATTGTGTTGCCATGATGAGAATTTAGGATTAAAGCATGATAGTGATTATTTAAATTCTCTTGAATATGTTTGAATGTTCTTAAATGTTCTTATGTGTTCTTCACGTGTTCTTAGTTGTTCATCACATGTTCATGCATAAACACTAATTTTGATCTTAAATCCACATAAAAAACATGAAAAAAATGTTTGTTTAATAATTTTTTTTTAAATTCTTGAATCTAGGATATCACCATCCACACACATTCACTAGAATTTATTTTTCAATCTAAATAAAGTGCTTAATAAATTGAATTAGGATTTATCACATGCACACACTTCAAATTCTACATGCAAATTGATTGATAACATATTGGATGACGTGATATGAATGTTGGTCACCATAGTCTAGAAGACCGGTTTTACCGAGTAAGGTGGGTGCCTAACACCTTCCCACCTTGTAACATAGCCTCCGATCTTAAATCAAGGGTTAGTAGATCAAATGCTTATCCATGTAATTTTCAATTTCTAGATTGTAACTAGAAAACAAAGCCATGTATTTTATCTTAGATTGTATCTAGGACCAAAGCCATGTAATTTTCCTATGATCAATGTAAATTCAAATTTCAAATTAATAAAATGAGGAATTTTTCAATTATGGTTTTCTTATTTTTCCAATAATTAAATAAGTGGCGACTCCATTGTAAAACCCTTAATCTAAAGGGGAAAATATAACTAGTCGAATCTCCATTTTGAGAGGCAATAACACGACTCCACCCATTCACGTGGGTTCGGCCCAACATCATAAAAACGGGCCGGGGGCGCGGTCTCTCACACCACTGAAGTGTTTGGGGGAACTCTAGTTGTCATCTGAATCGCTATGGATCTTTAAGTAGAATTTATAGTTTCAAAAATGGCTCCTAAAATGTGATAATAATAATAGTAAAAGTATAAGGCACCTCTTGTTTCCTAATCACATTTAAATAAGAAAAATTCCAAATCCACACTCAATTTCATAACAATGTTGGATATCAATTTATTATTGGTATATGTATGTGCAAGTCAGATTTTTGAGATTATCCGATAGAGATCTCTAAAACCTTAACAGTACATTTAGACATCATTTTTGTCAAAATGGTATCTTTGTGTTTGTAAGAAAATGAAGAACATGAGAGTAAAGTTGCAAAAGAAATATACATAGGTTTTTTTAACGTGGAAACCCTCTATGTTGGGAGAGGGAGAAAACCACAGGCACAAGCCAGTCGAATATTCTACTATTTTCTGAATATGGTTACAATGGAGTATTATGTTACAATGGAGAAAGAGAAAAGGAAATAGTGGAGATAAAAGAGAAAGAAGAGGTGGGAAGAAGGCTTCTGCCATAGTTTCAAAGTGTGTCTGTGTGTCCTCTTCATTTAGTCCTTTCCTTCTTTAATAATGGTGGAAATGAGCATGTGTCACTTTCCTAATGGGTAAGGTGTCGCCTTCCCATTGGAGAAGGACAAGGTAGAGTTTTGACAAAATGGAACCACATGCATTTGGTGCTTTTTGACAAGTTTGTTGGTGCTTGTACTACACACAATAATGCTTCCTCAACAAGCTAGCCCTCTATTGTATTATTCCCAAAACCTATAGCATGCAGTTGTGATTTGTTGCTGCAATTGTAATGGTCAATGACTGATCTTGCTATCACTTTCATCCACTATCTTGGACACATGGACCACAACTAAGAGCATCCATATTGGTGGAGCCATAATTTTAGTTATTTGGCTCCACTAAAAGTTACTTTATCTATTTTACATTTTCACTTTACAAAACATCCAACATTAGTTGTTTTATTTTAGTTTTCAACACAATAAAATAACATAAACAACACATTAAAATAATATATCTACTACAATAAACAACAATCACAACCGCCACTTCACACAACCCAACACCACCACCGGTTAACCACCACTTCACACAGCCCACCACCGCAACCACCAAAATTAGCCCACAACTACCCATGAAAATCTACCCACAACCACAAAAATAAAATCCTCAGCAACCCACACCCATGGCTTGACACAACGCCGATGACCTACCACACAAACCCCATGGCATGACCCACGAAACCATAAAACCGATGACCCACCACAGCAAGACCCACAAACACCATGGCACAAACCCACACACACGGCATGACCTGAAACCAATGATCCACCATACCCACAGCATGACCACGACATCAACGACCCACCACACCCACACAGCAAAAGAAGAGACCCTCACACGGCAGAGAAAAAATTGAGAAGAAAGAGAGAAAAAAATTGGGAAGAAAAAAAAAAAAGAATTTGAGTGAGAAATTTGAAAAGAAAGAGAGAAAAATTTGAGAAAAGAAAAGAGCAAGAAAATGAGATAGTAGAGACAGAGAGAGGGGTGGAGAATGAAGAGTAGAAAAAAGAAAAAAGAATATTAAAATATTATGAAGCAACATAAATTTTTTTTTAAATTTATTACCTTTGAGATACAATGCGCAGCCATCTTTGGTTGTGCACTGTAGCTGTGGATGACCATTGTTGATGTGGGTGGGTTGTTAAGGTGAGTTTATGGTGTTGATAATTATTATTAATTTTTTTTTTCTAAGTTGTGGTTGCCGGAATGGGTGGTGGGTGGCTATGATTGGGTTGGTTGTGCTGATAGAGGTGGTTGATTTGGGGTTGTTGGGTTTGTGTTTGTGTTGTGGCCGATTTGGGGTGGGGTTGTTGGGTTTTTTGTTCTTCTTCCCAAAGGAGTTTCACACTGGTGGTGGTGGTGGTGCGGTGAAAAAAAAATAAGTAAATGAATTGTTTATTATAGTAGATATATTATTTTATTGTGTTAATTATATTATTTTATTGTGTTGAAAGCTTAAAATAAAATCGTTAATATTGGGTGTTTTATAAAATGAGAAGGTAAAATAGATAAAGTAACTTTTGGTAGAGCTAAATAACTAAAATTATAACTCCACCAATGTAGATGCTCTAATCGCTACGTGCTTACTATGCCTTGGATATGTGGTGATGACGGATTAGCTCATTATGAAGCAAATCCAATATGCCCCACTTTTGGGGTTGGAGTCCGTACAGTATACAATAATTTTCACTTTATGATGAATAAAACGGTGTCCTCATTTTGTGCTATATATAAATCATTAACAATAAACTTTATGCTTCAGTATGTTACATTAAAGAATTATTAAAATTGTACATGACAAGCAGAAGTGTCCAATGTGCAAATAAGTACAAAAAGAAAAGGAGGCTGTAAATACTGAAGATAGTAAAAGGAAACAGCAAGCATATATAGTCATAAAAAGAGCAAGATGCAAATAGCAGACATTTGAATATAACATTCACAGCTTCTCAAATGAAGATCAGTCGGATCTTGTTTTGTTTGGTGAGTATCAAGTGCCACCAGGAGTTTCTCCAAACACTTCAGTGGCAACAATGACCCTTTAGTTATAAGAGAGTTCCTAGTGAAGTGTTCAGGGAAACTCTAGGGGACACTGGATGCATATTCTGGCTCTTCCATTTGTTTGGGTTGCTGGGTATGGTTATGAGTACTAAGTCTACTATTTATAGCAAGCTCCAGTGCCCATCTTTGGAATTAGTTGCCTACCTTGGTCCTCTATTATAGCTCTATACTTCGGCTCGAAATTAGAGAAAAATAAAGCTGTAAGAAGTGAACCTAGACGTATAGAGGGCTAGATTATTGAAGGTACAGAATAATATAAGGTGAGTGACTATATGACCATTCTGCCTTTTTACACCATCATCTCTAGAGCCATTTCTTTCCTGCTTTTTTCATTGATATAAAGCAGCACTGTTGCCTAGATTCTGGTATATACAATAATAACTTTTACATCTGCCGGTGAGATAATTTATTATTGGTAAATAATAAAGTGGTTTCAGTGCATGGTTAGCCCACATGAGAATTAATAATAACTTATTAACTCAAAAATTGTAAATTTTGTAATGAAAAATGTTGTATTTGTAGCGTTACTTTAAATCAGTGCCAAGTGGAGACTAAAACTATCAATAAGTCTTAAGCCTTATCAATCTCCAATGATGTAACATTATAATTGGTGTTAATTAATAATTAAAATTGAAATCAATAATTAATATATGTGAAAGTGATGTTAGTCCAATCATAATTTTTTAGGTTAATAGTTATGAAAAAAAACTGTGAAAATCATTGCATGCTTGCTGAAACGATAAGGTATAGGACCACATGCTTCACGACCACTCGTCAAAATAGGTATGTAATGCTAATGTGTTAGTTAGGCTAATAAGAACTTCCAGATTTGAAGCTTTTGTACCCTTATCATGTTGAAAAATGATAGACTATGGTGGGGTTTGGATCCACGTTCACGTTTCACGTTTTGCGCGTTTTCAGCTATTTTTTTTTTTTTTTTTAGCTGCAGTTGTTGACCAATTCTCCCGTGAACAGTGCACTCGTGCACTGTTCATGGGGCCCACAAACTTCACTTTTCAGCAAATGTTTCATTAAAAATGGGTCCCATGGCACTATTCACACATTTAAAAATTATTTTGTTACAGTGTTTTCAGTTTTCAGTTTTCAGTTTCAGTAAAATAAATTCTATCCAAACAGACCTTATATACTAGAGATCAAAGGATGTTCAAGTTTGGCTCAGTTGTAGGATAGCTTCTGACCACTCACCAAATTTTGATTCTCTACCCTTCATGTGACCCATTATTCTGACTAGGTTCAATATTCAAATGTCCATATAGGAGGATATTTTTCATCCCTATTTGTCCTTCTTTCCCAAAGGAATTCATTATAAAATCATGTGACTAAAGATACAGAGAACCTCTCTTCTATAAATAGTAGGGTTTACTGTATATTGTGATAGGCCAAGAATATATTGGCCCATTGTGATGAATTAATCAATTAATTAGTTAAGTTAATTAATTAATTCAATTTGCATGCAATAAGCGTGGTAGCACAAACAAAATCACCAAATAACTAAATGCAGTGGAAATTAAATTGATACGGTGATTTGTTTATGAATGGAGAAAACATACACAGCAAAAACCCCACTAGATGATTTTAAAGTTACCACTCCCGAGAATTCACTATTATCACAACAAACGGTTACAAGTAAAAGAATACCAGTACCTTATACCAACCTACAGTTGAACTCTTACCCCAATACCTAATTAGACTTGTTCTGCAGTGACAATCTCTCATTGTAATGCACGGCTCCCAGTACATGACTAACCAATTCGATGCGTGGATCCCAGTACGTGGCTTACTCACCAACTTGAGAAAAATGTTGGCTGCAAAGTTCTTCAATCCATCCACACGATGAAGATCATGAAGCTTCTTGGTTACAAAACTCTACGGAGTACAGACACAGCAACTTCTTGAATAGGAAGATGAACTAAGGCATATGTCTCCAGTTCACAATATGCTTGTGAAGAACTTTTACATTGAGTTGCATTAGCTGTGACAGCTCTTAAAACAATCCTTATATATGTTTAGGGTTGTGAGAAAAGAAAGTGCAAACATCTATTCAAGGATTGGATTGAAATCAGCTCTTGAAAAACTGATTTTCATAAACCTTGATGGATAGCTTATTTGTCAAGCTAGTTGTCGAGCATCGAGCTTCAATAGCTTTTTAAACCTCAATAGATATTAGCTGCGAGCTTTAAAATCCAGTACTTCTTCACTTGTTTCTTGGATAGACTTGCATGGCTTTAACGCTTGATCTTGAAACCTTATTCTTTGAAGCATTAAACACATCCTAGATCTACCCAATTATAAGTAATGTGCGTTTTGTCAAAGAATTAACCAATTCTATATTGACATATGTTCCTAACATTGAATCACATATGTCCTAACACATTTCCTTACCAAGAATTAACAAAACTAAGAGAAAGTAAAGGTTAGTTGTCCCCTAGAGTTCCCTTAATCACTTCATTGGAACCCTAGTTTAAGTCCACAGAAGTGTTTAGGGGAACTTTGGTTGTCACCTGACATTGATTAATAAGAAGAGGGTTGGTGGGTAACATATCTTAGGAGCAAATGTCATAGTTGGAACTCTCAAAAAAAAAAAAAAAAATCCCCAACCTTCTTATTATAGTTTTAAAAATTAAGGTTAATTTTTAAAGTTTTTTTTTTTTTTTAATTACACTTTTCAATGGTAACATTGTAGTTTTGATTGGATGGTTGAGGATTGAAGTTAAAAACGTTAATTTCAATTCTCAACCGCAAGATGTAATTGTATTGCGTGCAATTAATACCTAGACTCAATCTAAATTCTAAATAATGGGGAAAGAGAGAGGAGGTAGGGTTCGGAACATTAGACAACATAGAGGGTGTGAATACTACTAGGCTATCTCATACCCTGACACTAGTCACAATAATTATCATTTAGTTTGTATATATATATATATATTTACACACACACACTTGCTTATTGGAAATCGCTTTGCCTGAGCATTCTATCACAAACTTGATCAAGACTCTAATTAGTCCATTCGCCAAAGATTTTGAATAAGGTTGAACTTGAGAAGTTCACTTATAGGTTGTATTTTTGGATTTGAATTCTTAAAAGTAAGAGATTTAAAGAATAATTTTTAGTATAAATTACTTATTAACTATTATATATTTGATTTAACATATGGTGGATTTTAATTTTGAGGATTTTTTCTAACAAAAACACTTATAATATTATAGATTTTAAATGATATTTTACATCTAATTATTTAAGTTTACATATTAATAAAAATAACATTTATCCATAAATTTTATGGATAGAAAAAAAAAACATTTACCTAAAAACTGAATTTTACTTGACAGGATGGTACTACGAAATTGAATTGCTAATTATCTCGGATTTCTTATAACAATAAGTAATCAGCAAAAGCTCCTAAAAATCTCAAGTTGTTGCTAAAAAAATAATAAATAAAAACCATATTTTCAATGTCTCTGTCAAAAACTGATAAATTTCATTTATACAGAGTGAAGGAATAATTACAATTAATCCCCTGGTCATATACAAAACAAAGGGAAAGAATGATTAAGTACTAATGAACCACGTGACAAGCACGTGTCTTACTAGTGATCTCTAGAAGCAGCATAAGAACGACAGATAGTCTTGGTATGAGAGAAAACGACTTGTAGCTTAACTCTGATCTTCTTCTACTTGTTTTAATTTGCAAGTATAACTGACTCTCTATTCCTTTTGGTATTTTGATAGTCTCCTTGGTGCTTTGACCAACCAAAATTATACTAAATTCTAGATGACACCCTATTTGATTATATCTCAATCTATAGCTTAATTAAACGAAAAATTATATTATGTTTCAGGTATATATGTCATCTCTCTCACAGCAGCTAGGTCCCGCACAGTTGTGAGACCCAACTGCTGTGAGAGAGATGACATATACACCCGAAACATGATATACTATCTCAAACGAAAAACCGTGCAAATTTTATAATTTATTATACATGGAAAAAAAATCTCTGACATTTGTTATTGAATTTGTCCTCAGAGATGCATTTAATGCTACATTATATATTCTTCTAAAAAAAAAAAAAAAAACTACATTATATAATGTTTTCATATATATATATATATATATATATATATTTTAAATAATAATAAATTCAATTTGTACACAAATATATAAATATATATATATATATATTTATGTGTGCCAACCAGTAAATTATTAACCAGTGTATTTTTCTTTTTTGAAAAAAAAATATATATATATATATATATAGTTAATTAAATATTTATTATTCTTTAACACATACTTATGTCAAGGATTCAAATCTTTTTTCCCCACCTGTTATAACAGTTATCTAGCAAAAAAACCTACACTTTTAACACTTAATAACAAGATGCAAAAAAAACAAATACACTTAAATGGATAATCAAACTCAAAATTATGGCTTAGCAAATTGTTACGGCATTCAGTTATACATTTTTCTGTTTTTTTATTCTCCAATGAACAATTACATACATTCTTCAACTTGTAAATCTCAAAAACATTTTAAGTAAAGAATGACTTTTTATGTCAAACAATCAAGCGATTCTTCTACTTAAAAAATCAACATGCAAGTTGCTGGCCAATTGGTCTACACGGGACCTTGTTCATGATAGAGAGATTAAGTTCATCACAACCCTTTGGATGTTATGGAAGGTATGCAACGATGCTCGAATTGGAGAGAAACTTCTTGATCCAAGACAGCTAGTTGAACAAATGAGAATTATTTTTGATACTTAATTGTCAAGGACACTGCATAGCGGCTTGCTGTGATAGAGTGCAAGCATGGATTTTACCTTTGAGGTTGGAGTGCAAGTCATCATTGTTAAAGAAATAATATTGTTAAGGCATCGCTAGAACAATTTTTAGTACTGTTTATCATCCTCGCCTAGAAATTGTTTCTTTTGGGCCATTTAATATAAGAGGCAAAGGGGAAATGAGGAAGGTTGTCTTTTAATTTAATCTCATTTTCTTGTAATAGAGCTGCCTTTGCTTTGGCTCTAGGGCACAGTGTAACGAGAATTTGAATTTTTGGCTTGAGGATACACCTCCATTTATTGCCAAGTTATTACAAGATGATATAAACTCTATTTAATTAATAAATTAAATCTGTCTCTTTTTATTAAAACATGCAAGTTGCTTCCCTTGGAATTTTTCAAAATTATTTCCAATTAATACAAAACTGATCCTAGCTAGTGCATTTTGTTTCCTTGAAAACGATTTCTAAAATGTTCCTAAACTCATTGAATTAATAAACACATCCTAAAACCCAATCTCTCTCTCTCTCTCTCTCTCTCTATATATATATATATATATATATATATATAAAGCATAAAACTAATCTTACTGAATTTTTCCAACCTAAATTAAAATACATAAACTCCTCAGAACCAAAATCTTTTCCTTCAAGTTGACACCGAAGTGTGTGGAAGGATTATAGAATACATTGAAAGGTCACTCTTTAAAAACTTAATAATGCATTGTGACGTAGGAAAAAATCTACAATTTAATTTTTATAATTCATTAATTTCAGAATTTTTATGTAATTTTAGTTATTTTAGATTTAGGCTATTTATTTCCTTGACTTTGAGTGTTTTTAATATTTTTTTAGGTCAAAGTAGATTCTGTTAGATTTTAGATCTCTGAGACAAATAGTGTTTAACCAGTTTTAAAGCCAAGTTGTTAATTAAATCTATTATAAAAGCCTTAAGTTAAACAATCAAGCATACACATCATGCACAATGGAAAATAAATATGTCACAAGATGTGATGACCTAAGAAACCTTATGAAACAACTTGTTCTAAAGGAAAAACCTAGGGGAACCAATCTCAATAAGGAAACAATTTCACTATAAGCTAGAGATTTATAATTAAGAATAATCTCATTTGTTGGGTTAAAATAAATTGACCCCTTGCAATTAATTAATTAATTACCTAAGTTAATTAATTAGATAAAATTTCATGCAATAGGTTGGCAGCATAAACAAATCACCAAATTATCTAAATGCAGCGAAAAATAAATTTGACATAGATGATTTGTTTACGAATGAGGAAAACCACCGAGGCAAAACTCCACCAGGTGATTTTAAGGTCACCGATCCCAAGAATTCACTATTTTTAATCACAAGCGGTTACAAGTATAAAGAATCTTACCAAACTCTTTGGCCTATCCCAAAATACCAACTTATAGTTGAACCCTTACCTCAATACCCAATTAAATTTGTATTATAGCGGCAATCTTTCTCTTGATGCACGAATCCTAGTACGTGACTAACCAATGTGCACAGATTCTAGTACATGACTAACTCCAGCAACTTGAAGAGGATGTTGGCTGCAAAGTTCTTTAGTTCACAAGAGAGTGACCATGTTCCATGACAATAGGGGTCAAGGATCAATTCGTAGATCAAGAGATCTAACACAAGAGCTAACAAGCTCTGATACCACTTGTTAGGTTTTTAGACCCCTTGTCATAATATGTTTAACCTAATATTAAACTAAATTGATTAACAAGATTGTTATTCAAGATTAGGTTAAACACAAATAAACATAAAGCGGAAAATATAAAGAACACAAAGAACTGATGACTCAGGAAAACCAAACAGGTAAAAAACCAATGGAAGATTTGATCTAGCTATCCTCAAGGTAAAAACAAATCCACTATAGAAAGAATTGAAGTTTACAAAAGAACTTAGACCACTAACATTCTAATGCTACTAAATGTAGAACTTACTGACACGACCACATGTAAGCTTCGAATCCATGGATTACTTCTTTCTTGGATCTACAGCAATCATAAGTTCTCCTACTTGTGACTTTGAGACTCCACTCAAAGGTTTTGTTGTTCCTTGAATGTTCTTTATGCAGCAACTGAAACAACCATTAAGTTCTTAATGTGAATCTTGATCTTGATAGCTCTATGTGTGTGTTGAAGGTACAACTCTCTCAGATCTCACAAAAGACTCAACACACAACTTAACAAAAGACCTCTAAAACGTAGTTAGAGTTTTTCCTTTTATTCTAGGAGTAAAACACTTAACCCTACATGTCATATGGGCTTGGGCTTCGTTTGAAATTTTTGCATAATTTTCTGATCTGCGATTCTCGATCGATCGAGCCTTGCAGTTTTACACAATAAATTCCTACAAAACACTCGATTCAAACTTACACTTAAACAAACTTTGAGCAAGTGTAAACCTAGACTCATTGTTTTGATCATGGTTTGCCAACATATACAAAATGAAGTTCTAATACATTTAGTTTCTAAAGTCTTAGAACCTAACAAGGCACTTCTCTCTCTCTCTCTCTCTCTCTCTCTATATATATATATATATATATATTTCCAGTCCTATAGAGTCTCTTTTATAGTGTAGAATAAGTGGCACGAAACTCTAGTAGATTGGATGATGGGCTAGGCTTTAAAATCTGCAAACTAATCTGATCTGCAATTTTCAATCGGTCAAAATTTCCAGATTCACACTCTAAATTGCAGAATTTTTCAGCAATCTTATCTTCAACAATAAATCACTAAAACTAATTGAAAGACATGTTTTGCTCATGAATTGCCAACATAAATTAGACCTAACAGATTTCTATTATAATTAGGTTTAAATTTGGATTTTTTTTAGAATATATTTTCTTATATGTCAAGTTTTAGAGGGCTTTTAAATAGGCTTCCAAGTTTGTAAATGATTTTTGAACAATTCATATTCAATTTAATAAAAAGTTTAGACTTTTATCTCTTTATTTTCTAGTGGATTCTAGACAATTTCTTCTTGTGGATTCGAGAAACTCTCATGAATTCAAGGTTATCTTTTAGAAGAAAACGTGTTTTGTTTTTTATTTTCTAAAAGTAGATGTGCTCTGTTTTTGGTTGCTTCCACACCCACGTCACATTGGTTTTTGATTTTGAAATGTCAAAGGGAGGTATGATTTACCAAAAACATAAAGTTTACAAACTTTATAAGCTGTGTACACTTATTTTTCTTTTCTTTTTTGTTGTTATAAATAGTCTTAGCATAATCTGCTATAATACCACATGTAAGATTTATCTAAAATATGCTAGTAACTGGAACAAAATTAATCACAAAAAATAACAGAATCTTAATCATGTACCTCTTGATACATACCATGAACAAACTTGAGCAAATCCATAGTTGTAATAAATCAGATCCGTGTACTTGGCACACAACTCATGAGTTAGGGTTTATTACTGCATGAATCATGTAGGATCTCAATCATGTACCTCTCTAATCTCCTCCTTTAAAAATAGCTATTGATGAGACAAGTTAGTGTATTGTCAAAGGTTCCAACTGAAGAATGGGACATAGCCTTATAATTATAGTGAACATTCACCCATCATGGATCATGTCTAAAATCTTACACTTTACCTCATGTATAAGTCTAAAAGAAGCAAGGCGTAACAAGCTAGGCCCATTACTAAGCCACAATATACCATTAGGACCCGCAGACATATTGACTAAGTCACATTCAACTTGTTTTTAGAAAATCAAATTTTACATATTCTTATAATTTGATGATAAAATAATGAGATTTTTTTAATAAAAAAATCATCTATATATTTTAACAAAAATATCGGCTTTCATAAAATTTTCAAATTCCTTTATTATTTTCCTATTGACTAGATGCAATGCGGTCAATGATCCATTAAAACTAACCTAGTCGACCAGAAAGATCTTGGGTGGGCCTATCAACAATGGGTTTTAATTGTTGTGAAAAGTAGTTGGGTGTCAAGTATCGAGATTAGGGAAATTCCAATTGAATAACCTAGCTCGATTGATTCTTTATATATATCACTCTTTTTTACCATGTGTAAGTTTATTAATTTCATTGGTTAGGAATCTAACCTTCTCTGCTATGTTTGTTATCCCTATCTTTTCTTTTTCTTTTTCTTTTTCTTTTTTTTTTTTCTTTTTTCTTTCTTTCTTGTTTTTGCAACCTAATCTCTCTTATAGTGCAAAAGCCTTAAGCTTCGCTTCACAATTTCGTGGAAAATAAGGGGGGGGGGGGGGGGGGGGGGGGGGAAATCATGACTTGGTGGTAGATTTAAAAAAATGAATGGTTATATTTTGTTTTTGATTAAATTAAAAAATAAAGCATGTGTGCATTTGATATTTATAAATTTAGATGTGTTTTTTTTTTTTCTTGAAAAATCATATATGTGTGTTTGGCTTTACAGAGTAAATTTCTATAGAAATTCATTGTAATTAATGACCCAACCATCCATCTGATTGTCTGGTATGAGTTTCTTTATTAGATCTGGTTAACGGATGCCCTTAAGGCATTCTTTAACAAAATCTTTGAGAGAGATGAAAAATTTACAAGAAGTTATGCACATCTGCTTACTATATTCCATATAATTTGAATGAAACATAGCTCTCCTATTTATGGGTAAGAATAAAGGATAGTTGATTGCATTTCTTTACAAATTGGACTCAACTACCTCAATTGTTTGATAACAACTACTTGACAACCTGTTTAACAAAGCCTGTTAATTTGACAAACTGCATAACTGTAAATTGCCTTGTGACCAACTGGCTTCACTTGATGCTGAGTCATCGTTGGCTAAGTGATCTTGTCTTGTGGCTGCTGAATGGAATGACATGTCATCATGTGAGTTGGCTTTGGCTTGGCTGTTGAAATCCTGCTTTCATTTCTCATGTGATGAAATTGGGTCAAGTGACGAGTTAATCCCTACCATTAGGATTTTATGCAATCTAAAGCTATACCTTTGCTTTTGATTGCAATTTGTATTGTGCTTTTATATTAGAACATCATTCTTTCTTTCTTGTGTGTATTTGTTTCTAAAAAAAAACAGCTATACCTTGAAATATTAAACTCTTCCCTCTAAATTTTCTCTTTAAGGAAATAATATAAAAAATAAAGATTAGTTCCACTTCTCCATCCGTGTGCTAAGGCACTTTCTTGAAATTATAGCCACAACACACAATGATGAAATAGAATATGTGCCTCATATATATGAATTAGGTTGAATGATTAATACAACAGGTCGTGCTTTGTGATGGGTAGAATTGTTGGTTGTTTATAAATGCTGCCCTATAAGGAATGCTTTAGTTTATTTTGTGTTTTTTAATAAAAGTAAGCCCTTTGCATAGGCATGGCCATAGTGTATGCCATTTTTTTCTTTTTCTTTTTTTCTGGCTTGAAGCCATATTAATGTATGCAGTAGTATATGCTACATATTAATGATCATCAGGTTAAGACCTATGGTAATTTGTCGAAGAATCAAGACAAACCAATGGTCTTTTAGAACCCCCATGATCATACTAATCAATGAAAACTGTACGTAATTACTGTCACACAATTGACCTAAGCAAGATTGAGATATTTTAATTTGCGTATCAAAACATACATGGACAAAAATTGCAAAAGCAGGAATGACAGAAGCAGGTGCTGCATCACTGCATGCATGGACAAAAATTGCAAGGCAGAGGATTTTTGATCATCTAAGAGAACCGAACATGCAGCACTGCAATGACATAGAAACACGACACAGTGGAAAATTTTACAATTCACAAAATGCTGAAATACCCACAAAACATATCTGAACTTGAATAGGAAGCATTAAAAACAGTATTCAAATTGCACCAAAAAAATTAATGAAATTGACAGTGGCAGATTTTTTTTTTTTTTTTTTTTTCTTGAAATTTTTTGAGTGAGCTTTTGCTAAACTTTAGGAAGCAGAAAAATCAAGAAAGACGGAACAGGCTAGTTCATTGTAACCATGATTTAGGCTATCAAATAAACCTTCATAACTCTTTTGACTAAGAAGATTAAAGATTTAGGTTAGCAAGAACTAAACCTAGATAACTCTTTGAGTAAGAAGATTGACCACCAAGCTAGGCTTTGTTCAAATGTCAGTTGCCACCCAGAGTTCCCCCAAACACTTCAGTAGAGCAGAATCCCCTTCATTAAGGGTGTAAGTGCCCCGGTGAAGTGCTCAAGGGAACTCTAGGAGACACCTGACTCTTCCTTTCTCTTGGTATGGTTTGGTGGTAAGAAATGCACACCAAACCTACCATATTTATAATGGAGGCTCTCTGTGCTAATTCATTCATATACACAGAAACTGGTGCCCTTATGGAGAAGAGATAGAACAGTTAAATGATGAGAATTATCCACGTATACGAATTAAGTTTCCCGAACTGAACCTGGTCAGAATTGTGGGAAGAATAGGAGGGCAGGGAAGAATATTGAGGTGAGTGGCTAGAAGTTCTCCCAAGCTTTTTCTATCATCATTTCTAAGACCTATCCTCTTCAATCTCTTTCATATAAGTAAAGCTTAATTACCTTAAACATTAGGCCGACAACTCCAAGAGCACTCATCCATAGAGCGGTTACTAGTACATTCAGTTCCAACTTTTTCACAACCCATTTTCAAGACTTTCTTAAATGGTAAATTGTTATTCATTTTCATATAGGTCTATTATGTGGTGGTGTTAGAAATGTTTTCAATGGTGCCAAGATAAATATATCAAAAAATTCTAACATGATTTATTTTCTATCTTAATTTTTGGTATTAAAAAATTTCATCAAATCAATTTTATATAATTCATGACAAATATATCTTTTCGTTAAGTCATATGTAATGAAATATTTTAAATCAATGTTGTTTTGTTAAATAGATTAATGTTAATTACATATTAAAGATATGAGTATAACAATAGTTTTTGAAAATACAGAACATATATAAATCAACTAATTTTAAATAATTTAAGTAATAAATGTCGTTTTTATATATCTCAATGTGTACAATACATAATAGAAATATAATAATGGTAAAGACTAAATAAACAACTCTTTTTTTTTTGGGTCGATGACAAACATATCCCAAATCATAGCACTTTTCTTTATAAAGAAAAAAAAATTCATGCATTCCTATGACTCTAAATTTAAAATAAAAAAATATTATTCTTTACAAAAAAAAAAAGGTTCCAGAGAGATTTACTTATATTTTTATGAATTTATGCTTAAAATGCTCAAAAAATTAATGAGTTATACATATAGAAATAAAATGAATATCAAAAGGAAAAAAATATGTGATATTAATACTTTACATTTTTTTAAATAGGAAAAAGACGATAATGCTTATATTATGAAAAATCGGCTATGTCAACTTAGAGTACAGAAATAAAATGTGGAGGAACATTATTCATCCATATAGCATAGTATAGTCTAGAACATTTAGTGCATGTCTAACCAAACTGTGAGCTAAGTTATTACTTTCTATTCTAATATGAGAGTAATGTAATTGAACAAAAAACTGAGAACAAATCTTCATATCCTCAACCAATAAACCAAATGGCATAAGAGAACCGCCATAATCTATAAAAGCTTTCATTAATACTTTAATTGATCGTTTTTATAGTGTTTTTGTTTATTTAATTTTAAGTGAATGATGCTATTAAATAAGAACAATGTTTTCTTCCAAAGAGATGTGCACAAATCTCCTCTAACATAATACATGGAGACTTGTAAAACTATATCCACATATATAATTGAAACAAGTCTCTCATGACTCATTAAACATGTTATATAACTATAAAATACAAATGAATCATTTTATCAATTAACGTGGTAGGTTGAAGAAATTTTAGCCAAAACCAAAATAGAGGTAAACTTTCTTCATTAAATTATGAATACACCATTTTCAGGTTTTATTATTGGGTGACTAGCCCCTTCAGCCCCTGACCTATTACTGACACTACTATATATATTATCTACCATTAATTGCAACTTTGTCATTGTCACTTCAAACAACTTGTGAGAAAGTTGTGTTTATCGATGAATAAGTTTTGGGACATGGTTAATTTTGGAATATTATGTCAAAGATTTGATTGGTGATCAAAAAAGCTGTGGGCCTGGTACTTAGATAGATACTCAATATATAGCAGACTTCAAGTTTCTGGTTGTGTTTCTCAAAAAAAAAAAAAAAAAAAAGGTTTCTGGTTTTGTCTTTCCCTCTAATTAACGAAGTCCTTTGGCGAGTGGCAACCAGAATTTTGATGTATATACCGGAATCTACAAAAAATCTAGGTTGATAAAGGTGAAAAGGAGAGGGTGAACAAATAGACAGATTGAAAAGGTAGAATTGCACGTGGCCTTTCATCTCAAGATTATTCTTAAAGTTCAACCTAGTCCACAGTTCTGTCCAGGTTCACTGCCATGGCTTTGTCTTCTCCATTTGAACAAAACCTAACAACCTATGTATGAAACTAAACCTAGGAACTCACTAGTCACTATAAATACTAGGTTTAGAGCCATAGTCGTACCAAGCAACCATTAAGTGGTAACAGTAACACACAGCGCATCAGATGTCCCCTAGAGTTCCCCTGAACGCTTCACTAGGGACTCTCTTTTTAAACAAGAGAATGCATGGAGAGGTCAGAGTCAGAGTCACTCACAACAATAATGAGGCACTTGTTCTAAACAGTCTGTATACTACTTGACATTTTTCCATACACTGATTGGTACTTATGGTAGTTTAGGTTTGAGTTTATGTTGCAATATTACTCTTGCATGAGGGTAGCTATAAGTTTTGTTTTGCTGCTTTTAGCTTGCTCATTATGATTTAAGTTTTATTTGTCTTTCCAATTTTTTTTTCTTTCCTGAACTAGCTAGTTAGTCTTACCAACTTTTTGTTTGTTAATTAAAAACTTGTCAGTCTTTTCTAGGATAAAGGAATTCTTGGTTTTCTATATATATATATATATATATTTGCTTTTGAAGCATGTTTATTCACTAGTGAATTAGTAAAAGAGAAAGTTTGAATATACCATTTTTGAGGTGGTTAATTATGAGTGATAAATAAAAAGTGGTAAATTTAAAAGTAATTATCCATCAATATTAAAATCAACCACTTTAACAAGTTATATATAAAGTTTTGAAAAAAATTGTATCTATAGATGCCAGCGTTGTTGGACTACAACAAATTTGACTTTTTTCAAGGGTCAAAATCCTTGAAAAAATTATTTTAAGAGCTTTGATAACTTTTGAAACTTATACCGTCGAAAAAGAAATTTTGAAAGCCTTTTGTCGTCTTCAAAACAAGTGCTCTAATCTTATTTTAACGGTCAAGAGACCCTTAAATAACCTTTTACCAAGATTTAAAAGATTTACATTTACAACTCTTTATAAATTAGGTTATTTAAGAGGTCTTTGACCCTCAAAATAAGATTTTATTATAAATAAATAAAAAAACCACAATCATGCACAAAAAATACACACACACACACAAAATTACAATTGTTGAGATGATATGCTATGATATTGATGTATAGCAAAGTGATATCAATGGTCTCAAAAGTGATATGTCAATTATTGTTTAAGAGAAAAGATATCAACAACCACACTGTACAAAAACCAAATCTGTCCAAGAGTTAAAAGTTTTGATACATTTTATTCTTTATCATCATCTCCAAAGTAAGAAGTTATCAGTTAGTGCAATTGAACATTTCAACCATTATGGGTGCCCTCAAGTTTCTGAAAAAGAGAGAATGATACAGATTACATTGAAACATGTAAGGAATACCAAAAGAAACACATGAAGAATAACCTAAAAGCAGGAACAAACTTCAATGGAACCAAAAATAGTGAGATACCAAATCATCCAATAAATAAGCTTACACCTATATAAACTAATAAAAGGCCACAACATAGATCTTAAAACAAGCATAGTAATCATGGCATCCTATACTAGAGACACCCATTCCTACTCCAAACCACAACTATAGTAACCTTTAAAAAAAAAAAAAAAAAGGCACACATGCAGATCAAATGTAGGGGATTATATGAATTTATTATGTTCCATAAACCTTACCAAGGAGAAATTCATGACCATTACTAGATCAATTGTAACGTCCCAGTCATACCCAAAAAAAAAAAAAAAAAATCAAAATTTTGAGTTCACACGTGCCTCCCAACTACCCCACCTACCCCACCCATTCCCCACCACTCATTTTCACTGATCTCATCTCTATCTCTTTGGCCGGCCACTCTTGTCTCTCATTTGTTTCTTTTTCTTTTCTTTTCACTTAAACACACTCCTCTCTATCACTCTCATATTCTCCCACCGGTACCTCCATGCCACCATCTCCACCATCATTTTTTCCAGCAATGTCACCGGAAAATCTTTAGGAACCTCTAAGCATCTTCATCTTTCATTTGAGGTAAAATTTCTAATCCTTTTGGTGAGTTTTATATTTTGCTTGAGGTTATATTTTTATCTAAGTTTTAATAATGATACCCATGTGATTTATGAACATTGGAAGTGATATTTATGTGTTTATATGTATGGGTTTTGTATTGGTGGAATTATTTGATGAATGGGTTCATGGTTGTATTAATGATGACTATCAAAGGTTTATGTATGATAGAAAATTTAGGGGTTTTGAGTTATAACATGTGATGGTTGGTAAATCTAATCTTTCCATTGCTATTGGGTTTATTTGGAGTTAGTTGAAGTTCTAAATTTCTTGTCTTGGAGGATATTTTGATTTTGCTTTCATGGGTCTCTTATTGATGTAGTGTAAATTTTATGGAAGTTAGTCATAATGTTGGAGATGATATTAAAGGGGTTAACTTTATAAATTGGAATTTATGCCTTGTGAATCAATTTGTCGAGAAACTTTGGAAGTGGGATATATTATTATTGATGAAGTTAAATACTAGGCTTGTCTAATTAAGTAATTATTTGGCAATTCCTAAATTGTGGCTAGATGCAATTTCAAGTTCTATACTTATTGTGATAGGTTTACTTGATATTGTTTAGGTTCTAGCTAATCTCCTTGGAGCTTGGTAAATTAGGATTTTGCAGTTGCAAGGTATGTAGTTTTTTTAATGGGATTTTTGGAAAATAACCACGTTTCATAAATATTGTTTTTGGGTCAAACACATTTTGGAAAATTATATATGGATATGTGCTTTCTTAAAAGTGTAGTGGTGTGACCCTATTATATATTATTATATATGAAAATGCATCATATTTGATATTGCATTTGGGGAAATGCATGAATTGTTGACAAGGAAAAATGAGCATCTTTTATTTAATCTTTGATAAAGAAATCTTGGATTTTATGGTATATTAGAGAATTTAAAGATGCTTATCTTGTTTTGTTATGTGGGAAATTCATAGTTAGGGGGAGAGCAACACAAGAATGAGAAGGAGTGTGCATATTGAAAGGGGGAGTTGTGTGCTCACACACTTGTCTTGTTTATAGATAATCTGTTTGCTAGTTTTTATAAACTCCAGTATGGTTTTAATACTCTTGGGAAAATTTGTGATTCACTGGTATATATTTATTTATGATGTTATTCAATAGGTTTTATGTAATTTGTACCTGTTGCTTTTGTAAGCTTTTAAGGTTTTTGCTCACATGCTTTGTAGCTTTAGTACTTAACGCTAAATGTCATGCATTTTCCTTAAGTTTTTCACTCTTGTGCCCTTGTAGGATCTTATTCCTAGATGCATATATGTTTTATGCATTGGTTGAGTGTCCGGATGTTCATTCCATGTGTGAATGAGCATTGTGATCACTGTTTATAGTGATTGTTCTTTTTTTTTTGTCATGCCATGGTCTATTGCTATATTCCATTTTGCTTTATCGCATTGTGCTTGCTCCATTTGCATTACAAGTTTTCTGCATACAATGAACTTATTGTGTTATTGTGTTTTAGGAGATACTTGTTCTTATGGTTCAAGAGCTTCATAGATTCTAGAGTTAGGTGTGAGTGAGTTTTCCAACTGTTCCCAACTCACGCGTTAAGTCTAGAGTTTGTTGTAGGGTTTTGTCACGGAATAGCCAAAGGGGGAGATTGTAAGGTTGAATTTAATCAACCATCTTGTTGGCTTTATTCCGTGCCAATTTGCTTGTATTTCAGCACTTAGTAACCCTGTATTTAGGTGGGATTCATGTAAGGGTAGAGTGTGAGAGAGTGTGAAGAAATGCTCAAGATTGTGCAAAGAAGCAGGGATTTGCGACTGGGACTCGCGGGTGACTCGCGACTGGCAAGCCGCCAAAATGTAGCACACGAGTGAAGCGTGCAAGAAGATGAACAGTCACGCCAGCTGGTGCACTACAGGACAAAAATCCAGCCTGGCCATTCTGTTATCTTGCGGCTTGATCTCGCGACTCAGTCAAGTCGCGAGGCCAAGCCACCAACCAGCCCTGTTTGGGAAAAACTGACTCTTCGCATTCCTTTCTCACCCCACTATATATAGACCCTTATACCCATGAAATGTAGAGAGCTTCCAGAGAGAATTTTGAGAGAGAAACCCTAGAGGAAAACAAGATTAATTCATCTACAATCTTCATCTAAGAGACTCTTCAAATTCCTCTACTCTCTTCCTCTCCATTGATACATTCTTGAGAGGTTCTTGACCAAATCCTTTTTCTCACCATACCCACATCTATGAGAAGGTCTTTTGGTGCTAAGGGAAGCAGTTTGGAAGGGACCAATGGTTATTGGTTGATGCTATGGGCTATAGCGGAATCCGGTAAGCTAGAAAAGAAAAAGGTTCGGCGCAACCTCGTTGGAGCAAGAAGTTTGGAAGGCTTAGATACACTGGGTAGATTAGGCTTGGAGGGTCTATTGATGTTGATGGGTTATTTAGACCCCTTAAACAACCAGATTGCGTAGCCTAGATTAAATAGCCAAGTTGTTACTTAGTCAAATTAAGCAATTCTAGGTTAAAACAATCAAATAATCATATCATGTATATAAAACAAATAAAGCAGCGGAAATAATAAAGAACACAAGATATGATTACCCAGGAAACCACACGGTAAAAACCTGGGGAGGATTTGACCCACCGATCCTCAAGGCAAACAAGAATTCACTATGAAAGAATTGAAGTTCTTACAGAAGGACTACAAGCTCCCCGCTCGACTTCCTAATGCTACCCACCAGTACGAACTTCCTGACACGACCACGCGCAGGCTCCGAATCCACGGACTACTTCTTTCTTGAATTCTTCAATCAGCTACAAGCTCCCCACTTGCTTTTCTTTTATGATCCAATGGTTGCAACTAAGTTGATCTTCAAGATGTTGAAATCATCTCTACCTTGAAAACCCTAAGCTTTGTGTAAAGGAAAGCTCCTCTAAGATCTCACAAGAGATTTACACAAAACAGAAAATATGAGCAACAATAACAATATGGACAACCTCAAAAACGTGGCTAGGGTTTTGTTTATATACCTAGGGTAAAAACATAAAACCCTAAACGTTTAATGAAGTAGGGCTGAGTTGGAAATTCTGCAGAAAATTCAACCTGTGCGATTTTCGATCGATCGAGTCTAATATTCGATCGATCGAGCCAGGCCAAAAGTCCTAAGTACTTCTGCAGCCACTCGATTCCAACTGTACAATAATAAACCAACTTTGAGCAAGCCTAAATAAGACTAAATACAATGTTTTGATCATGGTTTGCCAACATTACAAATTAGAGTTCTAAATACATAAAATCCTAAGACCTTAGAACCTAACAAACTCCCCCTTTGGCAATCCGTGACAAAACCATAATTAAAAGCTCAAAGTTTTATAAGTAAAAGCCCTTTACAAAAGTAATGCTCATAAAAACAAATTCAGCCTAACTACTATCCATCAGTTGCAAGAGTAGACAGCAGCTTTAGTTGAATCAACCTGTATATTCCTGAAATACTCAACAAACGCATAAACGCATGTGTGACAGAAAAGAGTGAAACAACAGGTATAACATTCTTGTAAGATTCACACAACACAAAATAAAGACATATATGAATGATCAACTCATAAATATAAATCAATAAGCAGTGAATCATAAAGCAACAAGAATCAATGAATATAACATGTATATCAATCAATGTTACTCCCCCTAACATGAATATCCCCAAAAATGATATACAAAGTGAAGCACCTAGATACAATCTAAAAAACTCCACAAGCTCCTCAAAACAAAAAGTCTCCCCCTAACTACAAAAACCCCTCTACAAGTCAAAAATACCACTCCCCCTTTTTGTGACGAAATGCCAAAGAGCAATCACAAGTCGCCATCAAAAGGAGGTGGTGAGGGTGAATGAAGACGCGCCAAGTCAGCTCGTAGAGCACGAAACTCATCTAGCAAGTCCACCAAAATCTGACCATGAGCCGCCTGAACGGTCATGACAGTCTCCAAAGTACGACGAACATCGAAGTCGGCCGAAGGAGGTGGAGGAACATCAGCAGCAGCAGCATCATCACCAACTGGATCAGTAACATCCTCACCAGCAAGACCTGCAGAAGAAGAAGGAGGAGGTGCGCTACTAGAGGGCTCAGACCTAGGGTGTTTAGAACCAGCTCGAAGATGAGCAGCCCTTTGTCTAAGAAAAGACGCACCTATAGGAGCAATAACATGAACGGGCTCAGAGGAAGGGAAGCCACCAAGATCAAGATGAAGGAGAATCCTATGAATGAAAATAGGATGTACAAGAGCATGAGCAGATGATGAACTCCTATAAACATCGTTCAAAGAACGAAGAAAAAGATGGGGAAAACTAATCGGAGCATCGGTAACCAGAGCGTACAAAAATACACACCTCTCAAGAGGAATGGTGTGAACATGGGAAATGGGCCAGATAGAATGACACGCTATCCTAAAGAAGAGATAGTGTAACCCAGAGAGCTCAGCAGAGGTGATCCGAGGATCAGAACCCCACTGGACAGTAGTCCCAGTGATGTAAGACAAGACATCACTAATCTCGGGAGACACGTCATATGGATAGACAGGATGTCGAACCAATGGTACCCCTAGAGCATCAGCCACTACCTCAGGAGTAAGGGTGTACTCTACGCCTCGTATCCAACTCTTGACTAGAGTGTTGGAATCATAGATGCGGATAGAGATGTTCGAATAGAACTCTCTAATCAAGGCAGAAGGTGGAGGAGGATCAGAAACATCCACCAAGGGTAACCAGCCCCTACGCTCAAAGTTTGCCCTAATGGCAGGATCAAGTTCATCTAAGTGAACAGAACGCTCAGCCCAAATTTTTCTCCTAACATTCAGCTTCTCATAAATCTCTTGGTTTTTCTCACTAGAAAACTTCTCACGATCATAAGATGGAGGGGGTGAAGGAGAAGGTGAGGGAACATTCCTACGGGCTCTAGTTTTCCTAGGCATAGTGCTAAGGAAAAGACAGAGACGCAAAGTGAAAAACCAAAAGAACAAGAGAAAACATAACCAAGGGCAGACTGCAAATTAGCACAATAAAAAATATAGAACAAAAATCTATATGATGCATGAACATTAATAATGTTGTGATGCATGATCTAATGCAGTAAACAAATAAGTTCAATTGAGATTGAATTGACAAAATTGACTTGAACATGGAATTTTTATCACAAATCCCAAAAATTGAAAACCACTTGTTGAAATTTTTTACCAAAAAGATGAATTGAGCATTACAAAACACATTACATAGATTATAATGCTTAATTACAACTACACAACAAGTCAATTTCATCAAAATCATCCCAATTTAACAAAAGCCCCAATTCGGATCAAGAACAAGCCCTAGATTTTTCAATTTTTCACCAAACTCAAATTTGATCAAATTAACAGGTAATAATCATGTTTATGAAGTGTCCCCACAAAAACCCAATGATCAATTTCATAAAATAAGGCTTGAATCAACAGAAAATCCAAATTTTACAAATTCCGAAAATTACCCTCAAATGCATGAAAATATGCATGTAAACTTGAAAATAAATTCAAAAGGAAGGGTACAAGTGTCTTACCAACTTGAGGAGAGAGAGATTTTGCAAAAAGAACGGAGGAAAACGACAAAAATCTTCTGATTAGAGCTTGCCAACGCGGAGAGAGGAAAAAGGTTTGAAAAGTTTTGAAATAGGAGCTTTGAAAAAGTCAGAAAAGTACCTTTTAAAAACCTTTTTCACGATGTTCGATCGATCGAAAATCAGATTCGATTGATCGAAACACACAGTCATTTTGAGACAAATGAAAGCACTTTTTCGATTGATCGAAAATCATATTCGATTGATCGAAACACACAGTCGTTTTGAGACAAATGAAAGCACTTTTTCGATTGATCGAAAATCAGGCTGGATCGATCGAAATGGGCAGAGGCTCACTCAATTTTGAGAAAAATCACAGTTTTGAAAGACAAACCAAATTTTGAAAAACAACTCCTCAAAGCATTAAATTACAGAAATAAAATGCATGAGTATGAGATGGAATGCTTTTCCAAAAACCCAAAATTTTAAACCTCAATTTTCTCAAAAACAAGTTTCAATCATTCTTCCTTTGAATATTTTCAAACAACAAATATGTTGTACACAAATCTCAAGATAATTTCAAACTTGGTTGGTCAGACCAAAAACACACACACTAGCATGTACAGTGTTTAACAAAGAGTAACTTGTGTAGTGTGTGATACTAGCAAAAACTTGAGATACATGTGAGGTGATATGTGAATAGCAATCAAACACAAAGTCTACACAATTCATCACATAGAATTTAAAAGAGACTATCACCTAAAGAGTTACATCCTATAACTCCCACATCTCCTAGAACAAAAGCTTGCAATCATGTAAGTTTCTTGTATTTTTGCCCCATTACTTATGTGAAATTTGGCATAAAGCCTAATAGTACACACCAGATTAGATTATGTGAAATGGCATCAAGCCTAATAGTACACACCGGTTTTCAGCATTAAGCATTTAAGCATTTAAAGAGGCTACACCTTATGTTCTTTTTGTGCATGTGCTACACTTTCTCGAGCACAAAATCTTATGATATGCACTAAGGTGTTCATGATTGACTAGTGAACAGTGGTGAGATGGTTATTTATGCCTTTCTCAAAAGGATCAAGTCCGACAGTCAAATAACATGTGACTTCAAGATCAAGACAAAGTGATTAATAACCACAAACATCTTTTCCACACAACATGCACTACAAAGCTTTAACTAGTCAAGTGCAATAATTAAGCTCATCAAAGTTAAACAAGGTACACAGAACATGACATGTGTCAAAAGATAGACCAACCTTGTTTTTCAAAAATCAAGAAAAATAGTGTCTAACATAATTTTTTGCTTTCTCCTTTTCCCTTTTTTTTTTTTTTTTTTTTTTTTTTTTTTTTTTTTTTTTTAAAGGAAAACAAATAAATCCTAGAATGAAATGCATGAATGTAATGCAATGCAAGTCCTAGAACAAAAACAATAAAAAGACACAAACCAAAGAACAATGGTCACCAAAGAATAGAGCAATTAAGCACAAGGACCATGTCAGAAAGACTCAGTTAGTTCGAGTCTTTTGCATCCAAAACTTTTTAGATGCACCACGAGCATTGGAGTTCTTATTCACATTCGAGTGATTCCCAACTCCAGGATTGGAATAAAGGTTTAACACCTTTACCAATTCACCAATTAGTGCCATAGGATCATGTGCTTGAGGCACAGGCACTTTTGGTTTAGTTGCTCTCTTATCAGCTTGAAGCTTATAACAGTTAGGACGAATGTGTCCAGACTTACCACAATAATGACAAACCCAAGCAGGTTTACCATGCATCTTGTCCTTAGATTTGGTAGGCTCCTTAGGTTTAGATTCTCTTAAATCTACCCTAGTCTTCTTAGGTGGTGAAACTTCTACGGGTTTAACTATCTCACTCACAGGTGGTTTGACAGTTTCACTCACAACCTCACTCACAGAAGGTTCAGAAGAAGAGGAAGGAACAAAAGTAGTGGAATGTGGTCCAGAATCAAAAATGCTTTCAACATATCCTAACCCAGTTTTATCAGCAGGAGACTTTTGAACATTCAGCATGTGATCAAGTTTAGAACTAGCAGATCTAGCAACAGATAAATCATGTTCCAAAGTTCTAACTTTATCAAGCAAAAGCATGTTCTCAGATTTAACATTATTCAAAAGCTCATTAGCATCAAACAGTTTAACAAGCAAATTTCTCTTTTCAAGCTCAAGAGAATCAATTTTCTTTAGGCCAAGTTCAACTTTCATAGCATCCTTTGCAGCAATTTTGCAAAGTTTGTTATAGGCCTCTTGAAGATCTGCATCTTCAGAGAGTTCCCCATCAGAAGGGTTCTCCTCAGCAGATATGCTTTCATTGACTATAGCAGTAGCCGTGAAAGCAATGAAGTTTCCATCCTCGTCCCCACCGGACTCATCATCAGAAACCTCATTATCACTAAGGGTTACAGCCATAGCTTTACCCTTATTCCTCAAGAATGTAGGACATTCAGATTTCACATGACCATACCCTTGACAGCCAAAACACTGAGGACCCAAAGAGTTATTAGAAGATTGACCAAAATTTTCTCTAGGTTTTTCAAAATTGTTAACCTTAATGGGATCATTCTTCCTAAAATTTCTAGGTTCAGCAGTGTAAGTCCCTCTTGCCTTTCTATATGTATTCCTCAAAAAGTTCTTAAAGTTTTTGGCAAGATAGGCAATCTCTGTAGCAGAGAGCTCATCATCAAATCCACCACCCTCAACATCATCAACTGACTTAAGAGCCATTGATTTGGATTTATTTACTTTAGGTAGGTCAGACTCATAGGATTGAAGAGATCCTACAAGCTCATCAACAGGGATGGAGTCCACATCCTTGCTTTCAGTGATGGCAGTCACTTTGGGTCTAAAATCTTCAGTTAAAGATCTAAGAATCTTCCTAACAATTTTAGGTTGATCATAGATTTCACCCAAATTAAAAGCAGAATTGACAATATCATTTAATTTAGCATAGAATTCATCAAAAGATTCATCATCAGACATTCTAATGCTTTCGAATCTAGAAGTCAATTGTTGCAATTTATTAATCTTAACTGCCTTTGTGCCTTCATGCACAGTTTGGAGGATTTTCCATGCAACATGAGCAACCTCAACATTAGAGATCCTCTTAAATTCCTCCATAGAAACAGCATTAAAGATAGCATTCATAGCTTTGCTATTGAAGCTTGCTGCTTCTTTTTCAGAAGTTTGCCACTCACTCACAGGAGTAGCGGGTTTCACCCATCCGTATTCAACGGAATTCCAAACCCTTTCATCAATGGATTTCAGGAATGCTTTCATCCTTACTTTCCAATAAGCATAGTTGTTCCCATCAAAATGAGGAGGAACAAACAAAGAGTGTCCATGCTCCATGACAACAGGGGTCAAGGATCAGCTCAGAGATTAAAAATCTCAAACACAAAGAGCTACCCGCTCTGATACCACTTGATGGGTTATTTAGACCCCTTAAACAACCAGATTGCGTAGCCTAGATTAATTAGCCAAGTTGTTACTTAGTCAAATTAAGCAATTCTAGGTTAAAACAATCAAATAATCATATCATGTATATAAAACAAATAAAGCAGTGGAAATAATAAAGAACACAAGATATGATCACCCAGGAAACCACACGGTAAAAACCTGGGGAGGATTTGACCCACCGATCCTCAAGGCAAACAAGAATTCACTATGAAAGAATTGAAGTTCTTACAGAAGGACTACAAGCTCCCCGCTCGACTTCCTAATGCTACCCACCAGTACGAACTTCCTGACACGACCACGCGCAGGCTCCGAATCCACGGACTACTTCTTTCTTGAATTCTTCAATCAGCTACAAGCTCCCCGCTTGCTTTTCTTTTAAGATCCAATGGTTGCAACTAAGTTGATCTTCAAGATGTTGAAATCATCTCTACCTTGAAAACCCTAAGCTTTGTGTAAAGGAAAGCTCCTCTAAGATCTCACAAGAGATTTACACAAAACAGAAAATATGAGCAACAATAACAATATGGACAACCTCAAAAACGTGGCTAGGGTTTTGTTTATATACCTAGGGTAAAAACATAAAACCCTAAACGTTTAATGAAGTAGGGCTGAGTTGGAAATTCTGCAGAAAATTCAACCTGTGCGATTTTCGATCGATCGAGTCTAATCTTCGATCGATCGAGCCAGGCCAAAAGTCCCAAGTACTTCTGCAGCCACTCGATTCCAACTTTACAATAATAAACCAACTTTGAGCAAGCCTAAACAAGACTAAATACAATGTTTTGATCATGGTTTGCCAACATTACAAATTAGAGTTCTAAATACATAAAATCCTAAGACCTTAGAACCTAACAGATGTTCATGTATCCCAACTACATTTTCTAGTGGATTATTTACCGCTTGGAGGGCGGCGGAGAGGTTTTACGCCGAGGGCTTCGGTTTCCTCTTCGATAACACATCGTCGTGTTATCTTTGTGTTTTCATCTCTCTTCCTTTAATCTTTGTCTTTTAATTTCTGTTGTGGATGTGATTTTAATTGGTTTAAATTGTTTATCAATTCTGATATTAGCTTATGTTCATGTTCCGCACATTAATTGTTTGATTATAAGCTTGAATTGGAATTGTAATTTGGGGGTCAAAACGTTCATTATGTTTTATACGTTATTTGAACTTTCAAAAACCTTACAAACTTTGTAGAAGTTAGATTATTTAAGGTTTTCTGAAACTACCTAGATATGAACTATGTGTTTCAAAGTAATGTAACTTGTGAGTTTATGTGGTTTTAACACCATGTCATGTGTGATTTCCTAGTGATCACCCGATTTGGTTTTCGTAGTCTTTGTGACAATGGAATCAAATCTAGGTCAGTGCCCTTTCACTTTGGATGACGCGTTCTTCTCTGTTACCCATGGGGGGAAGAGGTTCCTTGATTGTGTGTGGGTGAGGCTGCTGCAAATGGGGCCAAGAGACCACATGCAAGAGAGGTCCTATTTGACGCGCTCTCTCTGCTGCCCATGGGAGGAGAGAAAAACCTTGAGGGTATGGGTGAGGCTGCTGTCCATGGGGCCAAGAGTCTGCATACCAGAGAGGACAATATTATGCCAGTTTTGAATGGATGGATCCTCTGACCGGTCTATGTGGTAGTATGGTATATTTGTAATAAATTACTGTATGTTAGATTTTATGGCTTTGGAAATTATATTGTTAGTGCTCACAGATTATAGTATATAGTTTCAAGGTATTTATTTTGAGAAATTTTGTGTTTCATTATTAAATCATTCTTGTCATATTATTATTATTGAAGATGAAACTTGCATTTCCCCCACCCCCATTAAATATGCTACTTACTAGGCTTTAGCTCATCCCACCCTCTAACAGTTTTTCAGATTTATTAGCTATACCTTGGGTATGGAGCTTACATTATTGGTGATGATTGGAGTGCTATGTTAAATTTGGAGACTTTTACTGTAAATGGTTGGTGACTTAATCTTGCTAAGTTCAATGATGCCTTAATTGATTGTATTGGAGGTTGGTCGCTTGAAGTTTGTTAGCCTTTGGCGTGGTAGGCCTAGACTCGATGTTAAGGTCATTATTCTTGATAAGATTGTCATTTTGTGTAATTTAATCAGAGTTTGTAATATATTCATGTATTATGTGGAAGCACATGATTTTTAGTCATTGTTCGTAAATGTGTTATAGAGCTCTAACTTGTAATGTGGAGATTTATGGTTATATATTCTTATCATGTGGAAATGAAAGGAAAATAAAGATCTACTATAGTTGGTTGTCCAAAAAGGAAAAATCCATAGGTACCCTTGGGATGTATTTCTCATGCTTTAGATCCTTTTGGGTTTGGGGCGTGACATCAATTACTTATGATTGCTCAAAAGTCCCTCTCCTAATCTTAATAACTCGTCCCAAGTACAAGAGATTCACTGAACAATGGTTGATATCAAGTGATTTTAATATTACAGTTTTGGAAGGCATTCGGTTTGCAGAAAAAATACTATTGAGATAGATCATGCAATAATAGTACTTGTGTAAAATTGACCAAATTTCAACATATTTAAAAAAATTAATGCCAACCTGTAATACTGAGGTGATAAAATTTGCATAGCTCAAAATGCCAAACGAAAATGGATAATTTATTTCAGAGAAACCAACCTCTAAATTTCTAAACTTTGCTTTTTGCATATGGTACAAAAAGCAATACATAACTATAGAATGCAGGTTTTTCCCCCCTTATCTCAAATTTAAAGAACAATGAGAAACAGCAATAATGTGTAAGCATAGATAGCTCCACAAACATACAAATATCGATCGGCTTTACAATGACACCTGGGGACAGAATGTGGATCTGGATGAAAGAGACGCTGCAAGAAATCTTTGCACAGATAACACAATACATAGCTACAAAACTAGCTTAGCTTGGCTTTTTGCAAATGGCTTACCTTGGCATAGTAGTCCTTCCAGACTCCGCGAACTTAATTTTCCCAATACTCAACTCCTCTGATGTAGGATATTATGTCAGCTGTTGCTGTACTAATCTCTGAAAACCAATCAAAGAAGGCTCAACATCACCCCTAACACCCAAAAAAAATTGCCCAAATGGACATACGACAATGCAAGAATCATGATATTCCATAACAAATATCATCCCACTAATTTGAACCTTCACAATTCATAAAATTCACACACATTTTCAGCATAACTAGGCCTTGCACAAAGAATATGATACTCCAAAACAATGCCGAGAGCCTTGAAGCCAAACCTCTGATACTTAAAAATTAAAAAGCTAGATCTGAAGCAAATTAATTATTAAACTAATACGCATTAGATCCAAATACTACAAACAAAGACAAAGAGAGTGCCCAAGCATTTTCCACACAATAAAACAACAAACAATATAAATTAACACATATATCAACAATCGCGTAGTAACTCAGCTATTGATAAACTAATAGTTCTTGAATCCAAAGCGAAATAGAGAAATGAATATTCATTCATCAACACAGTCAGAATATGAAAAGGCAGCGAATTCAAATTGATTTTCACAAGCCTCACTAATCCAAACAAGTAGTGCAGTTATACTAAGATCTGATTCAATGAGAATCTAAATGAAAAAAAAAAATCAAGTTTTTGAATAGTCTAATTCTGCATCAAAATTGATCAATTCGATTAGATAGAGATCGAATTTGCATGGTTTAATTTCGATAAAGTGATTGATTCGGTGCAACGCAATAGATCAAATAAAAAGCAACGAACATTAAAGCGCAACAATGAAAGAATCGAATCGAATTGAATTGAATTGAATAGAAAGAAAGGGAAATTGAACCTTCTTGTTGAGACCAGAGGTACCAGGCTTTTGGCCATCGATTGGCTTGGTCTCGACACGAGAAACCTTGAACACCATTGCCGAGAGAATGAGAGAAAGAGTGACTTCCATTTCTCAGAAAACTGAGAAATGTGAAACGAAAATCATGGGGAAATCGATGAAGAAGTGTGGGTAAACCAAAAAATAAAAAAATCAAAGACAAAATTAGGGTTTGCGACTTCCATGATCAATTTGTACCTAATCGGAGCTGAGAATACAACGCCAAGAGAGACGAAGAGTCACAAATTGCAGAGATCAATTCATACCTAATTGGAGTTGTGCGATTTCCATGATTGTCGAGCTCTATGAGATTTCCATGATCGTCGAGTTCTTTGAGCTCTATGCTTTCTCAGTTTCTGTGAGAGAGTGAACAAATATTTTATCAAAGAGCTGTGGCAATCTTTTTAAATTTTTTTGTGGGCTTTTTTCAAGGGTTGAAAATTTTGTCAAATTTTATCAAGGGTTGTGGGCTGAAAAATGTAAACTTTTTGGTCCAAAACTGGCCCGCTCTTTTTTTCACATTTATTTCAAAGGTGTTTTAACTTATTTTGAGGGACCTAATAACCTTTGAGATAAAGTTTAGTTTAGTAATATAACCAAGCGCATTTGTATGTATAAATTGTATCGACAGATTTTAGTAAACCCTCGATAAAAGAGGGTTGAAATAACTAAAGTTTGTTGTAGTGTGGAGAGATTGTAGCAAACATGCTTCACTATGTATTTACATGATTCATCCCTAGTCTGAGTTGTTTTAGAAATGCCTAATATTGGTAGAATTATTACTTTTTGTCTTAATTTTCAAGTTATCTCTTCTTCCTTTGATTTGATTGTATCTTCTTTTTTTGCCCACCTCAGGCAAATTAAGCAATCTGCAAATTCAAGATGCTCTGTGCAATCATTTTGATGTCATTATTAATTTAAGGGGAAATTACACTTTGTCCATATGTGGTTTGTACAAAAAACACTTTGTCTACTTGTAGTTTAAAAATTAGCACTTTATTCACTTGAGATAAAGTGTTTTTTGGACAAACCGCAGGTACACAAAGTGTAATTTTAGGCTTTAAACAGGACGATTGCATATCTTTGGATTCAAACCCATATCTTTATTACAAGCCTTAACTTGAATTCTGAGTCTAATACTAATTTGAAGGGTCACCTACTATATGGAAGCATGTCCAGACACAAGTACTCTTGATTAATTCCCAATCTTCCAAATACAACCAATTAGCAGGAATAAAAAAAGAATCTTCCAAATTCAATCAACATCATCATATCAACTAATTAAGTATTGTATTTTTCTTGTTTTGGGACAATCCACTGACATTAAAATAAAAAAAATTACAATGAATGGATTTGATCCATAGAATTCATATTCCCCACACACAAAAATGTCAAAAGCTACCAGACTTTAAATCTGTACAAATCTCAAATGTGAAGAGAAAAGACAATCGACCAGCATATATCTAAAGAAATAGATAGTTATGTAACTTGAATAAAAGAAAATTTTAATATGATTGAATTTACTTTGGCTCAAAGATGTATTCTCATTAAAAAAAAAAAATGTATATACATATTCAACCAAAAGCAACCAAGAATATCTAACTAGTAGGCACCTCAAAGCGACAAACAGGACAATAATGGCTCTCTTTCAGACACTTCACTATGCATCCAGCGTGAAATACATGAGTGCAAGGCATGCACAAGGCTTCAGAACCTACTTCAAACTCTTCCAGACATATGGTGCAACTCTCTCTTTCACGTACACGTCTTCTCTTTGCTTCCGAACCCTTAACGCAATCTTCCACTCTCACCCTCTTCAACATCCCCTTCAACGCCGACTTGCTTGCTGGCACCATACCATATCTTCTTCTTCTCTCAAACTCCATTGCCAATTCCCTCAAAGCCCTAGTAATCCAATACCTCTCATCGTGCAAAAAGTCCTCTTCCACGATAATATCCACATATATAGGCAACACTTTACGACCCATGTTAGAAACCCAGTTGCCAATCTTTCGTGCAAAGCAAACCACTTCATCGGCTATACAGGCATGAAAATCTTCGTGGACTTCAGGTCTATAACCGAGAAGAATCGATATTTCTCGACACGAGTAGTCATAGCTCTTGAACATGTCCAAATCTAAGAACACACCTTTGGTGCTAGAGACTTGACTACTTGATCCGCTGCGTAATAAAACAAGATTTCCTTCGCATATTCGGTACAGTGTTCGGCGTTTTACTTGTACAAAGAACTTGACATAAGCTTGAACCTTCGATGATCGTTGCCATGAATCAACGTGGTCGAGGTTGATCTCTGGCTGCCAGACTCGATTGGATACCCGAGGATTAAGCGAATTGCATATTGATAAACAGAAAGAAGAAAAGAATTTGATCTATTCTGAAAAACACTGAGTAAACACAGGTTTTATATTGTGAAAGTATTCCTAATCCGATTGTTAATCGGAATAAGAGTAAAAGTCGGTTTCTAATAGTTTGCTTTGTTCACTGCTCAAAAGGGGTAACTTTATTTTTGCTAAGGGCGGCAAATTAATATATTGGAATATTAAATTATAAAAATTATATATATTTTAATATAAATATATACCACATGGTAATAAAATAAATAAACTTTCATTACATTATCTTATTATATTTTCATTAAACATATTTAAAACGAAATATAAACAAAAAAAAAAATATTATAACTAATGTAAAATCCTTTGTTTTTTATACTGAATTAATTAACTGCCTGATTGACAAATTCAATAATTTTAAAAAATTGGTAGTAAAAGAAACAGCTAAGGGTTCAAACTCTAAACAAAAATTTTCAGTTTCAAATTATAATATCCATTAATTAAAAAAATTAAATTCTTACAAGTTTGAGTTCACAATAGCAGGGTTAAATGAAAGGCTTTGATCTGTGCTGCATTGTGATTTGAGTGCTTGTGGATTTGTGCTAAATGAAAGGCTTGGATTTGTGATTATGTGTGAGTGGGCTGTCGATTTGTGCCGTGTTATATAATACTGATTATTTTATGTTTAAATCTATTATATTTGGATTTGTGCTGCGGTGTGAGTTATAGATATTTTGTGTTGATTGTTTTGTTTTTTTTTTTTTTTTTTTTGGACCAAATTAATGGTGTGGGTATAATAGTGTCGCTGCCTGATATATTTTAATATATTTTTATAATTTATATTTTTTAATAATAGTTTGAGTTGTTCAATTATAATTAAGAGGTACTTAAACACAATTTTGTCTAACTGTTCATACTACCAAAAAAAAAAATTAGTTTCATAATTAATTTATAAAATTATATATTTTCCATTTCAAACTGTACATAGTTGAACCATTTAAAAATGCTAAAACAATCACTAGTAGTTTCCCCCTCTCAATAACAACTATGCAGATGCAGTGTGTATTTTGCGCCATAGATGAAAAAAATGAGTTTTTGAGTGAAGTAAGTTCAAAATTAATTATAAATGATTGTAATACCATAAAAGAATGTATGAGACAACTTTGTTGGGTCAAATTTAATTTATGAAATAAATTATTTTCTTTGTTTAATTTTTTTTGTACATAAAAATTCAGTTATATTTAATTTGGCCCCCTCTAGAAAAAATTCCAGCTTTGCCACTAGTAAAGCAAACTGAATTGAATACATTGGACATGCATGGGTATCTCACACCTTCACACATTCTAACTTAATCCCAAAACTTATCTTTGTTGAAAGTAACTTGTTTCTTCTTATCCATGGACTTACTTTTAAATAAAATGGATTTTTTGTTTCTTGTTTTGTTTATACATTAACAAATATAAAATAAGTGGCGACATTGCAGTGATTACATTGGCAACTCCATTGTGACCAAATCCAAACAAAAATCTTTTTCACCAAACTCTTTATTTAAAATATAAACCTTTAGGGGAGCATCATGTATGTCCTGGTGTCCACAAATCGGCAACTCACTAAGATCAATCCAAACAAAAATTTGTTTTCAAATTCTCTAATTAAATAGAGATTATGGACCACAGTAGAGAAAATCCAATTAAATTTTAATTGGATTCTCAATTTTGCATCAAGTGTCCCATCTAATTTTTAATTTTTGTAACAAATGAATTATTAAGTATAAAAATCAAAGAATCCAAATCCAATTAGATTTTAAATTGGATTTTAATTGGAGTCCAATTTTATTTTATATATATATATATATATATATAATGAGAAACCATTACATATTTTAGAAATGTATGGTTTAAAAAATGTGTAAGTTAATACCATGTATAATTTGAACATCTTTTCAAAAAAATATATAATTTGAACCGTGTATATGAAAGGGATTACACACTAGTGTAGCCATGATTTAGGTACACAGATTAATGCTAATATGCCTGATGCAAAGAAGTGTAAGTCATTAAAAAAATTTTAAGCAAAGCAAGTCATTAATTTAAGAAAAAAAAACCTTGATAACTCTTTTGACAAGGAAGATTAATTAGCCACTAAACTAGACTTGTTCAAATATCAGTTGCTACCCAGAGTTCCCCCAAACACTTCAGTAGAGCAGAATTCCCCTTCGTTATGGAACTAAAAAGAGCCCCAGTGAAGTGCTCAAGGGAACTCTAGGAGACACCTGACTATTAATTCCTTTCTCTTGGTATGGTTTGGTGATAAGAAATTGAACACCAAACCTACCATATTTATAAAGGAGATTCTTTGTGCAAATTTATTCATATACACAGAAAGTGGTGCCCTCAAGGAGAGGAGAGGTAACAGTTAAAAATAAGAGTTATTCACGTATACAAATTAGGTTTCTCGAACTGAACCTGGTAAGAATTGTGGGTAAAATGGGAGGGTAGGGAATATTGAGGTGAGTGGCCAGAAGTTCTCTCCCAAGCTTTTTCTATTGTCATTTCTAAGACCTTTCCTCTTCTATCTTTTTCATATAAGCAAAGCTTAATTAACTTAGACATTACAATTAAATCTTGAAGTCTAAGCGCATTAGCTTAAGGATGGCAAGATAGAGTAATGCTAGCTACAGTTCCAACTTTTTTCACTAACACATTTCAGGAGTAGCTCAGATGGTATATTGATTATGGATCTGTTATGCAGTGGAATTAGAAATTTTTCTTGTTATGCAATGATATTCAAATGGGAGAGATGAGAACTTTTCTTTATCCGTAATTGTCAAGATCACTGCATAGCAGCTTGCTGTGATAGAGTGCAAGCATGGATTTAACCTTTGAGGTAGGAGTGCAGGTCATCATTGTTGAAGGCGATTCTAGAACTAGTTTTTACTATTTTATCATCCTCGCCTAGCTAGAAATTGTTTTCTTTTGGACCATTTGATTCAAGAGGCAAAGTGGAAATGTTCACGGTTTAAGAAGGTTGTCTTTAATTTAATCCCGTCTTCTTGTAATCGACATGCCCTTGCTTCTTCTTCTTTTCTTTTTCTTTTTTTTCTTTTTTTTTTTCTTTTTTGTGCTGAATAAAAGAATGGGTAGGAGGGCAATCGATCTGAGTTGTCATCTTCCACCTAAGCGTGATCATAGTGACACATTATCCATTGGATTTGGGCCTACCCTAGCAGGAGATCCGAATAACCCATGTTAGGACATATATGTTTTAACTTGTTTAAGAACATATGTCACTTAGTTATGTAAATTGGCTAATCCTTTGACAAAATGCACTCTGCTTGTAATTGGGTAGATCTAGGTGTTTTTAATACTTCAAGAAACAATGTTTCAAGGTCAAGTGTTGAAGTCATCAAGTCTGTCCAAGAAAAAGCAAGCTGAAGTGCAAAGTTTTTAAAGCTCGACACCTCTCGATAGCTACCTCGACACCTGCTATCTGTCGAGATTTAAAAAGTCAGAATTCCAATATGATTTTATTGGGATCCGTGAATATGTTTTTGGGACTTCTTTTCTCCTAACCCTAAACAGATAAAAGGATTATTTTAAGAGCCGTTTTAGGTGACACAAGTTGCATTATCATTGAGCAATCTCTGTTTAAGCAAATTATGATCAACAGACGAAGTTCTTGACCTAGTTCATCTTTCATCAAGAAGTTGCTGTGTATTTGCACCATAGGGTTTTGTAACCAAGCATCTTCCTGCTATTCATCAAGTGGATGAACTGAAGAACTTTGCAGCCAACCATTCTTCCTCAGTTGGTGTTCTGAAGTCGCGTACTTGGATCCGCGCATTGGTTAGTCACGTACTTGGGAGCCGTGCATCAAAGGTGGAGACTGTCACTACAGATCAAGTCCAATTGGGTATTGAGGTAAGGGTTCAACTGTAGGTTGGTAAGGTACTTGGGATTCCTTTACTTGTAACCGCTTGATTTGATAATAGTGGAGTTTCGGGAGTGGTGACTTGAAAATCACCCGGTGGGGTTTTTGCCATTAGGGTTTTCCCCATTCGTAAACAAATTACCATGTTATTTATTTTCCGCTGCATATTTAGTTGATTGGTGATTTGTTTGTGCTTCCATAAAATTGCATGATTAATTGATTAATTAATTACTTGGCTAAATTAATTAATTAGGGTTAATCACAAGGGGTCATTCAGATTGTGACCTAACAAGTGGTATCAGAGCAAGCACACTCTGATTAGGATTTAATCTTTGCTGTGTTGATCCATTGACCCCTGTTTGTCATGGATAGAGGACAATCTTTAATTATACCTCATTTATTTGATGGCACTAACTATGCATACTGGAAAGTACGCATGAGAGTTTTCTTGCAGTTTTTAAATGAAAAAGTGTGGCAAGCTGTAGAGATTGGCTGGACTAAGCCAACAGAAGATTCGGCCGATTGGGATGATGCTAAGATCAAGGCGGCTAACTTCAACAGCAGAGCGTTAAATGCCCTATTTAGCGCAGTCACAAATGAGGAGTTCAAAAAGATATCCTCAACTGAAACTGCTAAGGAGGCCTGAACCATCCTCCAGACTACCTATGAAGGCACAAAGGCTGTCAAAGACTCAAAGCTTCAGAGGCTCACTACAAGCTTTGAAGAAATTAAGATGGAGGAGGATGAGTCATTTGATGAGTTCTATGCCAAGCTCAAGGACATAGTGAACTCAGCCTTCAATTTTGGGGAAACCATCCCTGAACCCAAGATTGTAAGGAAGGTGCTCAGATCTCTACCTGAGAGATTTCATGCCAAGATTACGGCAATTGAGGAATCAAAGGATATAGACAAGATTCCTTTGACTGAGCTGGTTGGAAACTTGCAGACCTATGAAATAGGGTTATTTAGGATTGGCAAGTCCAATAAAGGCAAAAGCATGGCCTTGAAGGCGAAGAGCAGTGATACAGATGAGTCTTCTGATGATGAAGATTCCAAGATGAAGTCCTACATCACTCGGCAGTTCAAAAAGTTTATGAAGAATGCCAATGGAAGGAACTTCGACAAGGACCGCAGGCAGTTCAGTTCTTCTCAGTTTAAAAGCCAAGACAAAAGGAAGAAGGATGCTAAGGAGGGCGGTCAGTATACTGTTCCCGCAGGACCAAAGTGCTTTGGTTGTCATGGGTTCGAACACATGAAACATGAGTTTCCTACATATCTGAAGAGCATTGGGAAAAACAAGGCCCTTGCTGTAACCCTAAGTGACACTGAGCCTGAAGATGATTCCGACAATAAGGATGACGGAATCCTAAATGCCTTCACTGCCACAGTCAATCCTACTGAAGGGATTGTTGAAGAAGTGGATGAAGAAGAAGAATTGGTGGAGTCCAAATTTGAGAAGATGGATGATCAAGATGATATCCATTCAGCCTATGAGAAGCTTTACAAGCTCTCTGAAAAGCATGAGAAATTATATAGGCTGGCCACCAAGAAGCTCAGTGAAGTGGAACTCGATCGTGAAGAGCTGTCCACAAAGTTTGATGAGGCGAATCAAACTATTGGAGCACTGAGATTTGAGAACTTTTTGGCTAAGAAGACCAAGAAGTTTGAAGCGGAGCTGTTTCAAGCCAGAGCTCAACTGGAGAGGACCTTAAGTGCAAAGCTTGATGAGATACTCAACAATCAAAAATCTGCTTCGGATCGAACTGGTTTGGGGTATGGTCTTTCTTTCTCTAATACTGCTTCTACTAGCAATACTGTTTTTGTTCCTCCTGCTAATAACACTGAAATTGAGAATGTTGATGTTAAAACTGAATTAGCTAGTGAGAACTTAGACAAGAATAAATCTATCTTAGGAGCACCCCCTAAGCAAGATAAGAAAGATGCTAAGAACCCTAGGGCTAAGAAGGTTAAGTCTCAAAAGCCCAAACAAAAGAAGCAGCATCTCTGTCATCATTGTGAAGTTGCCGGTCATACTCAACCAAATTGCTATAAGTGGCTAGCCACTCAACAGAGAAATTGCATGATAGCATCTGGAAGCCAATCTCAGCTTCAATCCTCTCTTGCTCCTCTTGGAGATCTTCTGAAAGCCCTCATGTTCCTTTCGAACTTGAACGGTTTCAATTCTTCCCCCTCACCGCCGGTTCAAGGATTCAATCAAAGGAAAGACTCCTCCAAGGTGTGGAAGAAAAAGGGCTCTAAGTGATTTCATCACTTTCTTCTCCCTTCTTGTTTTTCTGTTTGTTGCATTGCTTGTGTGTTTTACTTTTCTGCTGAGTCAGTCTAGTTTTTGCTTTGCATTGTTTAACATGTTTTTGTTTGTTTATTTTCAGTTTTGTTCATTTTGTTTTTAATATAAAAATAAAAAAATAAAAAAAAAATTGAAAAATCAGAAAAATACAAAAACAGTGTGTGTTTTGTGTACTTTGGTATTTGTGTACCTTGGATGGCCATTGAAACAAAGTTTCTAAACTTTGTATCTATTGTAGCTTAGATGAGCATCTCTATGCACAACTAAGCAAGTGAGCTTTGTGGCTCTTGTTTGTGATGAGTAAGATTAAGTTATCTCTTAAACTTAATACTCATATCACTCTTTTTGACGAGTAGGACTAGAAAATCCTAAGAGAAAGGATAAATAACCATCTCACCACTGTTACCCGCCAATCATAGTATGACACCTGTATGCTTCGGCATAGCAAAAGTGCAGTGTCATAGACACCTGTGTGCTTCGGCATAGCAAAAGTGCAGTGTCAAAGACATTCGTATGCTTCGGCATAGCAAAAATGCGATGTCAAATGCTTAACATATTGGGTATTTCTTTTCTCTCTTTTTATGCCCATGCATGATATGCTTAAAAGAAAATATGCAAAGAAAATATAAAGCAAAAAGATTAAAGATGCTTTAAATATGATTGCAAGCGTGTTTTCTAGGAGATGTGGGAGTTATAGGATGTACCTCGAAGGTGATAGTCCCCATCAAACAGTTATGATTGTGTGTGAGTTAAAGTTATTTTCTCATATCTCAGATCGTCATAACATGTATACACATATGCAATCTTGCGATGTTTTTCACACACAACAAGCAATATTCTTTGCTACTTTTGATACATGTGCAGGTACAATGTGATTTGGTCATCACAAAGGTTTTACATGTGCTAATGTATGCTCACTAAACTGTCATAACTTGTTTTTGAAATATAAAATTGGTTAGACTTGTTTAGTGTGTGTGTGTGTTTTGCATGATCCATGTGCTTTTAACTTCTTTTGAGAGATGATTTTGAGAGCTTAATATGTTGTTTGGATCTATGGTTGAGGTGTAAGTTGAATTGCATTCATGTCTGTGTTTTTCTCTTCTCGGAAAACTGCTTTTCACTGAAGGCTCGACACCTCCTCGACACCTCCTCGACACCTGGTCATCTGTCGAGCCTCTCAAGCTTTTTTTATCGCAATCTCGACACTTCCCTCGACACTTGGTGGATCGATCGAGAAACCTTCTGTCTTCTCGATACCTTCTCGATACCTTGTCGATCGATCGAGATTCTGATCTCTGAAATTGGTCTTGTACCTCGACACCTTCTCGATACCTGCATTTGTCGAATGCCATTTTCTCGATACCTTCCTCGACAGATTCCTCGATACCTCTCGACACCTCAGCTGTCAAGAATTACTGAGGTGCCTATTTAAGAGCAGATCGCGATTTTCTTCATTTCTCACTCGATCTTTCTCGATCTCTCCGTGTCTGTTCATCTCCCTTTCACTCTCCTTTCACTCAAATCCTCCAACCCTCTTGGATCTTGCACATTCCTTGCTTCAATCACTTGGTAAGATCTCTTTTCTCTTCCTTTTTCATGCATTTCATGTTTTGAAAACCTAGTTTTTGGGATTTTTCATAAAAATTTGGGGTTTTTCAAAATTGTTGAGTTTTTATTGAAATTTTGGGTTGGGTTTGTACTTAGATGATTTCAAAATGTCATACATTGCATTTCATGTGCATTATAATGATATTTTCATGCATTTAGATGTGAGTACTTTGTTTATATGCTGATTAGGATTGGATTGGGCTGAGCCCATGATGATATTTCTGTTTTGCATGTCACATGTTCATGCATTCCCATGCATACGTACTCTTTGTTCATATATCGGTCATATTTGAACTGATTTGGGACTTTTCTGTTTGTCTCCCTCTCTATATCTTTCTCATTCTTTTACGTTAGTAGTGTCTATGGCACCCAAACGTAAATCCACTCCTGCTCGGAACCCTCTGCGTTCTAGAGCATCTTCATCTTCTGATTCTGCTCCTTTTAACCTTCGGTTCCGTGATGGAGATGCTAGCTCTGCCGATGAGATGTCTACATGACACTCTACCCTTTATCACTCGTGACAAAAAGGGGGAGTAGTTTTGGGCTATGAGAGTAGTCATCTTAGGGGGAGAGTTAGTATAGGACGTTTTTGATAGGGGGAGTGTTGTCATTTTTTTTTAGGGATGTAGTGAGGCTATATGTATTTTTTCTTTTCTCTTAGATACATTGGTCTTGTATATGAGGTCCTTTGACCATTCTTACATACATTGTACTTATCTTATCTCTTTTATATGTTGATGTATGTTTCTTTCACCTCTCTCTTCATGTGTTGTTTCTTTTCTATCTTTATACACATGTTCTTTATACTTGTATGCAATCTATTTATTTCTGTTTCACACAAGATGCCTTGATGAGTTTTGTTTAAAGTGTTTCAGAAATACAGGTTGTCAAAGTCTACTTGCCATAAACTCTCTTCTTGCAAAGTTTTTCAAGAGTTTGTGTTAGGATAGATTTTATTGTATTCAACAAGTGAATATGAGTTGAGTGATTTATGACTTCTCTCATATGCTCATTTGTTTGTTGTGGTTTTGTCACGGATTGCCAAAGGGGGAGATTGTTAGAACATATATGTTTTAACTTGTTTAAGAACATATGTCACTTAGTTATGTAAATTGGCTAATCCTTTGACAAAACGCACTCTGCTTGTAATTGGGTAGATCTAGGGGTTTTTAATACTTCAAGAAACAATGTTTCAAGGTCAACTGTTGAAGTCATCAAGTCTGTCCAAGAAAAAGCAAGCTGAAGTGCAAAGTTTTTAAAGCTCGACACCTCTCGATAGCTACCTCGACACCTGCTATCTGTCGAGATTTAAAAAGTCAGAATTCCAATCTGATTTTCTTGGGATCCGTGAATATGTTTTTGGGACTTCTTTTCTCCTAACCCTAAAAAGATAAAAGGATTATTTTAAGAGCCGTTTTGGGTGACACAAGTTGCATTATCATTGAGCAATCTCTGTTTAAGCAAATTATGATCAACAGACGAAGTTCTTGACCTAGTTCATCTTTCATCAAGAAGTTGCTGTGTATTTGCACCATAGGGTTTTGTAACCAAGCATCTTCCTGCTATTCATCAAGTGGATGAACTGAAGAACTTTGCAGCCAACCATTCTTCCTCAGTTGGTGTTCTGAAGTCGCGTACTTGGATCCGCGCATTGGTTAGTCACGTACTTGGGAGCCGTGCATCAAAGGTGGAGACTGTCACTACAGATCAAGTCCAATTGGGTATTGGGGTAAGGGTTCAACTGTAGGTTGGTAAGGTACTTGGGATTCCTTTACTTGTAACCGCTTGATTTGATAATAGTGGAGTTTCGGGAGTGGTGACCTGAAAATCACCCGGTGGGGTTTTTGCCATTACGGTTTTCCCCATTCGTAAACAAATCACCGTGTTATTTATTTTCCGCTGCATATTTAGTTGATTGGTGATTTGTTTGTGCTTCCATAAAATTGCATGATTAATTGATTAATTAATTACTTGGCTAAATTAATTAATTAGGGTTAATCACAAGGGGTCATTCAGATTGTGACCTAACAACCCATAACTATATACCCAGCCTCATCGAGGACACTAGTCCCTTGCTTTAGCTCTTGTGGCACAGTGTAGGATAAAAATGAATTGTTCGCTGCAGGATACCTCTCCAACTATTGCCAAGTTGTGTTACAAGATGATGTATATGTAAACTCTTTTTAATTAATAAAATTTATTTATTTTCATTAATATTAAAACATGCATATTGTTATAATAATCCTTAATTCAAGAAATTAATTTTTTTGGTGGGAATTTTTGAAAATTATTTGGAATGAATACGTGTGTGTAATTTTAGTGAATTTTTCCAACCAAAATTAAAATTAAAAAAAAAATCCTAAAAAACTAAATCTTAATCCGTTTCCAGAGTTAAGTAATTATAAATCTTTAATTAAATTCAACTCAAACTTGCATTTCCCCCCCTCAAGTTGATTTTGAAGAATGTAGAAGGATTATAAGACGCACCGAGGTCGAACCGAGGTTGACCATGATGATGTAATAATTAATTTAATAATTATTTAAAATATGAATAATTATTTCAAACCCGGACTGTTCAACGAACCGTAATGAATAAAGGTTCAAGGTTTTTAAGGTCGAACTGAAGTTGAACCGTCATGATGTAATAATTAATTTAATAATTATTTAAAATATAAATAAATATATTAAATTGATAAAATAGAAAAATTGAATAAAATAGTCTAATTAAATCTATTTTTCATATCAAATAAACTCCAAATTACACACTATTTTTTATGAAAAAAATACACGTGCATATATATATATATATATATATATTCTTTTTTAGGAGAAACTCATATGATTCATTAAACAAGAAAAGGAGTACAATAGAGGCCAAAAGCAAACACAGAGATCAACCTAGGTCTGATTGAATCAGATGAGCTACAAAGGGTGGAGAAACACCCTTCCAAATTTGGTTGGCATGATTACATTTGGAAAATTGGGCAAGCTCATAAGCAAACCTGTTGTAGTCCCTTTTCAAGTGATGAAAAGAGTGGCTATTAAAGGAAGGTTTTGCAAGCTAAATTCCTTGCACCGGTTTCAAAGATGACGTTGGAGAGTTCCATTTCCTGGGCCAAAAGAACATCCTGCTCCATTGCAAAGAATTCTATCTAGTTAGCTGGGTAATGCGAGGGCAACAATTTGCTGAGAGCTGCTACAACTCTTCCTTCCTCGTCTCGAATAACCACACCAACCCTAGAAATCTCAGCACCCCCTATGGAGGTCGTGCTATCTACGTTCACCTTGAAAGTACCAGGAAGAGTCGCTGACTAGCCCATATTGATTGGCTGCTTGGGGGAAAAATCCATTACGATGGCATCTTGGAAGTCCTCGACAAGGTTCTTCGCCATCTCCCAGAGTTGCAGGGGGGATAGGCCATACTCATTATGGACTAGCAAGTTCCTATTGTACCAAATTGGCCAGGAGATGGCAAAGAAATACTTGAGGTGCTATGTGGTGGCGCTAGTGAGGATTTGGTGGACAAGTTCAGTGTAGTCCCTTGCTTGCAGCAGTGATCTAATAGGGCAATCTTGCCAAAGCGACCAAATAGAGAGAGCAGAGTCACAAGAAATTAAGGCATGAGTTAGGCTTTCAGGCTCCTTACCACAAGCAGTGTGCATGCCTTTTGTTTTCATGTTTTCAAACATTGGCAGACCATTCATGCATGCCCTCCAAGAGAAGACTCTGATTTTTGTGGGGAGCTTTAATTTCCAAAGTTTTCTCTAAAGTTGGGCATTTGGGGTCTCCAGATGAGCATTCCCCTTCTTCCATAGTGTTTAAGAGATTGGTAGCAATGTAGTAGGCACTTTTGACTAAGAACTCTCCCCTCTTATTCCCAGTCTAGATGAGTTTGTCCTCGGCCAAATTATGGCTCAAGGGGACTTTTAGAATCTTGTCTGCTTCAATTGGCAGGAAGAGAGCACTAAAAACATTGATTTTCCACCACTTTATCTCTAGGTCTATGAGGGAGGAGACCATCGAAAAGTCATCAAGGGTTCGAGGGGGGGTGATGACCTTATAGGTTGAGGGGGTTGAGAGCCACTTGTCTTCCCAAATGTGGATTAGTCTTCCATTGCCAACTCTCCAACGTGCTCCACTTCTTATGACTTCGAGGCTGTTGAAAATACTCCTCCAGGTATAGGAAGGGGTGCTACCTAAGTTGGCATTAAGCATATCACTGTATGGGAAGTATTTTGCCTTAAGGATATGTGCTAGCAAAGAGCTTGGATTTGTGAGGATTCTCCAGACCTATTTTGCGAGCAAGGCAAGATTAAAGGATTGTAAATTCCCAAAGCCCATACCACCAAGGGATTTCGATTTGCACATCCTCCTCCAACTGATCTAGGCTATTTTTGGTTCTTGTTGTTTGTCCCCACCAAAAGTTCCTCATCATTCTTTCAAGCTCTTCACAAAGGCTCTTTGGAAATTGGAAGCAACTCATTGTGTAGGTGGGGATGGCTTGGGTCATTGCCTTGACGAGAATTTTCCCATAGAGAGCAGTTTGCCTTTCCAGCCACCCAGCTTCTGACCCACTCTCTCTTTTATCTCGGCAAAAACAAGTTTCTTTGACCTGCCAATGATAGAGGGGAGACCAAGGTACTTCGAGTGCCTTGAGTCTTGCATAGGCCCAAGAATGTCATGAAAAGTAGGGTGCAAGTTGGATGTCAAGTATCGAGATTAGGGGAATTCCAATTGAATAACATGACTCCATCAATTTTTTAATTGATATTATATGTGGGGGAGAAAAGTCCAACCAAGCGCATTGGGCCCAAGGCCCTATCTAGGGACCACTGTTGTCCGAAGAGATGAATAAGCTCATTTAGAGGTCCTGAGAAAGGAACATGTCAGGAGAGGAGCATGGCCGTGATCCGAGGAGATGTTCAATGGGCCGAGGAGCCCAATACCCTCGGATCCGAAGAGTCTTGGTCTGACATTCAACCCTTTGCAGCCCAGGTGATTCTCCTGACAGATGTAATGACTGAAATGGACCTCGGACACGAATGAAGATAACTGAAGCGGAGAAATATCTAAGGGACAGACTCCAACCACCGCATTAAATGCACTGCACCTACCCTCCTGGCCGCATTTATGTGGAGAAGACCCCTGAACAGTGCATCCTCATCTACCGCCACTCACACAAGGCTAAAGAACACCTCTGATGGGACATGCACTCAAGTGGGCGTCTAGATGATGAACAAATGGACGGTGAAGATGCAGGAAGGCAGTACTATATAAGGGGAGGGTGTCTCTGATAGTGGGGGATCGAAAATCAAAAGGAGGAAGGAGATACCACTTTATGGTAGCTCCAACAATTGTAACCTAAGTTCATCAATGAAAAACACCTCTTCGGACGAGACACTTACATCCGTCCGAGCAGATATTAATTCGAATTCTCCCATTAGCGCTGCTGTTTAATACTGTTATTTTCATTATTAGCCTAGCTCTTTCACCCACTCTCTACAAATTTATTGTCTCGGGTTCAGTGGGCTCCAAATCCACACCTTCTTGGGCTTGGGCCACAAAATCTGACCCTACATTATATATATCACTTTTTTTTACTATGTGTATGTTAATGATTTCATTGGTTAGGAATTTAACCTTCTCTGCTATGCATGTTATCTCTATCTTTTCTTTTCTTTTCTTTTTTTGTTTTTTTTTGTTTTTTTTTTTGCAACCCCCTCTCTCTCTCTCATAACGGAAATCAAAATTTTTTTTCCATAACTTGGTAGTTAGATTTGAAAAACTGAATGGTTTTTTTTTTTTTTTTTTTTTTTTTTTTTTTTTTTTTTTTTATGAAATTCAAAAATTCAGCATGTATACATTTGATATTTATAAATTTATATTTTTTTCCTTGAAAAATTATATGTGATTTTGGCTTTATGAAGTAAATGTGCATAGAAATCCGTAGTAATCAATGCGACCCAACCATCCATCTGATGATCAAATGCGGGTTTCTTTATTGGATCTAGTTAATGGTGGGCTTAGAGAATTTATTAATAAACTATTTAAAAATATATTTTATACCACTTCTGTGAGAAAAGAAAATTTTCACAAGTTATGCTGAGAGAGAAGAACGAATAAAAGCTGAAGAAGTGGCTTACTATACTCCATACAATCTGAATAATACATAGCTCTCCTATTTATAGGTATGAATAAAGGATAGTTGATTGCATTTCTTTACAAATTGGACTTTGATAACAACAACTTGACAATCTGTTTAACAAAGTCTGTTAATTGACTAACTCCCTAACTGTTAATTGCCTTGTGACCCAAACTGTCTTCACTTGATCATACTGAGTCATCGTTGGCTGAGTGATCTGGTCTTGTAGCTGCTAGATGGAATGACATGTCATCAAGTGAGTTAGCTCTGACTTTGTCTTTTCTTTTTTCTTTTTTTCTTTTTTTGAGATGAATGGTAGAAAGCTCTGACTTTGTCTTTAATTTGACTGTAGTTTGTGATGTACCTTTCTAATAGAACCTCATTACCTTTCCTTTGTGTCATTGTATGTATTTATTTCTAAATAAATAATAATAATAACAGAAATATCAAATTCTTCCTTCTGTATTTTCTTTGTATGGAAATAATATAAAAAATGAAGATTAATTCCACTTCTCCATCCGTGTGCTAAGGCACTTTCTTGAAATTATAGCCACAGCGCACAATGATGAAATAGAATATGTGCCTCAAATGAATGATTAATACAACTATTCACACATTTGACCTCAGCAAGATTGAGATATTTTAATTTGTCTATCAAAACGTATACAATGTCACCTTAAAAGATGCATGACCAGGAATGACAAAAGCAGTTGCTGCATCACTGCATGCATGGACAAAAATTGCAAGGCAGAGGATTTTCGAACATGCATGCGGCACTGCAATACATGACATTGAAACACAATACAGTGGACAATTTTGCAATTCATAAAATGCTAAAATACCCACAAAGCATATCTAACTTGAATGGGAAGCATTAAAAACAGTATTCAAATTGCACCAAAAAATTAATGAAATTAACAGTGGCGGATATATATATATATATATATATATATATTTTTTTTTTTTTGAAACTTTTTAAGTGAGCTTTTGCTAAACTTTAGGAAGCAGAAAAAGGAAAGATCTACGGAACAGGCTAGTTCATACTTCATAGTATCCATGATATAGCTAGGCTATCAAATAAACCCTTTTGACTAAGAAGATTAACCACCAAGCTAGGCTTTGTTCAAATGTCAATTGCCACCCAGAGTTCCCCCAAACACTTCAGTAGAGCAGTATTCCCCTTCTTCAAGGGTGTAATAAGAGCCCCGGTGAAGTGTTCAAGGGAACTCTAGGAGACACCTGACTCTTCCTTTCTCTTGGTATGGTTTGGTGGTAAGAAAATGCACACCAAACCTACCATATTTATAATGGAGGATCTCTGTGCTAATTCATTCATATACACAAAAGTGCCCTCATGGATAAGAGATGGAACAGTTAAAGATGAGAGACATCCATGTATGCGAATTAAGTTTCTCGAATTGAACCTAGTCAGAATTGTGGGAAGAGCAGGAGGGCAGGGAAGAATATTGAGATGAGTGGTCACCAGTTCTCCCAAGCTTTTTCTACTATCATTTCTAAGACCTATCCTCTTCAATCCTATTCATATAAGCAAAGCTTAATTAACTTAAACCTTAACCCAGAGCTAGGCCGACTACTCCAAGAGCACTCATCCATAGGTCAGTTACTAGTACCTTTTTTTTTTCTTTTTTTTTCTTTTTTTATATGTGAAGTGGGCTATTAAATAAGCACAATAGTTTCTTTTAAACAGATTTGCAAAAATCTCTTCCAACATGTTAACGTGTATAATATATTGTGGACTTTAGGCCTAGTTAGGTTACTTGTATAGCACACATATTTACTTGTACTGCACACATATGCCTCCTATATAAAGGCACCTATGTACATTCTTTCATTATGAAATACAATACAGTTACATTCAGTATTTCTAACATGGTATCAGAGCCACTACTCTAATTTCTTGTGTCTTGCAGTCTTGTCTTTGTTGGTATTTTTCGCTGCCTCGACTTCTTCAGTCAGTAAACCTTTTCTGTGCCCTCTCCTAACCGCTCCACTGCCGTCAGAGGTGCCCAAGGTTGAATCTTCACCGCCAGAAGCTCGATCACTGCCACCAAGATCACTGCCTCCATCGGATCTTCCACATCGGACCTCCGATTAAGACATAAGACATATCAACGTGTAGATTTTCAACCGATCTACACAAATCTGCCGGAATCATCATCATCTGACACCCTCACGCGCCACTAGTATTGCTCCGATCCTGTTGCCGCCACCTCTGTCGAAAACGTCTTTCTCCGATCTACTTAGTCGGAGAAGAATTGGCATCATCGAAAGTCACACGCGCCGCCTGAAATTCTCTGCAACATCAGCTATGCGCCACACGTGTCGCCCTGCTGCCACTAACGTCACTTGCTGACGTCATCTGCTGACGTCAGCACCCAGTCAGTGCTTGCGTCATCTTCTGTTGACTTTGACCGTGCGTTGACCGTTGACTTTGACCCAGAGTTGACTTTTTGCAGTCCAGGTGCTCCTTATCCAGTTTTTCGCGTAAATTTCATTTTTGCATATTTTGCTTGTAAATGAAGAATAAGGGCAGGTCTTCTTCTTATTGCAACAATCGTCGCTGCCAATCCATCAAACGTTTTTGCAAATTTTGCAAACGTTTTGGCCACAATATTGAGACTTGCTATCATCACAACAAATCAGCTGTTTCAATTTCTGCTGCTACTGTTGCTAACACTGAGAGTGTCCAACCAATGGCTCCTGTCTCTGCACAGTCTAAGTCTTCTGGATCCACTTTCTCCATTTCCAGAGATGACCTTATAAATATCATCGCCAATGTCATTCGTATGGTTGGTAATGCATCTTATTCCTCTTCTCTCTCAGCTTTATCTTGTATGTCTCCTACCTCTTGGCTTATGGATTCTGCTTGTTGCAATCACATGACACCTTACTCGTCCTTATTTTCTGACCTTAAACCTACACTGCACCCTCTTAATATTCGCACAGCAAATGGTTCCACAATGTCTGGTCATAATATAGGTTCAGTTTCAACCTCCAACCTCTCGGTTCCTGGAGTCTTTAATGTTCCTGACCTTTCTTATAATTTATTTTCTGTGGGACAATTAGCTGAGTTGGGTTATCGCATTACCTTTAATTATTCTGGGTGCATTGTGCAGGATCCTAGGACGGGACAAGAGCTTGGAACCGGTCCCAGAGTTGGGCGTATGTTTTCCGTGGACAACCTTCGTCTTCCACTTGTTGCTCCTGTTTCTGTTGCTGCAGCTACTGCAGTTTCTTCCACTCCTTCCCTTGCACTTTGGCATGCTCGACTTGGTCATGCATCTTCCTCTCGGGTACAACAATTGGCTTCTAGAGGTTTGTTAAGTTCAGTGTCTACAGAAAACTTTGATTGTGTTTCATGTCAGTTAGGAAAACAACCAGCTTTACCTTTCAATACTAGTGAATCAATATCCACTGATATCTTTGACCTTATTCATTCTGATGTTTGGGGGTCGTCCTCTTTCTCTAGTATTGGTGGGTCTAGATATTTTGTTGTCTTTGTTGATGATTACTCTCGCTATAGCTGGATTTTTAATATGAAACATCGTTCTGAATTATTGGAAGTATATTCTAATTTTGCAAAATTGGTTGAAACTCAATTTTCCAGACGCATCAAAATTTTTCGATCTGATAATGCTCTTGAATATACTCAATATGCTTTCCAAGTTATTTTGCAATCCTATGGCACTGTTCATCAACTAACTTGTCTAGGTACCTCTCAGCAAAATGGTAGAGCCGAATGAAAACTTCGTCATATTCTTGACACTGTTCGTGCTCTCCTTCTCTCTGCCAAAGTTCCTGCTCCTTTTTGGGGTGAAGCTGCTCTTCATGCTGTTCATACTATTAATCGCATTCCGAGTCCTGTTATCCAAAATCAAACTCCATATGAGCGCCTTTTTGGGTCACCTCCAGACTATCACCACCTTTGCTCCTTCGGTTCTGCTTGTTTCGTTCTTCTTCAGCCACATGAACATAACAAACTTGAGCCTCAGTCAAGGCTTTGTTGTTTTCTTGGCTATGGCGAAACTCAAAAGGGGTATAGGTGTTATGATCCTGTCTCTCATCTTCTTCGTATCTCCCGTAATGTTGTCTTTTGGGAACATCGCCTTTTTGTCAAGCTCTCTCATTTCAGTGCTTCCCTGTCTTCCTCCTGTCTTAGATCTTTTTCCAGATGAGGCACATATTCCTTCTGTAGCTGCTCCTGATCCTCCTGTAGTTGCTCCTGATTCTGTTACTGTAGACTTCTCTGTCCAACCACCAGATATCACTGATCCCTTTCCTAGTTCACCCTTTAATGAACAGGTGGAAGATGAACAGGTTGAAGATGAGCTACCCAACCCCAATTCTGAGCTTAGGTCTCTTGCTCCTGCTCCGCCTGAAGATCTTGCACAAGACATTCCACCTCGTCACTCAACTCGGGTAAGATCTATTCCTACACATTTACTTGACTATCATTGTTACACTGCCCTTGCTACACTACACGAGCCTCACACCTATCGTGAGGCTTCCACTGACCCTTTATGGCAGATTGCAATGAAAGAGGAACTTGATGCATTATCTAAAAACCATACTTGGGATTTGGTGACACTTCCTCCTGGAAAATCTGTGGTTGGTTGTAAGTGGATCTACAAGATTAAGACTCGCTCTGATGGGTCCATTGAGCGCTACAAAGCTCGTCTTGTTGCAAAAGGTTTTACACAAGAGTATGAGATTGATTATGAAGAGACCTTTGCTCCGGTTGCTCGTATCTCATCTGTTCGTGCCCTCTTAGCTGTTGCTGCTACCAGTAAATGGGACCTTTTTTAGATGGATGTCAAAAATGCATTCCTTAATGGGGATTTAAGTGAAGAAGTGTATATGCAACCTCCTCCTGGTCTCTCTGTTGATTCAAACAAGGTTTGTCACCTTCGACGTGCACTTTATGGTCTTAAACAAGCTACACGAGCTTGGTTTGCCAAATTCAGCTCTACCATCTCTCACTTGAGTTACATGGCCAATCATTATGATTCTGCCTTATTTCTTCGTCGCACTGACAAAGGCACTATATTATTTCTCCTATATGTGGATGATATGATCATAACTGGTGATGACCTCAGTGGCATTCAAGAACTCAAGGCTTTTCTCAGTCAGCAGTTTGAGATGAAAAATCTTGGACATCTCAGCTACTTCTTGGGTCTTGAAATTACTCATTCTACAGATGGACTTTATATTACTCAAGCCAAGTATGCCTCTGAACTCTTGTCTCGAGCTCGACTCACTGATAGCAAGACTATTAACACTCCAGTTGAGCTTAATGCGCATCTGACTCCCTCAGGGGGGAAACCATTGTCTAATCCCTCTCTTTACAGACGCTTGGTTGGTAGCTTAGTTTATCTCACTGTCACTCGTCCAGACATTTCCTATGCTGTTCACCAGGTGAGCCAATATCTGTCTGCACCACGATCGACTCACTATGCTGCAGTTCTGCGCATTCTTCGATACCTAAAGGGCACTCTCTTCCATGGTCTTTTCTACTCTGCTCAGTCTCCTCTTATTCTCCGTGCATTTTCTGATGCTGATTAGGCAGGAGATCCCACTGATCACAGGTCCACCACTGGTTATTGCTTTCTTCTTGGTTCTTCTCTGATTTCTTGGCGAAATAAGAAACAAACTCATGTAGCCCGCTCCAGTACTGAAGCAGAATATCGTGCCCTTGTTGATACCACATCTGAGCTCCTTTGGCTACGATGGCTTCTTAAAGACTTAGGTGTGTCTACATCCTCTGCTACTCCTCTTTATTGTGACAACCAGAGTGCTATTCATATTGCTCACAATGATGTTTTCCATGAACGGACTAAACACATCGAGATCGATTGTCATTTTATCCGTTTTCATCTTGTCCATGGTACTCTCAAGCTAATCTCAGTCTCCTCTAAAGATCAACTTGCAGATATCTTCACCAAGTCACATCCTAAGGGACGCCGTCGTACTTTGGTTGACAATCTCAAGCTGGTCTCACATCCACCTTGAGTTTGAGGGGGGCTGTTAACGTGTATAATATATTGTGGGCTTTAGGCCCAGTTAGGTTACTTGTATAGCACACATATTTACTTGTACTGCACACATATGTCTCATATATAAAGGCACCTATGTACATTCTTTCATTATGAAATACAATACAGTTACATTCAGTATTTCTAACACAACACATACATGGAGACTCGTAAAACAATATCCACATCTATAATTGAAACAAATCACATGGCTCGTTAAATATGTTATGTAGCTAAAAAAATACAAATGAATTATTTTATCAATTGTCACATGGTATGTTGAAGGACTTTTCCGCAAAGAAATTTGAAGGTAAACTTTTTTAATTAAATTATAAATGCACCAATTTCAAGTTTTATTATTGGGTGGCTAGTCCCTCACCACCTGGCCAATTACTGACACTCCTCTATATATATATATATATATATATATATATATATCTAGCAAGCTTGTCATTGTCACTTCAAACAATTTGTGAGAAAGTTGTGTTTATAACTTTATAGATGAATAAGTTTTGGGGCATGGTTTATTTTGGAATATTATGTCCAAGATTTGATTGGTGGTCAAAAATGTTGTGGGCCTGGTACTTAAATACTCAATATATAGTAAACTTCAAGTTTCTAGTTTTGTCTTTCCCTGTAATTAAAGAAGTCCTGTGGCGACCGCAATTTGATGTATATACCGGAATCTACAAAAAATCTAGGTTGATGAGGGTGAAAAGGAAAGGCCCCGATTGAATGGGTAGAATTGTATGTGGCCTTTCATCTCAAGATTCTTAAAGTTCAATCTAGTACACAGTTCTGTCCAGGTTCACTGACAAGGCTTTGTCTTCTCCATTTGAACAGATTGAACTTTCATCTCAAGATTCTTAAAGTTCAATATAGTACAAAGTTCTGTCCAGGTTCACTGACCTTTAACTTTTTATTGACCTCTCCAGAGCTTGCTACATTATTATCATTTTTTTAAAATAAAATTATTTTGTTTAGTTCAAACTTAACAATGAATGAAACTCTATCTCTCTCACAAGTCTAACTTAAACTCAAACTCATCATTATCATTTTTTTTTAAACAAAATTATTTTTGTTTAGTCTAAGCTTAACAAGAAGTGAAACTCTATCTCTCTAACAAGTCCAAGCTAAACTCAAACTTTGATAATTTATCTCTAAATTTGCGAGGTTAATCGTGAACACTATAAAAGCCGTGCAAACCCCAATATTTTTTTTAAAGCCGAGTAGAGGTATAAGCTCTTCTTTTGCTATTTTCTTCTCCTCTACTTTGTTAAAATATATATATATATATATATATATATATATATATATTTTTGCTATTTTATGGTTTTTCATGTATTTTTTAAAAAGTAATTTTAGTACAGAGCCACCAAACTCTCTTTAACTGTTTTTTACAAATAAAAAAGTTTGCAATAATTGAAATTTAAGGTTGCTACTACTACATATATATAAAACCGAAACTTTTGACTTTTTATTGACCACTCCAGAGCTTGACACATCATAATCATTTTTTTTTTAAATAAAATTATTTTGTTTAGTCCAAACTTTACAAGGAGCGAAACTCTGTCTCTCTAACAAGTCCAACTTAAATTCAAATTCATCATTATCATTTTTTTTAAAACAAAATTATTTTTGTTTAGTCCAAACTTAACATTGAGTGAAACTGTATCTCTATAACAAATCCAACATAAACTCAAACTCAAACTCAAACTCAAACGTTGATAATTTATCTCTAAATTTTCGAGGTTAATCATGAATATTATAAAAGCCGTGCAAACTCCAATAATTTTTTTTAAAGCTGAGTAGAGGTATGAGCTCTGCTTCTACTAATTTCTTCTCCTCTACTTTGTTTAAATATATATATATATATATATATATATATATTATGGTTTTTCATGTATTTTTTAAAAAGTAATTTTCATACATGAATCACCAAATTCTCTTTAGCCGTTTTTTACAAGATAAAAAAATCTTGCAATAATTGAAATTTAAGGTTGCTACTATTGCATATGTCTTTGCTTCACCTCATGATATGAAAGTATGTTAATTTCTTGAGTAAAAATCTTATATATGATATATTAAGAGGAGGTATGACTTTCATTATTTCAACATGAGCTTCTACTCAATATTTTTTAGCATTGGCCACATGCTGATAAGATTCGTTTAAAGTTTAGACCCGTTAAAATTTGAAACTTATTGCTTTATGGGTTTGTGTACTTCTTTCTTTTTCTTATATTTCTCTTTTAAATAGTCATATATTTTTTGAATTTTTTTAATGACTTATTCTTTAATTATATATCTTTTTTGCATTTTGGAAGTTTTAACATTTGAATTTGTGCAGTCACACACACACACACACACATATATATATAAATAATTTGTAGGCTCTAAATTTTTGATTCCTTTCAATAGTTATAACCATGAATTATTCTTTTGAATGTAACTCATTTTTCTCTTATACTTCTCTATTGTTTAGTCATATATATTTTGTTTTGTTTCAATAATTTCTAAGCAGTGAATCATCTGATTCTTTAATATTTTTTTGTCTTTCAAAAGTTTTAATATCTGAATTTTTTTAGTTATTTTTTTGCAGTATCTAAAACTATCTGACAAATTTTTTGTAAGCCATTGAACGTTCAAGCAATGTCTTCTTCATCAAATTGTAACACAAATTGAAGTCATACAAGAGCAAATCATGCAATGGTATAGTTTCTTAATCAATTTAAGATTTTATAAAATTATTTTAGTCTACCGCATAAATAGGTAGGCTCCCGTGCATAACACGGGTTAGTGATTAGTAATTTATAAGATTTAGATATTTTTGAATATTAATATACCACGTGCTAATAAACTATATAAACTTTCACTACTATTTATTATAACTAATAATAAATTCATAGTTCTTCATTATTTTATTTTATTTTCATCAACCATATTTAAAAGGAAATATAAACAACAAAAAAATTATAATTAAAATCCTTTGTTTTTTTTTATACTGAATTACCTGATTGACTAATTCAATAATTTATTGAAATTGGTAGTAATCCGAACTAGCTAAAATTTTCAATTTCAAATTATAATGTCCATTATATGATTGAGTAAGCATTTAATTATCCTTATTTGCACAGTAAAGACTACTGAATAGTGAATACATTGGATATGCATGGGTATCTCACACCTTCACACATTCTAACTTAATCCCTAAACTTGTCTTTGTTGAATGCTACTCTCGTTTCTTCTTATTCATGGAGTTATTTTTAAATAAATTGAATTTTTTATTTCTTGTTTTGTTTTTACATTAAAGAATATAAAATAAGTGGGGACATTGCAGTGATTAGACATGGCAAAACGGGTCAGAATTTTCTGACCCGACCCGACCCGACCTGAAAAATACCCGACCCGAACCCGATTTTTTTGACCCGAAGCAAAAACGGGTTGACCCGTGACCCGACCCGTGTTTTTTGCGGGTCAACCCGACCCGACCTGCGACTCGAACCGAACCCGAACCATTTTTTTAAAACTTTTTTTTTTTTTTGGTAAAAAAATAGTAAAACTAAGACAATATTGGTTTAATTTTTTATTGTGAACTTTAAGGAAACAATTGATACATTTACATAACTATATGCAAATTAATTGAAAGATAAATGGTTAAACATTCTGTAATGAGTAAATATTTTTAGATATCAAATAGCAAAGTACATGCCAAGATAATCTAGTTACAATAGAGTTAAAAACATAGATTTAAAATTGTAGACATGTGAGAAATATTCACAAGTGTGAAAATAGTGAAGCTAAAGTATCAAATTAGCATAAATTATGAATACTTAGACCTATTTTTTAATAATTTATGTCCAAAATAAACGGCTTTTCAAAATAAATTATGATATTTCCTAGAGTGTGTGTTGCTTAACAATAATATGATATTCATAAAAGAGACCATGTATAAATAAGTAAGCAATTAAATTTTAAAGTATATCTCAAATTGAAATAGAGTGTCAACCACAACTGATAATAGATTATAAAATTAATTTTCAAGATTGTAAATTTCTTATATATTTTTATTCTTTATCAAATAAGTTATCCAATAAGTCATTTGTAATTTTGTTTTATATTTGGAATGTTGATATTGTGTAGAAATAAAACTTGTGTATTTGTTTTACTTATCTTTGTGTTATTTTGTTTTAGATAGTAATGTTAGGATTTGTATAATTTTAAAATTGTTGAATAAGTATTAATAAGTTTAACTGAGTTCATTCTTGATATAAGTGGTGAATTCAAAATAATGCATTTTACATTAAGTAATTTGTTGCATAACTTTCCAAATGACAGATACATGTTTTCTATATAAAAATAAATAAAAAAAAAAAAAATTCATGTGAAAAATACGGGTCAACCCGACCCGACCCGAACCCGATTTTGACCCGCTTAAAATGACCCGTTTTTTGACCCGTGACCCGTTTGACCCGCAACCCGATTGACCCGACCCGAACCCGACCCGACCCGCCCGTTTTGCCATGTCTAGCAGTGATTACATCGGCAACTCCAATGTGACCAAATCCAAACAAAAATCTTTTTCACCAAACTCTCTATTTAAAAAATAAAAACCTTATAGGGTATAGGGAGCACCATGTATGTCCCGGTATCCACAAATTGGCAACTCCACTGAGATTAATCCAAACAAAAATTTGTTTTTAAATTCTCATAAAAAATAAATGAAATTAAATTTAAAAGAAAATTTGTGGCTGTCACGTGGAAGTGCCCACATAATGATACAAGGAATGTGCAATAAAAATGACAAAGCACCCTCAACTCATGAATCATGATATTTGTATTTTATAAGACTATATAAAAAGAACTTCTTCTTTTTTAGGTCCTCTCAAAAATATCTTTCTTTATGGTCGATTGTAAGAGTTGCGTATGAAGTAGTTGATAACATAGTTACACTTTTTCTCTTGATAAAATTTATTGTGAGATATTGGGGTAAACCAAAATTCTAATTGTATTGTTTCTTTTTTTTCACATCTTGCTCGTATAGTTTTGATTAGACATGGCAAAATTGGACTTGATATGTCAGCCCGACCTAAACTCAAATTTTTCGACAAATATCAATTTGTTGAACTGGCTCTTTCTTATCATAGGAGAATCCAAATTAATAATTTTCACATCAAGTAATTTGCTACATAACTTACTAAGTGGAAAAATGGGTAGAATTCGGATAAAAAACAAGTCATTTGGGAATAACATTCATTTACCCTTTTAAAACAAAAGAAGAAGAAAATAACTCTATTCTTGAAAGCACTAGTGGATGTGTAGGTTTTATATTGAAAAAGTATTCCTAATCCGACTGTTAATGGGAATAAGTGTAAAACCTGGCTTCTAATCATTTATAAGATTTAGATATACATGAATACTAGTTGCTAACTCGTGCTATGCAAGGGAACCTACCTTGCATGATTTGCTCTTTTGTGTTACAATTTGATGAAGAAGTCATTACTTGAAATTCGTAAGCCATTGCCTTTGATTAGCAATGTTTAATAAGCAAAATGCCTTTTATTTATCAAACTTTGATCATATTGACCAATGGAATGAAGACAAAAATTCACCCAATTGATGAATTTCAAAGCTATCTAGGCAATACTATCCACCATGACCTCTTCCAATGATTTTTTTTTTTTTTTTTTGGCTTATTCATACTCAAACTGTGAATAAATGCTGAATTCAATATAATTTTCTTAATTGGATGTCAGATTTATCAATTTTGTGCATCAAAGTTTAAAGTGCATCAAAGTTTAAAATAACTAAAATACCTTTTGTTTATCAAAATTTATCATGTTGAGTTGTTGACTAATGGCATGAAGACAAAAATTCATCCAATTGATGAATTTCAAAGCTATCTCAACGATACTACCCATCATGACCTCTTCCAATGGATTTTTTTTCTTTGGCCTATTAATGTTTACTCGGATGTTGATTGGTCTAATGCTCATCAACGTTTGAGTTTGAGTTTAAGATGAACTTATTAGAGAAATAGAGTTTCACTCCTTATTAAGTTTGGATTAAACAAAAATAATTTTGTTTAAAAAAAATGATGAGTTTGAGTTTAAGTTGGACTTGTTAGAGAGATAGAATTTCTCTCCTTGTTAAGATTGAACTAAAAAATAATAATTTTATTTAAATATTGTGCTGACGTGGAAAATTATGGGAGCTTCAGAGGCCTCAAAGGATTCAGTTTTATATATATACTAGTATTATGCCCATGTGATGCACGGCTTAATTAGGAAGTTATGTGTAAATGAATCATAATTAATGAACCATGCGAATAAAACCACATTAATTTATAAATATAATTGAGTCAGTTTATACAAACACCATTTATGACTTCAAAACTCTTTTCTTTTAGAAACTTCATGACTCCACATGTTTGGCTTCATAGAACCCTTTACGAACCTTTTTGCAAAATTAAATATTTATAAGTATTAATAAAATAAATGATGAGAAAAATGAATAAAAAAATATTTGGAACTTAATCATATGTAATAAATATATATATATATATATATATCACTCCTGTGTGGCTTAATTCACAAAACATGAATTGCATGAAATAAACTAAAATACCTAAAAAAGAAGAAGAATGAAGATCTCAAAATAGCAATAACTTCTTATAAACAAATTTAAAAGTTATGACATAGAGAGTATTTCAAACTCCATGAAATTATTATATGTACAAAACCTAATCAACATGACACGTGGATAAAAAAGAGGGGGGAATCATAAATAATTCTGGTTGTTATTGATTAGAATTTTAATTCTATTAGGAGTTATTATGAAACACCATACCTTTATGTTTAGCATAAATCTACCTAAATTTTCTAATTTTCTAAAAAGAAATGGCAATGCACTAAGACATGGAAATCTAAATATTAGAAACTAAAACAAAGTGATTTTTGTATGAAGAAAATTAAAGATAGAGATCAAGGTTAATTTACCTGATTGGTACATTCAATACCAAATTGAAGAAGCAAACTACGAACAATAAGCATCCAAACCCTTTAGGCAAAACCATTGATAAATGCACCAAATATTCTAAGCCAAAGCATCGTAGTGTCCCACTTCCATATCTATATAGAAATAACACCAATTATGTAAGAAAAAATACATAAGGGTTGCAATACTTGTAGTATGTTGAGATCATAGCCAAAAATCGAATCATGCTATAAGCATGTTATTAAGAGTTATAACTTTGGCAATAAGTTTTAATGGATAATTGAAAATACCTCCTTTAACATTAACATAAGATGAGAATTGAGTAGTACTACCTTTTGGCGAGGTCTTGCATGCTGAAAGTGCATCCTTTCTTGGACTATTCTTGTGAACAACAATTTGTATAATGAGTAAAATCAATAAAAAATAATTTGTATACCCTATGTAAAACAAAGCAAAGATCAAATTGAAAGCAGGAAAAATTTTATATAAAAATATGTCTCATTATAAAATAAAAACCACTTTAAAAAAGGCTAACTTGAAAAGAAAATAAAATTCACACATCCATTAGCATCGTTGAAGCTTTCATTACTCACCTAGCATCGTGATTGAAGTTTTATTATTTCATTCAAGGTCACACCTATATTATATAGGTGTTAGATACATCATATAGAAGTTTGATTGAAAGAAGGCCTCCAACTCTTCATACCTAATGTTTTTAAAGAATTATAAGTCTATCCATAATTCCTCTTATGCACAGATACTCTTGTACTATTTTCATGGTGTGAGTGGGCAGATGTTTATGATTATTATTTTGTGATATGGATTACATCTTGTAGGATTATAATTTTTGTTAAATCTTATCCCTTAATCAAGAGTTTTGTAGCTTGATATTCTAATAAAATATTATTTATTTAATAATAATAATAATTAATATATAAAATGTAGGTTGCAACTTGATCAAAATAAAAACAATGAAAACATGGGATGAAATTTATGTAGGTTGCAACTTGAGGAAAATAAAAACAATGAAAATATGGGATGAGATTTAAATTTAGAAAAAAATTTAAATAGACTTTTAGTTAGAGTAGAATTAAAATTCTAAAATTTAGATGATAAAATTTTATCTGAATTAAATTTTTGTATGTTAAATACTATCCCTTAATTTAAGAAATATATCCTAACAAATAAAAATAATAATGTTAATCTCATTTTATTTCAACACTACACGTAAAAAATAAGGATTGAATAGATTAGATGAAGAATTTAGCTTGATATTCTAATAAAATATTATTTATTTAATAATAATAATAATTATTGTAAGGTATAAGAACCCCATCTAATTGTATCCTTACCGCGGTGCCTGGCGCGGTGCGGTTTTGCCCTTCGTCCCCGAGTGCAAGACCAAGCAAGGGCTAGACCTTGGACTTGTAATCCCACATCGGTTAGAGAGAGCGCCCCACTACCCTTTATAATGCTTCAGGAGCTTGGGTAGTGTACCACTACTCACGTGTGAGTAGTGGTACACTCATGCAAGCCCCAGAGGCATATAAAGCATGGGTGGGGCGCTCCTCCTTCTGATGTGGGACTCCAGGACTTGGGGCTGAGACTATGAAACCCCCCTTGGCTTGCCTGCACTCGGTCGAAGAGGGCAAAAACCGCATCGCGCCTGGCACCGCGGACGGACAACAATTAGACGGGGCGGAGGCAAGCTAAGGCTCATCCTAACCCCAAAAAGCGCTTTTTGTAAGGTATAAGAACCCCATCTGATTGTATCCTTACCGCGGTGCCTGGCGCGGTGCGGTTTTGCCCCTCGTCCCCGAGTGCAAGACCAAGCAAGGGCTAGACCTTGGACTTGTAATCCCACATCGGTTAGAGAGAGCGCCCCACTACCCTTTATAATGCTTCAGGAGCTTGGGTAGTGTACCACTACTCACATGTGAGTAGTGGTACACTACCCAAGCTCCTGAAGCATTATAAAGGGTAGTGGGGCGCTCTCTCTAACCGATGTGGGATTACAAGTCCAAGGTCTAGCCCTTGCTTGGTCTTGCACTCGGGGACGAGGGGCAAAACCGCACCGCGGTAAGGATACAATCAGATGGGGTTCTTATACCTTACAATTAATATATAAAATGTAGGTTGCAACTTGATGAAAATAAAAACAATGAAAATGTGGGATGAAATTTATGTAGGTTGCAACTTGAGGAAAATAAAAAAAATGATAACGTGGGATGAGATTTAAATTTAGAAAAATTTTAAAATAGACTTTTAGTTAGAGTAGAATTAAAATTCTAAAATTTAGATGATAAAATTTTATCTGAATTAAATTTTTGTATGTTAAATACTATCCCTTAATTTAAGAAATATATCCTAATAAATAAAAATAATAATGTTAATCTAATTTTATTTCAACACTACACGTAAAAAATAAGGATTATGTAGATTAGATAAAGAATTTGGATTGTAATCAAATTAAGATTTTTATCAACTTAGAAATTATAGTGGAAGAAAAATTAAATATATTTTTTCTTAAAATCTAAAATTAAATGTAAAAAAAATTCTGCAATTTGAAGAAGCCACTTGGCGCAACTACGGCTTCGAAGCCCAACTTTTATTATATAGTCTATGATATAGATTAATATACCACATGCTAATAAAATACATAAACTTTCAATACTATTTATTATAACTAATAATAAATTTGTAGTTCTTCATTATTTTATTTTATTTTCATCAACCATATTTAAAAGGAAATATAAAAAAAAAATTATAATTAAATCCTATGTTTTTTTATACTGAATTACCTGATTGACTAATTCAATAATTTATTAAAACTGGTAGTAATCCGACCTAGCTAGGGGTTTAAACAGCAATTTTCAATTTCAAATTATAATGTCCATTATATGATTGAGTAAGCATTTAATTATCCTTATTCTCATAGTAAGGACTACTAAATAGTGAATACATTGGATATGCATGGGTATCTCACACCTTCACACATTCTAACTTAATCCCTAAACTTGTCTTTGTTGAATGCAACTCTTGTTTCTTCTTATTCATGGAGTTATTTTTAAATAAAATGAATTTTTTATTTCTTGTTTTTTATTTTTTACATTAAAAAATATATAATAAGTGGGGACATTGCAGTGATTACATTGGCAACTCCAATGTAATTACCAAATCCAAACAAAAATCTTTTTCACCAAACTCTCTATATAAAAATAAAAACCTAATAGGGTATAGGGAGCATCATGTATGTCCCGGTATCCACAAATTGGCAACTCTACTGAGATCGATCCAAACAAAAATTTGTTTTCAAATTCTCATTAAAAATAAACTAAATTAAATTTAAAAGAAAACTTGTAGCTGTCACATGGCAGTGTCCACATAATGATACAAGGAATATGCAATAAGAATGACAGAGCGCCCTCAACTCATGAATCATGATATTTGTATTTTATAAGACTATAAAAAGATTTTTTTTTTTTTTTTGGTGATAGTTCTCTCTCAAAAAAAAAAATTTCTTTATGGTCGATTGTAAGAATTGCGTATTTAGTAGTTGATAATATAGTTACACTTTTTTCTCTTAAGAAAATTTATAACCAAAAGAATACTATATTGTGAGATATTGGGGGAAACCAAAATTCTAATTGTTTTGATTAGACATGGAAAAATTGAACTTTGAAAGCACTAGCAACAGTTGTACACTTGAAGAAATTGAAGATGAGTTAAGTCCAATCCCAACGGTAAAGAAGAAACAGGGCAAGTTAGACAATATCGTTCTATTTACCTGAAACGCAGTCGTTTTGCTATGTTTAACTTAAGTGTTAGCACGTGTGCACGTGTGTTAGGCAGTTAGAGTAGATTGGGTTTGTAACTATGCTTTAGTGATTGTGTATATATTAGAGAATGCTCATCTGTATTAAGTGTTGAATTGATTCTTGATGCAATACAATTCGTTTAAGAGATTTTCCCTAAAGAGGATGTTGCTCAGTTTTGAAAGTTTAGAGGGAGAATTGTAAGCTACACAAACATAAAAGAACGAAAGTTAATAATCCCCAATTGAATGCATTACTCACCATAATTTGACAAATTCTCAAAATACTAAACAGGTTTTCAACTAAAATTTTATTTCATAAAAGCTCTACTACTAACAAGCACTAATAAGATTGGAGTAGTGTACTGTTGTAACCACTAATAAGATTGGAGTAGTGTACTGTTGTTGTTGTTGTGGTTGTGTGAAGCTCACTATTCGAGTTTTTTTTTTTTTTTTTTAATTATGTGATATGAAAAATAGTTGGTGTAAAGATGGGAATAAAAATTCCTATTGGATATTTAATTTTCCACTTTGTACTCCATCAATTACAACTTATCATTTTTTTTTTCTTATAAAATAATCGAAGTTTAGAATGAAAAATATATATGACATTCGGTAATTGATGCAACACAAAGTGAAACACTAAAAATATGTTTAAGGATTTCTATTGGTAAATATATTAAGGTATACATTAAATATCTGACCTGCCATAATTTATGTAGTACAAAGTAGAACACTAAAAATAGGATTGAGGATTTCAATTGGTAAAGATGAAGGTCTACATTAAATCTGTATAGAATTTAAAGCAAATCATGAATGTATCCTTCAATATTGATTTAAGTTACCAATTAATTAAAAGGATGGGCAGGAATTAGATAAACCGTATGCATTCAAATCCTAACACGAAATAATAAGACATCCTAAACATATGTTTAATCAATTAATTACGGGGCATCATAAGATTATGACTCTAAAATGTCTTGAAAGGGTGAATAATGATTTGGCCATCTGATATTTGATCAAGGATTTTGCTTGAGGTGAGAAGTGGCATCGAGTTAACTCTAGCAACTATATTAATCTTGGAGAGTTTTCCTTAATTTCTGAAAATACCTAACTTTAGTCTTTGAAATCATCGGAAATGTTGTTTTATTGTCAACATCAAATCAATAACAATTCTTTATAATGTTTTTACATAGAGCAATTCACCAAACAAGACATCTTAGGTAATTTGGATGCATAGATTCCTCACTCAACAATCGGTCGTTATAAATGCACAGAAAGCTCAGTTTCCATTTACAATTTCATTATTTTTCTTCAACTATTTCTGCTGGGACTCTTCTTGCATGAGTTTTATCAACTGGGTTCATGGGAAATTGTGTCACGAAACATGCTCAAGATCCCAACCATCCAGTTGGGATTGCAAAATCTTCAACCGGTTTGCTATTGAACCATTTATTCATTGATACAAAAGTTTATTTCATGATTTGAATACTTTGTGTGATACTCTATTTTTAATACTAAAATTTATATGCATGATTGCTTTTGACTTACAAGGAGCTGTCCGTGGGTGACAAATCTATCATCATGAGAAAACATCTAACTTATTTCAAGAAAGGACTAAAATGGATTCTTCAAGTATGAAGAAAGGTATTTTTTTATTTCCCCCTCTTTTTGGCTTGAAATGTTTTTGGTTATCCTTGGATGCTACCTTCCTCGTGGACTCGAATTATGTTATCTTTGTGTTTTCTGGTGACCAAAAACATAGGAAAATGAAAGACATTTTCCTCTTGAGAGGAATTCATCTATTTCTTTAAACATACACACAGGTAAATATATATATTTGAATGGAGTTTTCTGTTCTGAGTCTAAGAGTTAGAATTGTTGTTGGGATTGTGAGTATGAGACAGAGAAAAGAGAAGCAGAAGATAGAAACATGATTAACGTAGTTTGGCATGATAACCTACATCTACAATAAAAGGCTTAACAACTAAATTTATACTATGGATCTATTTGGGATCCGCTTATTTTGCTGAAAATACTGTAAATAAAAATAAAAGTTAGTTGAAATAGTACAGTGAAACCCATGAATAGTACCAAAAAGTGCAGTGAGACCGATAAATAGTAGTAATAATAAGCTAAATAGTAAAATAAGTTGGCAAAAATAATCTTGCCAAACAGACACTATATAGAACTGTATGTATGATGTACCCCAATGTAGGATATATAGTGTGTGTTTGACTCCAAATAGCTTATTTTACTATTCAGCTTATTTTTTATACTATTCATGGATCCCATTGCACTTTTTGATACAATTCATGGGTCTCACTATACTATTTCAGTTAATTTTTATCTTTATCTACAGTACTTTCAGTAAAAAGTTTTCAATTTCAGCAAAATAAATGGATCACAAACAAACCCATAGATACGCTAATCTAAGGATAACTATTGTACCAAGTAAGGTTAGAAGTAATTCAATAGCAACACTAGTGGAAGCCAATAATTAAGGGGTGGAAACTTTCGTTCTCGGTAGGGTTAGGGTTTTTCTCTATTCCTTGCCGTAGCAAATAGTTCCCTTCCTTGTGAAGGACGATACGTCCCCTATAGCATTGTTGTTGCTATTAGGGCTTGGTGTTTGGTTTTAGTAGGGGTTTAGGAGGGTTTTGCCTACGCAGTATGGAGGAGATTACGCAGAGTTGGAAGAGGTTGTCTTTGACTGAAGAGGAATGCCGAAATCTAGATTTAATGCAGAATAAGAGAGCAGGTAGGTTTGTTTTGGCAGCCAAATTTTTTACGAGGCGTTCAGTAAACATTGAAGCAGTGGCTTGGACTTTCTGCCCTCTTTGGCGCACTCGTAGGGAGTTTGAGGTTAGTGATGCAGGGAATAACATTGTTCTATTTGATTTTGAATTGGAGGCAGATGTGGAGAAGGTCTTGTTGGGGGAACCTTGGTCTTTTGATAGGCACTTGGTGGTTTTGGAACGGTATGATGGTTCTATTCCGGTTCAGACATTGAAGTTCGATACTGTTGTGTTCTGGATTCAACTCCATAATTTACCTCACTCGTTGCAGAATATTGAGATAGCACGAAGTTTGGGTGAAAGTATTGGTGTTGTTTTTTATCCTAGAGACCTGAATGAGATGAAAGGTTGCAACTTTATGAGAGTTCGGGTGGCTGTGGATATTTCGAAACCTTTGTGCAGAGGTCGTCGTGTTACATGGAATCAAGGGTCTGAGGAGTGGATTGCTTTTAAGTATGAGCGTCTTCCGAATTTGTGTTATTGGTGTGGATTGATGTCTCATGATGATAAGGATTGTTTAGTAGGAATACAGAGCACTATTACATGGTCTCCAGAGGTTCAGCAATACGGTGCGTGGCTTCAAGCTACTCAATTTAATCCGGCAAAGAAAACATCTGTGATAGTTTCAAGGTATGAGGTAGTGCAGCGACAGACAATAGAGAAGGATAGGGGTTCGCTGGGTGAAGGTTTAGATCCATGTAATGGGCGTTCGGATTCAGATGGGGAGAATACGATGGAGTGTTCATGGAGGGAGGCTTGGTTCCTTTTAGCAATCTGGTAAATGATGTTCTTCAGGATTCAGGTTTGGTTGTTCAAGGGTTGGTTTCACCTACTCAGGAGCCTACTGTAGATGACATTCACTTCAGTTTGGGTATGGCTAGGAGTGTCGGAGCTGGGGAAAGGGGGAGAAGAAAAGGAAGGCCCAAAAGTGTTGCAGCCAATGTAAAGAGGCCTAAGGTGGTAAGGGGGTCAGCCCTTAATAGTAGAGTCATGGTAGATGGTTGTGAAACTAATGGAGAGTTGATGGTGGGTCTGAAACGTAAAAAAGATGGGGTGGATGGAGTGGAGTATAAGAAGAAGTCTAAATTCGAACTTGGGTCTGTGGCTATGGTGTCTAGTGCGGAAGCATCTGTAGTATCGGTGGAGGTTGCTAGGCAACCCCACCGGGTCCAATAAGTCTCTTAACTATCGGGGGCTTGGGAACCCCCGGACAGTTAAAGCCTTTGAGAAATTGGTTTTCCAAGAAGAGCCCATAATTGTTTTCCTAATGGAAACGAAGTTGGATTTAAAGGGGATGGTAATGGTCCGGGATAGATGTAAATTTAAGCATGGTTTGATGGTTCCAAGTAGAGGTAAGAGTGGGGGTTTGGAAATGTATTGGAAGGAGGGGGTTAGATTGGATATTCAGACTTACTCTCCCAACCATATTGATGCACTTGTAGATGGTGGGAGAGATGTTGGATGGTGGCACTTGACGAGGTTTTATGGCGACCTAAACACAGCAAAAAGGCCAGAATCTTGGGCGAAACTTAAACATTTACGGGGTACCTCTTCTTTACCTTGGGTGGTGATTGGAGATTTTAATGAGATCATGGGTATGTCGGAGAAGGAGGGGGGCAGTGATAGGTATAGGCCGCAGATGGATAATTTTGTTGAGACAATTAATTGGTGTAGCTTGAGGGATATTGGCTTTGTGGGGCCGAGGTTCACATGGTTGTATCAGAAATCTGATGGTTCGTAGATTAGGGAAAGGTTGGACAGGGCTCTAGTGACCTCGGATTGGTTGATTTGCTTTCCTTCAGCAAAGCTTTATCATTTATCCTCCTCAGCTTCAGATCATTCCCCATTGTCTCTCCGGTTGGTGCCTAAGCCGAGAAATAAGAGGGCAGGTAAAGTGTTTCGTTTCGAGTCTATGTGGCTTAAAGAGCCAAGGTGTGAGGAGATTGTCCAAGAAGCTTGGTGTGATGGTTTAAGGGTGGCTTCCTCAGATGTGTTGGGTAAGTGTCTTGAAGCTTGTCGTACTAGATTGGATAGGTGGAATAGAACTGAGTTCGGTCATGTGGGGAGGACTATTGCTGATTTGCAAAAGCGTCTTGAATGGTTAGAACTTCAGCCATCTTCTCCAGCAATTATACGGGATTTGAGAAGCACTAGGATTGATCTGAATATTTGGTTGGAGAAGGAAGATGCCATGTGGAAGCAACGCTCTAGAATAAATTGGATGCAGTCTGGTGACAGGAACACATGGTTTTTCCATGCTAAGGCCTCTGCTCGCCATAGTAAAAATTTTATTTCAGGCTTGCTAGATTCTAGGGAGGTTTGGCAGGAGGATGATTCCAAGGTGGAAGAAATTGTGGTGGATTATTATCAAGCTCTCTTCACTTCTAGTAACCCTTCGGATTTTGATGAGCTTCTTTAGGCTGTGAGCCCGAGGGTAACTTCACACATGAACACGGTTTTGACATTAGATTTCACGGCTAATGAAGTTCGACAGGCATTGAAACAAATGTACCCGCTTAAAGCTCCAGGCCCAGATGGGATGCTACCATTATTTTTTCAGCACTTCTGGTCCACCATAGGTGATGTGGTGACAAAAATTGTCCTTGATTTCCTAAATGCAGGTATCTCTCCTCCTAATTTTCATGATACTCATATTGTGCTTATTCCTAAATGTAAAGAGCCTATGAGAATTACTGATTACAGGCCTATAAGTTTATGTAATGTGGTATATAAAATTGCATCCAAAAGTATTGCAAACAAGTTGAAGAAGATCTTACCTCAGATTATTAGTGATACTCAAAGTGCGTTTGTGCATGGGAGGCTCATCACTGATAATATTCTGGTTGCTTTTGAAACGATGCACCACATTAGTCAAAAGAGAATGGGGAAAACAAGTGAAATGGCTCTGAAGTTAGATATGAGCAAGGCCTACGATAGAGTGGAGTGGGTATGTCTGGAGAAAATTATGGATAAATTGGGTTTTGCAGTTAAATGGAGGGAGCTTGTAATGAAGTGTGTTACTTCAGTCACTTACTCTATCAGAATTAATGGGAAGCCTAGGGGTCACATTGTACCTAGTAGAGGGCTCCGGCAAGGGGATCCTTTATCGCCCTATTTATTTCTTTTATTCGCTGAAGGTCTTTCTGCATTGATTAAATCTGCAGTTGCTCGTGGTGAGTTGGGTGGTATTGCGGTGTGTAGAGGGGGTCCTAAATTATCACATCTGTTTTTTGCTGATGATAGTTTGATTTTCTGCAAGGCTTCCATTCAGGAGTGTTTGGCTTTACAAAGAATTTTACAGGTTTATGAGAAAGTTTCAGGACAACAGTTGAATCGGGCGAAGACTTCTTTATTTTTTAGTAGTAATACCCCGGGTGACATGAGGGAGGAGATAAAAAATAGGTTTGGAGCTCAGGTGATCAGACAACATGAGAAGTATCTAGGTTTACCATCATTGGTTGGTAGGCGCAAGCGTAATACTTTTAGTGAGATAAAAGAAAAATTGGGTAAGAAGTTGGTGGGTTGGAAGGAGAAGATGTTGTCCAAAGCAGGTAAGGAAGTTTTAATCAAGGCAGTGATGCAGGCTATTCCTACGTATACCATGAGCTGTTTTAAAATTCCAGACTCATTGTGTGATGAACTTACAGTAATGATTAGGAATTTCTAGT